>OZ024742.1:218437858-218445358 GCA_964016885.1 Eledone cirrhosa | reverse complement strand
ACACACACGCACACACACACACACACACATACACACACACACACACACACACACACACACACACACACACACACACACACACACACACACACACACACACACACACACACACACAACACACACATATATATATATGTGTTGTGTGTGATATTGATGGGCGTGACAATAAGTGCTCAAAATCGATGTAGAGTTTAAAGATTCTTTATTATGGTTAAGTGGTCAGTTTTGTTACTCTGGAGGTTCACCTGTGTGCCCACGGAATCACCAGACAAGACATGTCTGATGATCCTGTGAGTACACAGGTGAAACTCCAGAGTAACAAGTCTTATCACTTAACCATTTTAAAGTATGTATATGCATATTGTTTATAATAAAACACAAAAGCGAAGTGACAAACTCGTGTGCTAGATTTGTTTGGGAAATAGTCATTTTATATCAACAGTGTTGATAAGATGGTCATTAATGAAACGAGCAGCTAACTAAAACTATCTGTCTATATATCTATCTATTTTGGACAATGAATACATCTATCTATCTACCCACCTACCTCTCTATCTATCCGTCGGCCTGACAGTATATATATATATATATATATATATATATATATATATATATATATATATATATATATATATATATATATATATATATATATAGAGAGAGAGAGAGAGAGAGAGAGAGAGAGAGAGAGAGAGAGAGAGAGAGAGAGAGAAAAGGACAGAAAAAGAAAATAAACTGAAGAAAAACATACCGGTAGAGAGGGTGAAACACGAGACAGTATTACATGTAAGTTGCAGTAATCAGTGGGAGAGAGGGAGAAGTTAAAAGGGCGACCGAACGTAAGTCCTGAATCCGGATTAACAGCACGAGAGAGATCAAAGAGAAAGGAGGAAGGGAAGGAGATAATCCAAAATGGCAGAACTTTAGTTTAAAACAGGAATTAACAAGAAGAAGCGAGATAGGGAGGATAGAATGGAGGTTACAGCAATAAAGTAATATGAATTAAAAGTGGCAAAGGCACTGTGTTGTTATTAATAAATATTATTTAGAAAACGTAAGGCGGTGGAATGGCAGTATCGGTAGAGGGTCGGACGCCATGCTTTCCAGCATAGTTACGTCCCTTTACGATCTGAGTTCAAATCTCGCCGAGGTTGACTTTGCCTTTCATCCTTACGGGGTCGATAAAATAAAGTACCAGTAATGCACTGGGTAATTGCTGGCCTTGTGCCTAAAGTAGAAACAATTATTTAGAAAACGTAAGAAAAACACAAACATAAGGACAATCCCCTCTCTTCGGCTGTCTGCTGTGGATCGCTGATGTTTCGACGCATTAAAGACAGTACATCTCACGACAGTACGTTGATATTAAAGACAGTACATCTCACCATTTGGTCCTGGTTCTTTTATATACCCTGACCTTGTCTCTTTGATTGTAGCCAGAGAACTGCATGCGGTGGATGAAGTGTTGTATAAATCTCTCTAATTCTTTAGAATTGCACTTGCGGGACATGTTCCTCATCACTTACTAAATCCGTAAGCATGTTATCCAAAACGGCTGAGTTTCGGTGGATCAGGTACTTGGAGGTCATGGGTTTGGCATAATGCGAATGGAGGATTTGCGTTCTATTACTAATAGTTTCCAACCCGAGTTATGTGTCTAGTACGGGTAATTTATGGTCGGGGTGTTTAGTTGGGTAGTCTATAGTAACTTTAATACTCTAGTGGATGGAGTTAGCTATTTTCTGGATGCTTTCCATGGTGTTCTCTATTTCTTGACTGTTCTCCTGTGGGGTGTTTTTACTACAATGTTTATGTTATCTACGTAGCGAGAGTAAATAGTCATGGTTATAAAATCCTCATCTAAGCGTTCCTTAAGTCTTCTGTCTCACCATACCATAAAGAGGTTAGCTATGTCAACCGCAACACTAACGCCAATGGCTTCCCCTCCTCTTCGGCATATGTTTTGCCATTAAACTTGAACATATGTTCCTTAAGGGTTAGTTTTATACTTGCCCCACCGCATGTGCGATCATTTTCTTTAATTCATCTTGGTTTTCGGGCGTTCGAAAGTATAGTACCAGGAAAAACAGGAATGAATAGGCAGGAAGAATTGGTTAGAAGGAGAAAATTTATTGAGAGTTTGTTCCTTAACATATGTTTCTGTACAATATCTGTGTTCAAGCGCTGACTGTATAGTACCATGCTCAATCGCAAGCATTACGTAAAAATATTGCACTTCATCAGAGAGAAAAACGTTTATAGTCCAAGATGAGGTCGCTGTATTTTGCATACATATACATATGCGCGCGTGTGTGTGTGTGTGTGTGTGTGTGTGTGTGTGTGTGTGTGTGTGTGTGTATGTAATATGACAGGTCATTCTCGAGTACTACTGGTAGCAGGCAACCTATTAGTACCTGCTACATAGTCATGTCGTCGGTGACTAAACCGGCAACCACACCAAGCTTGCTTCGTGAGGAGGGTGACGTTTGGACAACCTGCGGGATGAAGGACAAAACTCTTCAAAGGGCGAGGAACTCTTGGGGGTCAACGGCTATCTAATACCTGGGTGTGTTGTTCACTGGGTCCGTGAAAAACTTTTGCACCAATCCATTGTTATCAACATTTCCGAAAAGTGTGGCTGGTCCAACAACAACCTCCACCACTATAAACAATCCATTTGTGTGGGTAGCTCAATAGCTCTACCAGTTCTATTTGATATCTCACCATTAACACAAATCCCACTGGCGAGAGAGCAAGGGTGCCGGGGTCATGTGAAGAATATTACAGCAAGTCCTTAACTGTAGCGACCATCACGTGATGGCTGTTCATGCACACGCATGATCAATTTGTGCTGTTCGTGTCCTCTGATGGTGACAAAGCAGGACCTTTTAGACATAGCATTGCTTTTTCCCACACAGGGAGGGCGCGATAGAGTCCCAAACACATGTTTGCTCAATCATTTAACAGTGGCTGTCTGGCTATCCAAATATGTGGTTGAAAATAAAACAAAGTATTTAAATTTTAATTCTGGTTCCTGGAGTGTGAGAACACCACAAAGCAGCATTACAGGCATGGAGCGAAGATCAGCCCTCATCTGCCATACACTCAGCAGATATAATATCGATATCTGCGTGATAAAAGAAACCCAAATCCCTGTCACGTCCAAAGAAAGAAGTGGGAGAACGGTACATAGTCTTCTGGTTCGGAAGAAGTGAAGGAGACCGCCGTCAGTCAGGTGTAGGTTTTGTCATTAGATCTAACATTGCCAGATCCCTAACATCATTCCCCAAATGTGTCAGTGATTAAATTGTGACTCTCTCTGGATCTAGCAAACCGCACCTCTGTTACACTAGTGACTCCCAACTCTTTATTCATCTCAGCAATATATCGTAACCTTTTATAATCAGCTTCACACAATGGTCTCCACTGTTCCATAGAAAAACAAGCACATCATAATGGGAGATTTCAATGCTAGAGATGGAAGTGACCATCAGACATGACATAACGTTGTTGGGTCTAATGGAGTCAGAGCTATGAACTCAAACAAACTTAGACTTTGTAAGGAATTTGATCTTAGCATCACTAATAGCTTTTTTCAACAACCTGCAAACTATAAGACAGCATGCATCCAAGATCCAAGGTACATGATTATCTATGTCATCAAACACAGGCGTGGCCAAAAGGATTTCAATATCACTCGTTCTTTTCACTCTTTTTACTATCTCTCATATCAAGCACTGTTGCGCAGTAAGGTTTCAGTCAACTCCCACACCCCACTCCCAAGGGCGTCTTCAAAAGCCACCTATCTCACCCAAGGTTGGTGTGGGTGTTTTGAGATCCACTGATAGGAACTTTCTGAAAAACTTGACTCATCCCGCGACTCTGTCCAGATTTCTGATGACATTGAGACTTCCTGGAAAGCACTCAAGGATACCATCTGTGCAGCCTCCATATAATTCTTAGGATTTCCTATGAGAAAACACCAGGACTGGTTTGATGAAAGCAACTCAGATGTCCAGAATCTTATCAGTACGGAGAATAAACTATAGAGGATTTGGATTGGACATAAAAACTCAACAACTAAAAAGAAAACCCATAAAGATTGTAAGCAGCAGTCACAGTCCTCACTTACAAAGATGAAGGTGCCTGATTTACACGACGCAATAAAAAGGACTCAAGGGCTTTTCATAATAGTCTGAAGGCGGTGTATGGTCGGAAGGAGAGTAGCTCAAATCAAGTTCTATCTTCTGATGACACTACCCTATACACAGACAAAGCTGAGATACTCTCTCAGTGGAAGGAACACTCTAAATACTAAGTCAAACGTTGATGAAGTTGTGATATCATCCATTCCACAAAGGCCGGAGACCCACTAATTAACCACGCAACCAAAAAACAGCTGTCGGTTGCTTCCACCTTGCATCTACTGGTAGATAGTGTCATAATAAAAGGCTTTCAAATATTTATTCATAAACATATCGTATATTATTTCATATACAAAGGGCGGTGGATTGGCAGTCACGTACTGAGGTCGATTTAATCGACTTTCCCCTTCCCCGAAATTTCTGGCCTTGTGCCTAAATAAGAAACCATATTATTTGATATGCAAACTTTACATACATGTATGTATATGGCTATGTTGGAGCGAACATACTAATTGTATATATATATATATATACACACGGGTGTGTATGATTGTGTATAGAAGATTATATTAATAAGAGGAATTCCAACTTTGTCTGATTTACTCGTTTTATTTACAATCCTTTAAAATTTATATAATATGGTATTATAATGAAATAGTATGATAGAATATTAAATTCTAAGTGTTAATTGAACAAGTACTTTCATGCTTTCACAATCTTCAGGTTCATAATATGTGGTGACAGTCAAGTTTGCAATTTTCAACTGTTGAAAATTGCAAACTTGACTGTCACCACATATTATGAACCTGAAGATTGTGAAAGCATGAAAGTACTTGTTCAATTAACACTTAGAATTTAATATTCTATCATACTATTTCATTATAATACCATTATATATTTTAAAGGATTGTAAATAAAACGAGTAAATCAGACAAAGTTGGAATTCCTCTTATTAATATATATATATATATATAGGAAAATGTTCAATACCCCGACGGCAGAGCTCAAGCCGTTTCGGCGGCTATTTCTGGACTCAAGAGTATATATATAAATACAATATATAGAGGGGAAAAACACAGAAGAGTGTGTTTTTCTTTACAGGAATTTCAAACCACCAGCGTGAAGAGAATATAAGCTACTAGAGGCATTGGTAAAACATTAAAATTAAAAGTATAAATTAAAATAAGAAATCAACCTCATACCTAGGTCACACAGGAGAATGTTTCGCCATTAAAGTGCCCAGGAAAACTATTTCCTTTGAGCTCATTTAATTACAGGGTTATACGCGAGTCCTTTGTTCCGTTATTTTACTTGATATTTGCTCTTTGCGCTCTCTCTGCTGTTGAGCACCATAAATTGAATAGTATAGGCTGCCATTTCTAGCAGCTTGTTCTGTTCATGCCACCAGTTACTGCCCCGCGCTCGCATTTCTCTTATGTCTACACGTGCGAAGGGTGGTTTACTTTAGTTCTCTCTCTCTAGTAGTGCGGACAATATCGGCCTTCCACATGCTGATGACCCACCGGGCCGTATTGGAACCCACTAAAATGGCTAACATGCTCCTGGTGAGTGTGTACATGTGTGACCTAGGTATGAGGTTGGTTTCTCATTTTAATTTATACTTTTAATTTTAATGTTTTACCAATGCCTCTAGTAGCTTATATTCTCTTCACGCTGGTGGTTTGAAATTCCTGTAAAGAAAAACACACTCTTCTGTGTCTTTCCCCTCTATATATTGTATTTAAAGTGCCCAGGAAAACTATTTCCTTTGAGCTCATTTAATTACAGGATTATACGCGAGTCCTTTGTGCCGTTATTTTACTATATATATGTGTGTGTGTGTGTGTGTGTGTGTGTGTGTGTGTGTGTGTGTGTGTGTGTGTGTGTGTGTGTGTGTGTATGCTTGTAGGTCGGACAATGACAGTTGGGGGCGGGAACTTACCTTTGGTAATCAGGGTGATTGGGATCATCTTCGGGGTTCCTCAATTAAGCTTCAGTATACAACACGCTTTACCAGGAGGAGTGAATACCTTATTCAATTGTTTACTATGAAACATAATTCAAATACTATACTCTTATATATTTGTTACCTACTCTTTTGCTCCGTCTCTATATAAATCCCAGCTGCATGTTGTAACTTGTTTTCGTAACGTCACCTTCATCCGATGCCTTTGTGGCAATAACGGTAGAACGTCAAACAATGTTTTGCGGAATATAATTAACGTCCTTTATGTTCTGAGTTCAAATCCCACCGAGGTTATCCCCCTTTTTTTTACTATTTCCTCCGGATTTATTCACGCTTTTCTCTCGCTTTCTTCTAGTTTTCTTCTTCTTCTTCTCCTTCTTCTTCTTCTTCTTCTTCTTCTTCTTCTTCTTGATATTATTATTATTATTATTATTATTGGCAGTTCATCTACTACCGCCTGACCGTTGTACCTTGTCCTAAGCCTCGCCTGACTGCGCTGGAGCGTTTTCCCTTTCGCTTTTTGTGGAAGGGACGCGCTCCGATGGTCAGGCGGTCCATCTGCTGTCAACACTCGCTACGTGGAGGGCTGAGCTTGCTGTGGCTGATGATGCGCAGATACGTGCTCAAGCTACGACATCTCCACCTCTTCCTCGACGGTGATCAGGTGTGGTCGCCGTTTGCTAGACACGTCTTTCCCCAGCTCGTCTCCTTGACGGAGCTGCAGTCCTGGGTCAAGCGACGACCGAGAGGGAGCGCTTGGAGACTGAAATGTCTTCAGGCGCTCACAATCCTCGACCAATCGGGCGATGTGATCGGTGGAAACTCCACCTCGGCGTTCTATAGAGGATTACTGGAGGGGAAGAGCGACGACGCACTTGGGGAAACTCTAGGCGTCGACGAAAATCAACTAGCCAATCTCTTCGGAAGGACTTTCGGGCCGGGGCCTATGGACAACTTCCAGAAATCCCTGGCCTGGCAGTGCTACCGAGGAGCCTTGCCAGTTCGGGATAAACTCTACAGGCATGGAGGTGCCGTCAGCCGGGCATGTCGGAGATGCGTGCAGGGCGACGAAACAATCCTGCACGCACTCGTCCAGTGTCCGAGAATTGCTGACTTGTGGGTTTATGTCGAACACCTGCTTTCGCGTGTAGGACGGATCCGGCTATCAGCTGAGTCCATCGTGAGGATTGCCCCGCCCTCTTCCTTTAGCCGGGAAGGGCAGGCAGTTTTTATCTGTCTGGTGGCCATGGCGAAAGAGATAGTATGGTGGACACGTTTGAAAGGGCTGAAGACGCGCACTTACCTCTTCGGTGATGCCCTGATTAACTTTTTCAAATTTCATTTGAAAAGGAAAATCAGGGTAGAGAGGGAAGTGCTCTCTTCCCAGCA
>OZ024742.1:218335358-218430358 GCA_964016885.1 Eledone cirrhosa | reverse complement strand
CCTCCCTAAACAACGCATGTGTGTGTGTCTGTGTGTAAGTATGTTCGTACAACCGCCATTCCCACTAGCTATATACTATATACACATGTGTATGTATAAAATATATTTGTCAGGCTACGTGTGTATATATGTATCTCCTTATAGAATGAGCCCCCTTACAATCCACTACTACAAATGCCACCCCACCATAAACACCGCAACCTTTCATCCTTATCATAAACAACAACACCACGCACAAAAATCAGTCATATCTACATGCCAAACTGTCTACCGACAACCAGCGCCCCCACACCGCCACCAACTTCAACCTACGACCGGCACCACCAAATTATCGCCCCCCCCCCATACACTATAGGCAAAAAAATCCCTATGAATTAATCCACCAATCAAAACACACTTTACTGACTACCATAGGAACATCTGACTTGATCATACGGCATGTATATTCATTTTTCCATTACCATTACAAGGTGTGTGACGAGCCCCGGGTTGCAGAGTCGGGTCAGATTGATACATATCGAACCTTGAGCTGAACAGTGGCGAAACGCGCGTCATCAACCAATAAACGTAATGAAGGAGTAACCAATCATCCTTGTTATTTTATTTTACTATATATATATATATATATATATATATATATATATATGATTCTGCAATCACATTGCCTGGTTCTATGAGTAGACTACAATCACAGTGATCATTAATTTAGAAATCTCGCTCGTCGTGTATAATATTCATTTGTGGCACTCTACGATGGAGGATAATCACCATAATAGGAACACCTTCAGCACAGCTTAATAGACTACATTATAGTTAAAACACTTTAAATTTTTAGAAACTGCGCATAACCATAGAAGTTAGGGACTATTTTGAGACACAATTTAATAGTTAATAATAGAAACCACTGAGTTACCTCCCCTCATGCATTAACTCCCCTTAGCCACACACACACTTCCGGGTAATATTTCGATGTCGATTCTCGCAACGTAACAACCTCCTGTATTGAGCTAAAGAACATCAGACTACGATTCTCTAACTGGATTGTCAAACGCCCAATATCGAATCGTGGTGGATTATGTGAGGGGCATATACTCTGAAAAATACGCTCCCCGGACTATGATAATGTCGCAGTGCATGAAATCCATATCATCGCTTCGCTACGCATTTCCAATATTTTTAATGCTTACATTATTTTTAATACTTATATTACTTCTCCACGCACAGGCTATAACAATCATATAAAGAATTCATTACCAGATCAACTCCCTTAACACTCTTGATTACCTACTTAAGTGCTTCTATTACACGTAACTCTCTGCCACACTATATAAACAAGACGCACGTGCTTGCCACACGTATAACCATTGCACTCTATAACCACTTAATTTCATGTATTTTAACCTGTATTTTTGATTGTATCTTTTAATATGAATGTAATCTCTAATTGTGTACTGCCACACTAAATGCTGTAATGAATGTTGACCCACAATATTTGCATATGTATCTGTATGTCTCTTGGGTGAAAAGGAGGTCATATAAGTGTTCATTCAATAATAAATTGCTCCGAAGAATCCAAACCTCGGTTTGGAGGAAACAGTTGTAAGCATAAAAATGTTTTGAACAGTTCTTTGATTCTTATAATTCATATAACTGCTCTGTAAATCATTTGATGTTATTACATTGAGCTATTTAACTTACTGGTAATAAGGTAGTAATATATTACTGCCTACCACTATTTAGGGTTTATAAAAATATATATAACTACAAAAGGTTTTTGTATTTGCATAACCATAAATAGTATACTTAATACTATATATATATATATATATATATATATATATATATATATATATATATATACATATATACATATATATATAGGTATATCTATCCATCTCTTTTTCACTCTCTCTCTATATATATGTACTCTCTCTCTCTATACATATGTACAAACCTCTATGTATATATATGAATATACAGTTATATCTATCCATCTATCTATATACACACACAGACACACACACATGTATATATATATATATATATATATATATATATATATATATATATATATATATATATATATGAAAAGATTCAGGTCCCCGACGGTTGAGCTCTGGCCATTTCGAAACGGCCGGAGCTCAACCGTCGGGATCCTGAATCTTTTCATATTACCCACTCTACTACCCCAAGTATCGAGTAATCTGGTGGGTTATGGTGCACCTGGTTTTTACCACACCCTATCTGACCCCCCCCCCATATATATATATATATATATTAATTTCAACAATGTCAGTATTGCGTGTTCTCATAATTCTCGATTATCATTGGTTCATAGGTTTCAAACGACTCCGCCCACCTCAACGACGCTAAACTTAAATTAATATGCATAATGCCAATGAGGGAGTCAGAGGAGAGAGTAAGAAACAGAGAGGCAATGTGAACGCGTATGTTTATGTGTGTGTGCGTGCGTGCAGCGTTCCACAAAAAGTAAAAACTATCAACATGTGTGAGTGTGTGCGTGTGTGTAAGTGCACGGGTGCGTGTGTAAGTTTGCGTCCGTGTGCGCATTTCCATGCGTGTATGTGTGTGTACGTGAGGCGTCCCACAATCGCCACGGCCACGCAGTTTATCTGTCTGTGTGCCTGTCTGTCAGTCTAACATACACAGAGTTGTGAAAGGAGTAAATAGGGATCTTTTTTTACATTGACGGACATTATTATTGTGTCATTTTTTGACAATTGCTCGAAATGAATACTGATAATAAAAGCAATTCGACTTTATCAAACAGTGAACTACAGCGGCGACGGCGTACAGCCAGGAATGAAGAAAAACGGGCCGAACAGCGCCATCGGAACGCCGAACTTCAGAGGCGAAGACGTGCCGCCATGAACGAAGAGGAGCTGGCTGAACAACGCCAACGAAACACTGGAGTCAAGCAGCAACAGCGTGCTGCGATGGTTGAAGACGAACTGGCTGAGCATTATCTTTTATATTAATTATCTATATCTATATCTACATATAATATAAAAGATTGGAACTTCCATCATCCTTTTGAGAAACGTGGAACAACCACGTCTATGCAATGATACACGTTTTACAGTCAGGCAGAAGATGAACCATCTCCTAGAGGTCACTATTCCACGTGGGAGCACCTAGAATTGTTCATATACTATGCACAAACGGTACAACGAAGAATCTGGTATATCTGGAAGATTTTTTTTACTGTTTTTTGTATCAAACAGACACCACAGACTCGCCTCATACTGTGACCAGACAAACATCCAATACAGTCATTTTCTCTTTTACCTGTCTTCTCTTATCATCTGTTTACCCGGGTGAAGCTGGGTACGTCAGCTAGTATTTATATATATATATATATATATCGTAGGTCCCCTTCGGTCAGGAGTGACCATGCTTTTGCAACTAGAAAGTTACCCTCCCACACAACCCTGAGCAAGGTGTGTTGGTGGATGACCAGCAGTCGCCCATGCTCTCACACCTCTCCACACCAAGGGAAAGACAACGGCCGATACAGTATGGCCACTGCCTTTCCCTTGGACAACATCGTTGAGTGAACTGGAGCTCAAGAACACACAGTACTACTCGGTCCAGGATTCGAACTCATAATATTACGATTGTGAGCTCGAACCCCTAATCACTAAGCCATGCGCTTTCACATATCTATATATATATATATGCGCCCACAACTATATATATATATATATATATATATATATATATATATATATGTGTGTGCGTCTGTGTGTATGTGTGTGTGTGTGTGTGTGTGTGTGTAAATGTGGGCGTCTGTGTGTTCTATATATATATTTATATTTATATGATAAATGCTTGAAAGGTAAATTGTATAATGGATTAGTAAGCTTAAATATAAAACACTTAGGCCGTCGAAACCTGTCTTGCACTTATTTATATTCTTAATACACATATGTGCCCCCTCCCCTCACACACGTAGTAGCACACACACACCCACTAACTCACACACAAACACACACACACACACACATATATATATATATATATATATATATATATATATATATATGTGCATATTTGCCTGTGTACACTTTTAGATTTACATTTATATGTATGAAGTCGCTCACCTATAGAGAAAAAGCGATTAAGAGCGAGATAGAAAGGTGTGTGTGGAGAGGGGCTGCTTGAAATAAATAATGAGGCCAGTAATTTGGGGGGAGGGGAAAGTCGGATAAATCGACCCTCAGTACGCTACTGGTACTTTATTTTATCGACCCTGTAAGAATGAAAGGCGAAGTTAACCTCGGTGGGATTTGAACTCAGGCCGTAAAGGGTCGTAACTCTATGCTGCAAAGCATGGTGTCCGACTCTCTACCGATACTGCCAATCCACCTCCCTTGCTGCTTGAAATAAATAATCGAATGTTTATTTTGATTATATTTTATCACTGAAGTTGGGAGTGATTGCTTACTCCCTACCTTTCATCATCCTCGTCATTCAACCACCTTTACTCTGATCCTGCTTTCCCCAGAATTTCACCACAAAGTAAATAACACGGAAGATTTTTCTTCACACACACACACACACACACACACATTGGTAGCCTCTAAATTTAAGTTATGAAACTAGGACACTTGATTATTTGTGTCGTCCTTTCTATTTAATACATTAGTTAAGATACATTTTTTTGTCTTAATAGTTTCTGACAACAATATCAGGATCGTTTGCCTTCATCATCTGGCATTTCAGTATATATTTACCAACTCCTTTTCGTCGATGTTTCATAATATTGGCATAGCTCCCAGTATGTGAAAGCTCCAGCACTGTCATACCTATCTACACAGACACACAGGCACTCCCACATACATGCACATGCACACACACATACACATACACATACACACACACACATATATATATATCTATATATAAATAAATAAGTATATAAATGTATATATATATATATATACACATATATATACATATATAAATAACAGATTAAAGTTTAAGCAAAGGGTTCTTTGCTTAAACTTTAATCTGTTCTTTTAATAAATATTTGCTCTACGGCTTTTATACATCTTTATATATAAAATCTTTATCGAAGCCTCTTCGGATTTTAGTCTTCACATTTTTTTTTATTATTACTATATATATATATATATATATATATATATATATATATATATATATATATATATATAACGAAGGAAATGTGGTAAGGAACCAGGTGGACCATAACGCACCAAAGTACTCAATACTTAGGGTAGTAGAGTGGGTAATAGGAACTGTTGAAAATTGCAAACTTGACTGTCACTCGTTCCTATTACCCACTCTATTACCATAAGTATTGAGTACTTTTGTGCGTTATGGTCCATCTGGTTCCTTACCACATTTCCTTCGGTATATATATATATATATATATATATATATATATATATGAACAAAGTTTTCTCGAAGATCGAGTTGGAGCGCGTGTGCATTAGAATTCGTAGAATAATGAGACGACCTCATCAGCTCTCAGTCCGACTGTGGTTTCACACGATTTAACTTATGAGTACCACATAAAATTATCGGCTCGTGTAACAGAAAAATATCCCTCTTCCCTTTTCCCTTCCTTTTTCGTTCTTTCACCCCGCCCCCCACTCTTCCCTTCTTCTTGCTGCTTCTTTTATTTTCCTACCCACGGCTCTCGCTTGTCACTTCCATTTGCTACCACCTCCGCAGCGCCAGTGTTTTTGTTGTCTTTTCTACTGACAACCTGGTGCCGAGAGGATGCATTTTATGAAATACTTTTTCCAGACCTGGAACTAGCTGTTGAAAATGGCAAGAGCTCAGCCGTCCGGTCTCGACTCTTTATATATATATATATATATATATATATATATATATATATATATATATATATATATATATATATATATATATATATATATATATACATATATATATATACTTATATATATATACATATATATATATATATATATATATATATATACTTATATATATATACATATATATATATATATATATATATATATATATATTATATATATATATATATATATATATATATATATATATATATATATATATATATATATATATATATATATATACATATATATATATATACATATATGGTTCTTTGGTTTGCTTTTATCCTTCTATCCTTCTATGTTGTTCACTTGTCCCCCTCGCTTTACGCGATTTACTGGTCTCAATAACCTTTTTTAGTTATTGCTCGCACCAACCTGAGGTATCTGATTTTTAATGCGCTGAAATACCAATGATGGTTGGAAAATCACTGACGAAGGACTATTTTTATCATATGTAACCTATGTACAACCACGCAGTATCCTTCTTTCTTCTCATGTTTTTTTATATATATTCACCTCGGCTGCGTTTGTCTGTTTCTCTCTTACTGATTCCCCGTTCTCTCTGTTTCTCTCACCTTCTTTCGCCCCCTCTGTCAGTTACACTTTCTCTCGACTGACCGCTTCCTCGCACTTCCACTCACTCACTCTCTGTTTCTCCCCTTCTCACTTCCTCCCGTTTGGCTAACAGTGGGCCTCTTCTTGCTTACATCCCACTCACGCTGGACGTGTCTGTACCTTTCGCTCATGAAATCCACCCAGCTTATGCTGACCAGGACTACCATGTTGCTTGTTTATTTCCTTTCTTTGGTTTGCTTTTATCCTTCTATGTTGTTCACTTGTCCCCCTCGCTTTACACGATTTACTGGTCCTAATAACTTTTTTTAGTTATTGCTCGCACCAACCTGAGGTATCTGATTTTTAATGAGATGAAATTCCAATGATGGTTGGAAAATCACTGACGAAGGACTACTTTTATCATATGCAACCTATGTGCAACCACGCAGTATTCTTCTTTCTTCTCAGGTTTTATATATATATATATATATATGTGTGTGTGTGTGTGTGTGTATGTGTGTGTGTGTATGTGTGTGTGAGTGTGTATATATACATACATATATATATTTATATATACATATATACATATACATATATACATATATATATACATATATATATATGTATATATACATACATATCTATATATACACACATATATATATATATATACACACATACACACACACACACATATATATATATATATATATGCACACACACACACATATATATATATATGCATATTCACTTTTGACCTTACACTGGTCAGCCACGAATGGTATGATTGATTGTTTGTTCACAACCTCCATGAATTCAGCAGTTATATTTTGTATTCTGCTTTACTTTGAGAATTTTATTTTTTCTGCTGAGAAAGATTTGATCTTGTGCCACAGTAAACGATCCTTGGCTTTGATCTATGCACTTTCCAGTTAAGACTGAGTGTTTCATTATAAACTTCTGCTTGAATTGGCAGAAATAGAAGAGCCAAGGACAAAATAGTGAAGGAATGGTGGAATTGTAGAGTGAAAGATATAATAGAGGCAGATTAGCAGAATTGGTAAAGTGTGGAATAAAATTGTGGTGGATTGCTAAAATTGGTAGAGGAAGGGAGAGAAATGATACGTGGTAGTATTTAGGTTTTGTTTTCTAATTCCATTGTAGTTAACTTTAACTTTCTCTCCCGCCTCCTCCCATTCTTCTGTGACCCTAGAGCCGTGGTCTTTGCCTTTCTTTTCCATTTTTAAATATTAATGTATTAATTTATTATATTTAAAACAAAAACACTTTAGGAGAGATGGTCACCATTTTAGAAGGCTGCGTCGTTTCCCTAGCTTGGCTGCTAGGACATCTCTTCTATTTGTTGTTAGGTGTAGGTAAACAATTAAGCAAAAAGAACATACCTCGAGATTATATGTACATGAGCATTTTAATCAGAGCAATAAACAAAACAGGTTATCATATCAGTTGCTCCTTGATTGGTAATTCGAAATTATCATTAAGTGGCGGTGTTCAAATAGCCCGTGACCGCATGGTGCAATATCGCTGTTTCGCCACAGTGAAACTCGTCTGGTCGCCTCAAGAGACAAAGTCGAAGAGTATGTATTCAGCTACTGACGTCAGATCGTGACATCAGAACTAAGGGCAGTTAATAGACTGCCTCCAAAGTCAAAGGTTAGGTGGCGTGATCTTCTACAACACTATATATAAACACTATATCTTCAGAAGATCCCGTTAAGGGTGAAAGCAGCGATTCTTTGCTTAAACTTTAATCTGTTATTTTAATAAATATTTGCTCTTTGGTTTTATATATTTTGATATATATATTATCCTTATCGAGCCCTCTTCTTCGCATTTTAGTCTTCACATTTATTATTATTACTATATATATATATATATATATATATATATATATATATATATATATATATATATATATATATATACATATATAAAGAATGATTAACAAAACAGATAGACATCATAAAAAGGCAATTTATTCCAAGTGTTTACAAATGTTTCTTTAGTAGTTACACAGCCTAGTCATGCTATATGCAAATTAGTCGTTATTAATTTGCAGATACTCAATTTTCAAATGCTGTTCGTACTACCAAATCGTCAGAACGAATGGTTGAATCATGGTTTCTTTATATTTCTTAAAATGAGTAATTGGGGAAGATAGAGTAGAAAAGGAAGAGGAAAAGAAAGGGAGAGGGAGAGATAGATATGTAGGGGTAGGAGAGAGAGAGGTTTGAAGAATACAGATAGCTTAATCTAAATGCTATGACAGGGGTTCAACAAGTGGTTTTATTATACTGCTTACTCTCAAAGAGACAATATATATATATATATATATATATATATATATATATATATATATATATATATATATATATATATATATATATATATATATATATATATATATTTATACATATATATATTTATATGGAAAGTTATATTTAAATTGTTGGGTTAACAACGAGTAAATATTTATAACTGATATAAACCCTGAAATATATATAATGAAATAAATATGGTTTTATAAATATAGTTTCCATTTATTTAATATCATATATATATTTATATATATTTATATATATATATATGTTTATATATATATATGTATATGTATGTATATATATATATATATATATATATATATATATATATATATATATATATATATTTATATAGAAGTGTAAGGTTAGTAAAATCGAAGCTTTGTCTGTGGGCAAGCAAAGTCGACCTACAATAAGGAATGAGTAGCAAAGCACTCAATAATAGAGTAATGAACATTGTGGTAGGCAAAACCTAACACACAATACCAAAGCAACGAAAAAACTAACAGGTTAAAAAGATACATATATATGGTTTCTTACCACACCCTCTTTGTTTATATATATATATATATATTGATCTCAATATTTAACTGATTAACTAAACATCTAATCATATTTAAACAATGGTTAAATTTCTCATATTATATATTATATATGTATATTCCATTCATGATTATTAACATTTCTAATTTTATTTATTCATTTCATCTCAAATGTTAAGATAACTCAACAAGATATGACTTAGAGTTTTTCGTTCTCTCTCCTTTCTCTGTCTCCTCTCTCTCTCTCTCTCTCTCTCTCTCTCTCTCTCTCTCTCTCTCTCTTTTCTCTCTGTTGTTCTGCTCTTTCTCTCTCTTTCTCTTTCTCCGTAACCCAACGGCTTATTTTAAAATATCCAATACTAACTTACCTAATAATATAATTAAAGTTATAACTCCACTATCCTGGAGCTTCCAACAGTAATGTTTGCATTCTTTAAGGGTATGTCAATATTTATTTATAAAACTGATCTATATTATATTTTATCTGATGAAACCACACTATAATTTAACTTGGTGTCCTTGAAATATGTATAATGAAATAAATATGGTTTTATAAATATAGTTTTCATTTGTTAATATCGTATATATATATATATATACATATATATATATATTATGAAAGTAAAACAAAGAAGCCTTCAATACATCAAAAGTCTTTATTAGCCAACAATGTTTCGTCCTATTAAGGACTCATCAGGGCAATTAAAACAACAAGAAGTATTATCGGCCAATACAAGCCGGAAACTCCGAAGAATATGGAGTGTACATACACTAAAGTATTGCAAGATTATGGGTAAAAATATATAATAAAAATATATAATAAAAATCACTAAGGAGGTGTATAACATTTAGAACCATATTACAAATATAGTCCAAAGCGAAAAAACTCTAGAGCTAAACAAAGGTGGTTATATAGAGCAGGAATTATACATAATACAATGTAATATAATATAATATACCTTTACCAATATTAAAATTACAATAAAAATCAAAAGGTACAATATACATATGTATATATGTACGCACACGTACGCACACATACACATACATCAATACACATATCCATCTTCAACTGCACAAATTAAACCTTATTAAGAGTTTAAATATAAATAAGCATGATAGGAATAAAAATAATAATAATAATAATAATAATACATATACCCAATATACATGAGGTAATAATGATATTATTATAAGTAGCACATATAATATATAATAAACTATACAATTATATACTATATAATATAATATAATAGAAAAGATAATCTCCGGTTAACTTACACAAACAATATAGATGTCACAATAATACTATAATAATAATATACTAACATTTATAATATACAATATATAATGGCATTCAAGTTAACAAATTAATTCATATAGAGTTACAGAGTAGGTGAGGAAAAATAAATTGTACAATACCCAAAAATTATGATGGTACAAAAATATAAACATCTTACATGATATATAAAGTTTAACATATCATAATGTTACATATAATTAACGGTAAGTAATAAGGATCGATATTACAATAACAAATACAATATAATATAATATAAAATAATTAACATAATATAATATATAATTACTTATAATTACAAGGTTGGTAAACAGACATGTATGTGGATGAGTGAGTAAGGGCCAGACAGTAAATATAATACACAGTAGTATTACAAATAAAATATAAAATATAAAATAAAATAAATAAATAGAATCAACCGGAAATTAAAAAACAAAAACAAAAGTATACATTTAGGTCTCACATGCAGTTAAGTAAAAACTTAGGAAATAACCCCGGTAAATGACTCGAAAACCCTATTTAATAAATTAATATTAAAAATATTTAAAATATCCAATAAGGCAGTATAATATTAGCTATAGTTTAAGTAATTAAAGTTTATCCAAAGAAGAATCCAAATAAAAATAAAAATAAAATAAAATAAAATAAAATAAAATAAAATGAAATAAAATAATGTAAAATATATAATCAGATATATACTCATAAGGTGTTAATAGTGAAATTTAATGCGTAAGAAGATAGATATGGTATAGTAGCCAAAAAATTATGAGAGCTAGAATAAAGAGTCGTCAAAAACCAATGATAATAATGATGATAATAATGGTGGTAAACAAAAGAACCTAAACTAAAAAATAAGTAATGGAATATATCAGCTAATGGATACAATTTGTACTAATATATATATATATATATATATATATATATATATATATATATATATATATATATATAAGGATTAAAATACTGGAGCGTGTTGGAGTTAAACACCCTCTTCGTATTATAGAAATGACAGTAAAAGGTATAGCTCAATGTAATTAAACAGAGCCGAAGAATATATATATATATATATATATATATATATATATATATAATAACTAGAAATTGATTAACATATAAATATACATGAATAATCACAGGAGATAATTTTTGCCCGCGTGTAACCACGTATAGCTAGTTTGGGTAATAATTACCTTTAAGTATGATTAATTATTACCCAAACTAGCTATGCGTGGTTACACGCGAGCAAAAATTATCTCCTGCGATTATTCATGTATATTTATATGTTAATAATTTTCTAGTTATTATAAAATGCTCAGATTTATCTTAGAGCTTAATTCCCAGGTGATATGGCGCGTGCCATTATGGCATGACACCCACAATTTCGATTTAGATTAAATTCATTTAACTTATTTTATCTTAATTTTGGATATATTTATATATATATATATATATATATATATATATATATATATATATATATATATATATATATATATATATATATATATATATATATATAAACAAAGAGGGTGTGGTAAGAAACCGAGTGAACCATAACGCACCAGAGTACTCGATACTTGAGGTAGTAGAATGGGTAATATTGAAAAGATTCAGATCTAGCTGTCGAAACGGCCGGAGCTCAGCCGTCGGGGTTCTGAATCTTTCCATGTATATATATATATATATATATATATATATATATACATATATATATATATATACATATATATATATACATATATATATGTGTGTGTGTGTGTGCGCGTGCGTGTGTGTGGGTGTATGTGTGTGTGCGTGTGTGTTTCACTACATGTGTTGTTGAGACAACGTTCATATTTCTTTTGTATTAAGTATTATATATTTTGGTAATCAAACGACAGATCAGATACTTTGTAACTATCTCCCCAGACGGCGAATTGGCAGAGTCGTTAGAACGTCGGACAGAATGCCCTGCAGTATTCGTCATGTCTCTCTGCTCTCTGGATTCAGATCCTGCCTTTCATCTATTCGAGATCGATAAGAAAACATACCAGTCGAATATTGGTGTCGATTCTATATCTCTTTCTCACTTCCATTCTTTCACCCTCTATTCTTCTCTGGAAGAAATCTGTTGTATTCAGACCTGTGAGGATTTTGTCCCGCCAGACTTAAAAACGCCCTAGAAACGCCGTATTGACACACAGCGCCCCTACAACTCTATCAGGATTTGCGGGACTTAAGTAAGTAAAATATCTTCCCATTAGAAATAAGTCATCTAACAAAATTCCATATAACAACAAGCAACTTATCTCACAATATTACAAATAGCAACACATGCCATCACCAACAGAACAGTCAGTTCTATACATTGCAACTTATCTCACAATATTACAAATAGGAACACATGCCATCACCAACAGAACAGTCAGTTCTATACATTGCAACTTATCTCACAATATTACAAATAGCAACACATGCCATCACCAACAGAACAGTCAGTTCTATACATTGCAACTTATCTCACAATATTACAAATAGCAACACATGCCATCACCAACAGAACAGTCAGTTCTATACATTCTGTCATCCTGGCCGAGGTTGACTTTGCCTTTCATCCTTACGGGGTCGATAAAATAAAGTACCAGTAATGCACTGGGTAATTGCTGGCCTTATGCCTAAAGTAGAAACAATTAATATTGGATTGGCAGTAGAGAGAGCATAAGATATGCAGACTATCACACTGTACTCCACACGATTAACCACTGTTTGTCAGAATATGCAGTAAGGTCAGTGCTGGACTTACCTATAAGTTAAATAAGTTATAGGTTAAGGCAACATGTCCTCGGGGGTCTAATTCTTTTATAACATATTTTTATTTTAGTTTAGGTTTATTATCTAACACTAAATCATCAAAAATTATATATGTATATTATTTATTTATTCTTTATCATTAACATTAATTTAAAAAAAGAATAATCATGTATAATTATTAAACATTTTTTTACTCAAATTGTTTTAGAGAAGGACCTCACATTTCATACAGCTTAGGGCCCCAGCAGGTGAAAATCTAGCCCTGAGTATGGTCTTTAGTTAGGGGAAGACGTGATATATCTAGAACAGGAGTTACCTTGGGCTATACAACAACAAAAACCAAAACAACCATAACCGTGCTGTTTTGTTTCTATTTTTGCAATTTAATCCTATTAATAATTGTTTTTACTTTTGTCACAAGGCCAGCAATTACCCAGTACATTACTGGTAGTTTATTTTATCGACCTCGTAAGGATGAAAGGCAAAGTTAACCTTAGCGGGATTTGAACTCAGATCGTATTAATCCTATTAATAATGGTTTCTGATTTAGGGGGGATCAGGGGAGACGATTAACTCGACCCCAGTGCGTTATTGGAGCTTTATTTTATCGGTCCCATAAGAATGAAAGGCAAAGCTAACTTTGGTGGGATTTGCACTGAAAACGTAAAGTGAAGTAACTATATGCTGCACTTTTTAATCCTATTAATAATACCGTGTTCTCCCTATTATAAGACCTCCCAAAATAAGCCCTCCCATGATTTTTGTCTTGTTGTCCAATATAAACCCTACTCCTGAAAATATGCTGTAGCACATTTTCGCGAGAAAAATTACTATAAAACATATACAAGCCAGACTTCCAGACTAATATAATAAATTCTTTTAATGATATATTTTAAACTCTATATGTATCCGTTATTTATTTTTTATTATTTTTGACATCAGTATAATGATACTTTTATTAAGACCTTTGTGTTGTTATTTTTTGTGTAAAAAGATAAGCCCTCCTCCAAAAATTAGCCTTTGTGCCTTTCTGTGTGTGTGTGGGGGGGGGGGGGTAATATTATAACCTGTCTTATAATAGGAGAAACACGGTATTAGTGTTAAAAATGATAAATGGCAGAGTATTCATCCAACTTTATCTTTCATCCTTCCGGGGATCTATAATATAAGTACTATTCAAGTTACTGAGGTTGACTAAACGGATTTTATCATTCATCAAGTCATGTATTGATTATAGATCGAATCGAACTTTAGCTACATGCCAGGTAGGAGAAAAAGTTAACCTGGCTTCAGCAAGATTTAAACCTAAAATATAATGGGCCTTTACCTCCCGCCCTGTAATATTGATCGCTAACACATGGCCTCAAATTTAGGAGAGAACAGACAACTGTACCGATCCCATTGATTGACTGATACTTTATTTTATCGATCCCGGAAGCATAAAAGGCAACATTGACCTCGTCGAGATTGGAACTCAGAGCATAAATGGCCTTAACTATTGAACAAATGTTTATCAGTTTAAAGTAGTGAGTTCATCTCTTACTGATTTGATCGTAAATAATCGTAAATGATGGAATGGGATGAAGTATGACAAGAGGTAGGTCAGATATTCAAATCTGTTGGGGTTCTTTGCGGAGAAATCTTTATTCGCCATTGCCCCCAGTTCAATCAGCTGTCAGTAATAGCTACTAGATTATTTTGGAATGGGCAGCCTCATTGCAATCACCTCGGCCCCCCAAAAATCACCTCAGCGTATCTTGTCATTCAATCAGAATTTTGGTTCTTATTAGTTTTTTTTTTCCTTAGCTACAGGTCAAACCTGACCAAGGAGATATCAAAGGTGTGCTATGTTTTGATAATATCTAAGACTACACTAACTAATGTGTTCTGTTTTTGTTTAAGACGATAGACTGTGATTTCATGGATATTTGGTTGTTATTTCTAGATCAAGAAAAGTGTGTTGGGACTCCATCATCTTATTGGGAGGAATCAGTTGTAATGAATGGTGTGTGTGTAACAAGAAACTACGCATTCACTGGTAAACTCATCATGCTCGGGTTTTCACCACGAGGTGGATATCGTCTTCTACTCTGAGGTATTTATTGCTACTAGAATGAATAAGAAATTCTTTATGCAATAGAAAATGTAAAGAGTAAGATTTGAAAAGGGAAAAGATAAAATTTACTATTGTAAGGTAAAAAAATATTTGTTAACTAAATAGAGCATCACATTTAACTCATATTTAAGTAGGCGCTAATATACTAAATGTCATTTAGAGAACTTTGTTATTTAATTAAAATTACGTCTGTAGTTAAATGGAAAAGAACATTATCTTGATCAATAATTTTGGTCAAAGTAGGCAGAGAAGACAATTCTGGAATTTAAATTAATCAAAATTAATTAAAAGTTGCATGAGGGCTTTTAGCAATAATAGTCGATACTTAAAATAGGTGAATCGAGCCATAGCAAGTTGAAACATCTTGGAGAGTGTTAATGGCAGGGTATGAACTGTTGGCCTTATTCTAAGAATCGTTTAAGGCACCGATGTTTCAGAAGCATTACGGTGCCGGACTAAGTACAATATAATATGTAGTTACGCCTCTCTTCTGAGTTTAGACAAAAATATTACCGATGTCGACTTTGCCTTTTATTCCCCTGATATCAAAATGATAATTGTTTCTACTTTATGCACAAGGCCAGCAATCACCCAGTGCATTACTGGTACTTTATTTTATCGACCCCGTAAGGATGAAAGGCAAAGTCAACCTCGGCGGGATTTGAACTCAGATCGTAAAGGGACGTAACTATGCTGGAAAGCATGACGTCCGACCCTCTACCGATACTGCCAATCCACCGCCCCTCAAAATAATAATAGCAGTTGATGTTATTTAATCTTAAGTCCTCCTTAACTAAGCTGAGCTATGGACGAAGTCGTTTCAAGCGTAAACATTCCGTCATTTTGTATATCAAGAACTACATTTTTCAATGGTGTTATTTCCAACAGTGCGTCTTATTAGTACCAGTAATATACTCAGGTGGGTTTAGCTAACGGTTTTCTCTCAATATTAATATTTGGGAATTGCATCAATGAAATAATTCATTATTGTAAAAAACTTTCACGGTTAAATAGAAAAGTTCTCAATTTTCGACAAGAAAGAAATTGAAATTTACCAGACCCGAGTGGTGTAGGTGAAGTGGAATAGCATTATTTCGCGTCTATAAGGGCGGTGGATTGACAGTATCGATAGAGCGTTGGATGAAATGGTTTACGGTATAAAGTTACGGCCCTTTACGCTCTAAGTTCAATTCCCGCCGAAGTTAACTTTTCCTTTCATCCTTCCGAGGTCAATTAAATAAATTACCAGTCAAATACTGGATCGATTTCATATGCTTTCCTCTCCCTCCAAATTGCTTGCCATGTGCGTAAATAAGAAACAATCGCGTTTATATCAAAACTTCCCAGCTTATTACGCAACCTCAAGCTCACACGTTGTATTATTTCTCAAATCCTCTAAATACACAAGAGGAATTCAATAATGGATAGCAGCGAACAATGTCCAGTAGTCAGTGTGTACACAAATCTTGCATTAGGCACGTTTTTTCCTCTGACAATACATTATTTTACGAAAATAACATTTTGCGTATACATAAACCTTTTGATACCTTTAAATAGCTCCGAATTAAAAAGTTTCCGAATATTAAAACGTTTCATCACAATTTTATGTAACATCTTTTTGTTAAGTTTATAACGAAGAAGTCAATTATTTCAGTAAATTTTTCCAAATTATTGATTATTTAAAAAATTAATTAAAGCATAAAGGCAATGTTTTCATTAGAAATATGGTAACAAAGGGATTAATTTCTTTTGTGAACTTAGGAGGATTAAAAGCTGCTTGGAATGATTAAAAGAAAACCAGCTGCCACGAAGGTTTGAACTCAGTATGTAAGGAATTTGATTGGTTGCTCTACGGTTCGTGCGAAATCTACCATCCTGTTTGCTGGAAACAATATAAATGTGATATGTGATGTAGGGTTAACTTGTGGGTATGTTTGTGCGTACGTCTGTATCTATGTATATGTGTATGTAATATTGTGTCTATGCCAATGTACGTGTGCCTCTGTGTGTGTGTATGTGTGTGTGTGTGTGTGTGCCTATGTGTGTATTTGTGTGTATGGGTGTGTGTGTGTATGTGTGTCTATGACTATATGTATGTCTGTGCCCCTGAGTCTATGAAATGTGTATTTAAATTAGATATATAGTGTGGTGTGATATGTTAATGGTGTAATATCACAGCCAGATGGAGCAATATAGCAGGAACAGCTATAACCATCTGTAAGATAGAACAATATAAGAGGGAGAATGATATAACCATCTTTCAGTTGAAATATAACAATACTAAAACAATACTAAAACAATACTAAAACAATACTAAACAATAAAGTAGAATCTATTATAAAAACTGTTGCAAAGCCGTTTAATATTGCTTTTATTAATAGCTCTCGTATGGCTGTTGTATCTGCATCTTACATACTTATACAATGTATGTAAATAGAACTTCTACACACACACACACACACACACATATATATATATATATATATATATATATATATATATATATATATATATATATATATATATATATATATATATATATATATATATATATATATATATATATATATATATTAGAAAGTGAGGTTTTTTTTTTACAAAATGAAAAATAACCGAGGTGTCCTACACGAGTGAAAGTATAAAGAAAAAGAGATGAAATCGAAAATGCAACTGAAGTCTTATTTTTTTTAAAAATATATATATTTATTTGGTTCCTTTACCGGTTTCGCAGTTCTTCTGCTTTTCAAAGGGTGAGTTGAGATGGAGGGTCTGTGGTTTTTCTCACATATATATATATTTCTCACATATATATATATATAGAGTACAGTCTAAGGATTTACAGAAACCCATGAAGCTAGATTTAACACCTTTCTAGTGGGTCCGGGTATGATTTTACATTCATTTAAATTATTGACGTATTGTTTTATTGATATTTTTTATCTGTTTGGCCCGAATCTTCCTTTATCGATTTTAAATCGTATGGTTGATTGTAGACTTGTTCTATATGTGACGGTATTTTAACGATAGTTATAGCTCTGATTCATCTGAATTATTGAGCCCTCTGCCGCTCATATCGAATTTCGTTTATCGTGAACTCGTGCGCCGATTTTTCGATACTCGATCTTTCTAATATATATATATATATACATATATATATGTATATATATATATATATATATATACATACATATATATATGTATATATATATATATATATATATATATATATATATATATATATATATAACGAAGGAAATGTGGTAAGGAACCAGGTGGACCATAACGCACCAAAGTACTCAATACTTAGGGTAGTAGAGTGGGTAATAGGAACGAGTAGGACCCCCGACGGCTGAGCTAAAGCCGTTTCGACGGCTAATTCTGGACTAATTCTAGTCCAGAATTAACCGTCGAAACGGCTTGAGCTCAGCCGTCGGGGTCCTACTCGTTCCTATATATATATATATATATATATGTAGAAGTTCTATTTAAATTGTTGGGATACAACAAGCACATTTTTTATAACTGATATAAAGCACTCAACAAATAATTGGAGTAAAAATATGATATATTAACAAATGGAAACTATATTTATAAAACCATATTTATTTCATTATATATATTTCAAGGAAACCAAGTTAAATTATGGTGTGCTTTCATCAGATAATATATATATATATATATATATATATATATATATATATATATATATATATATATATATATATATATATATATATATATTATAAGTTGAGCCAACTTATGCAGCTTCATATGCAAATGAGATTAATCACCTCATTTACACAGACGAGAAAACTACATATTCTTGGCTCCGGCAGTAGCAAGCGGTGGGAGGGATCGTCCTGACGATGGCCAGTTAAGCCTGAAATGCATAGACGGTTGTCCTCCTTGCTTCTGCTGGACATCACCAGAGGGCGTTAGCCCCCCCCCCCCCCCCCCCACCAGTGTTTGCATAGCTACGGCTTCCTAAAACCGTATTGCTTTCGAAATACGAAATTTCTATACATAATATATATATATATATATATATATATATATATATATATATATATATACATGCACAAACGGACACAGAATTGTATATAATTGTACATAATTATATATGTGTGTATGGGTGTGCTTGTTTGTTAAGCATATATATGGGGAACACACACACACACACATATATATATATATATATATATATATATATACATATATACTTTGTTTTTGAATTTGTTTTGCAAGATTTCTTATCTGAGAACGTGTGTTGAAACAGATATTGTTATACTTTGGGAGGGTCATGCTGTCAATAAAAACACACGCACCTGTTGGGTTTCACTTAAATTTATTATAAATTTCCGGTTGGTTGGTTGCTTCGATAACCGGATGGTTGTTTATATATTGTCAACGCTCTTTCGTCACACATTCTGTGACCTCCTCAGTGACTAGGTTTTTAT
Organism: Eledone cirrhosa; assembly: GCA_964016885.1. NCBI lineage: Eukaryota > Metazoa > Mollusca > Cephalopoda > Octopoda > Eledonidae > Eledone > Eledone cirrhosa. The sequence goes on along the minus strand of OZ024742.1, from coordinate 218,410,380 downwards.
TGTGTGTCTCTCCACCTGCAAGATGGTATAGGACAGAACAAAGAAGAGACACAAAATAAAAACATAGTCACTGAGGAGGTCACAGAATGTGTAACGAAAGAGCTTTGACAATATATAAACGACCACCCGATTATCGAACCAACCAATCAATCGGAAATTTATAATAAATTGAAGTGAAAATCAGCAGGTGCGTGTGTTTTTATTCACAGCATGACCCTTCCAAAGTATATATTATATATACTTATGTATATATATATACACACACACACATACATATATATATATATACAAACACGCACATATATATATACATATATATACACACATATATATGTATATATATGCATGTACGTGTGTACGCGTGCGTATCTGCTTAAGTCAAATTCCAAGCTATTTTCTGGAAAAAGACCAAAAGATCATATCCCTTTCCACCTCTCACACATGGTTTGGGGGTTATTCTACAGTGTGTGTGTGGCTCAGACCAGCTGCCAAACATACAACATCAGCTGAACGCTCCTGTAGCTCTACAGATTCTTTGATGTAAATAAAGAAGTTTAAAACAACAGAAAAGAATAACAACAAACAAACAACGACAGCAACAGTATACAGTCATACACACACCCAAGCACAAACAACAACATTATATACACAAGCAGAACAAATATGTATACACACCGAGGCATGAACATCCGATAAGAGTATGGAAATGATGCAGCAAACTTTATTATCTAAATTGGATTAAGATGATGAAAATAAACGCAACGTAAGAGATCTGTCAGTTTGCTTTGTTTTGTTTTGTTTTGCTTTTCTTTTTTATTTTATTCATGAAGTCCTCGGAGGAGGGGTTAGTGTCAATGGTCAATGACCTTTGCAGGATTTCCTCCCAGGATTTCCTCCCAACAAAGCCCAGATGAAACCCACAATGGTGTACTTATTATTTTCTCCCAACTAGCAGATTAACAATGAAAGTAAGTTGAACAATTTTCCACATTTTTTATTGTGTTTTGTTTAATATACGCTCTGATACATGTTTTATCTTTCTCTCTAACTCACCTATTGAATCGTGCAAGTTGTGAAATTGACCGGTTTACGCACGTGGTTGGTCGAAATATCTAGAATTCTAACCACCGCGCTAATTTTATATCTCTGTCTAATCACCTGAATGTTCGGAAAGGTTTTAGGCACTACCATTGTTACTGTTGCACTATTTTTCGCTATCGTACTTAGAGACTGAAGCCGAATGCTACCATTCTATTGTACAGCGATTGGAGAATGATTTTCTATAATAACCGATTTTTTCACTCTCTTGTTGAGATACGTTGGAGAGTGCTTATGGCGGGAGCGGAACTATTTGAATTTCGTCTCCTATCGTCACGTAAATTTCTGATCGAATAGCCAATTGGTTGACGGCATTGTGATGACGCGTAGGGATTTCAGTTGCTAGTAGGCTACTGCGTTACCTGTCACATTCACTGTTATAGCCGACACGTACTGGAATCGAATTCTGTCGATCGATTGGTTATTAATTAGGCGAAACCTAGTGATGAAGCCACATGCGCCGATAGTGCTTTGTTGCATAATAAATGCAGACAATGGATGCTATACAGTCTATTGCTGCATTAAGTGTGGCTGAAACTCGAGTACGGGTAGAGTTTGCAGTACCCATTTACGTGTGTTGCATTGAGTTAAATAACTCTGTGTCTACTCTGGGATTTTACATAACATTACCTATTGAGTACGCTGAGATGCAACCGGTACTAGCAGTGAAACTCTTGCTAGTCCCGTCAAACTATTATATATATATATATATATATATATATATATATATATATATATATATATATATATATATACACAGTAATCCTCCGTTTATCGCAGGGGATACGTTCCAGAACCAACCACGGTAAATGAAAATCCGCGATATAGAGAGACCATAAAGACAACCTTTGTTGTTTTCATAGTTTAAGCCTTAAAATACCTCTCCTACACGCTTTAAGTACATACAAACTCATTAAAACACACTTTTGTATTTAAACACCAAAAACAGCCAGTAACAGTCGTATAGAAACTACCACCAACTATCGTACCACTAGTTACCAATGACGATCATTACCAGCCACGTTAACCGCTTGGTAATACTCTGCATATCTGCCGTCAATTTAAGAAAGGTTTGTAGTAGATTAGAGAAAAACACAATCAGTAAAACAGTAATGGAATGAAAAATAAAAACATTTCTTATAGTGAAAGCCTTACGCTATACACTTCAATCACATCGAAACTTATTTAAAAAGTTCAAAATTTAAGCACTTTTTATTCAAACGTACGTACCACGATAAGAAAATAGATATGTTCTAACGAAAAATCCGCAAAGTAGTGAGGATTACGCGATAGGAAATTAGATATTTTCCAAAGAAAAATCCACGATGTAGCAGGACCGCGAAAAGTGAACCGCCATATAGCAGGAGATTACTGTATATATATATATATATATATATATATATATATATATATATATATATATATATATATATATATGGTATGTATGGTCCCGTAATTCCTGATAGAGTCGTTCGTAAGGGTTCTGTATTGACATATGGCCTTTCTTGGGCATTTTAAGCCTGGTGGAGCCTATCCCTTTCCAGGCCTGAGTACAGCAGATTTCTTCCAGAGAGAGGAAGAATTGACCCCAGTACTAGACTGGTACATTTCTTTATCGACCTCGAAAGGATGAAAAGCAAAGTTGACCTCGGAAGCATAATAGTGGTCTATTTGAAAACATGTATAAACATATACTATACGTTTATATACAATAAACATACAGTATATATATACATACATATATAAGTAAACACAAACACACATATATTATAATAATTGTATATATATTTATATATATGTGTGGAGGGGTGGGGGTACACGTACGTATACATTTTTATATTTCTTGTCAAAGCTATTTCATGTGCGGAAGAAAATTCTTATGAAATTATTATTAGCGAAATAGGTCAGTCATTTGGTAGAAGTCTGAAGTAGATAACGTTTCCTTTCACATATCTATTTATTTATTTATTTATTTATTTATTTATTCATTTATTTATTTATACTTTCACCTTGGTTCTCTTATTCTTGGTGCTGTTGTTGATTTTCTTCAACTAAAGTGTGCTACATTTATAAAAATATTAATAAGCAAATAAAATTACCAATTCAAAGGATTTCGCAAAACAAAGAGCTGATGTAAACAATCGGTAAAAATAATTATTATTATGTGGTAGTGGAGGTGGTGGCGGTGTGGGTGGTAGTGGTGGAGGCAGTAGTGGTGGTGGTGGTGATAGTGGTGGTGATGGAAGTGATAAGGGGGGGGGGGAGTGGTGGTGGTGGTGGTGGTGGTCACAATGGTGTTATTGTTGCTTTTGCTGAGAAGAAACCGTCAAGTTAACACATGAGATTCCAACATGTGCCAGTTATTACAGATAACTATAATATATATATATATATATATATATATATATATATATATATATATATATATATATATATATATATATATATATATATATATAATAGTTATCTGTAATAACCAGCACATGTTGGAATCTCATGTTAACTTATATATATATATATATATATATATATATATATATATACCCACAATTCAGAAAATAATAGGACTAAATAATAAGCGCCTCCCGAAAACACAATAACAGTAACCAAACCTCAGTTCGAAGTAATAACCCGCTGCAGCACACCAAACCAATAATAGCAATAGCAAGTGGCAATAGCAAGACAGAACAAAGGCAAATTTTAATCGGCATGCTCTGGTACATTGAAGTGTAGAAAACCCGATAGTTCCCCTTATCGAGTAGATACATGAGTAACAATATTGTGTACCAGTGCGAAGTTACATCAAGCCATGGGATATTTAGATATGTAGGGTCCACTTCCAACTTTTAAAAGAAAAGATAGTATGTACATACCCATTTGCTTAAAAATCCGGAGCCTCAAAAGTCTACCGCTTTGGCTAGAAAAATACGGGAATTAAAAAAATGATGAAAGAAATAAAATATAATCTGTCGTGGTCCATTCTTTATATGTATACATATGTACATGTAATAAACTATTATTAGCATCATTTGGTAGTATCGGCAGAGGGTCGGACGCCATGCTTTGCAGCAAAGAGTTACGGCCCTTTATGAACTGAGTTTTAACTGAGGTTAACTTTGCCTCTCATCCTTACGTGGTCGATAAAATAAAGTACCAGTAATGCACTGGGATAATTGCTGGCCTTGTGCCAAAAGTAGAAACAATTATTATTGAGTCTCCACATGCTGGTCTTATGCGGAAGCTTATACTGAGATAAGGAGCCGTGATAAATCATTATGAGTCTGTCAGAACTTTCATTAGAATCCGGCATGATTCGAATATTGCATTATTGGATTATTCTTAAGAAATTTGGTACGGATCTAAATTCCAAATTTTGCAATCCACATTTTAGTTGTCTTTTATTTTTATTTTTCATATTACTGTCTTTAAGATATCTACTACTGGTATGAATTCATCCTTTTCATGCCCATTTTGTAAATCATCGTCTTCACGTTTTGGTGCAGCTTAATCGTTCCCTTTTCCTTCTCACATATACTGTTACGCCCCAACTGGTGCAGTACCAATCACCCAACATTGCCTTTTCTCTTTTTCAACAATAACAATATCAAGTCGTTCATGTATTTCATGATCATTTGGGTGCTGGGGTACCAAGGTAGCTTCACTTCTGATTCTACCACTAGGTCAGACTGGTGTTGATACCCATCTGTTCATCTCAGTCTGCTTCTCGCATAACTTTCAGTTTACGATCCTGGTTATGTTATCACGTCTTCTTTTGTATTCCTTTTGTATTAGTTTACTGCACAATGTGATTAACAGTGTCTCCTTATAATATAGCTGACAGTTTCTCCTTTGATTCATGTTACATTTAATGAATTGTTTGCTACTCCAAATAGCTTCATTCGTCTATGAGTGAAGAAACGAATCATAGCTTTCATGTAATCTACCCAAGCCATTGCTATGTCCGTATGTCTTTTCTTACAATACTTCAATATCATCTTGTCTATTAGGAGCTGAACTTTAGTTTCTCAGTTCTTCCTACAATACTCCCCAACATTTTTCCTTTGGCAATAGTCTTTCGCTTCAAGAAATCGGTACATATCTGTACTAATTCCATTCAAAAGTTTCTACATCAAAGTCAGATACAATATTGGACGAAAATTGTTCACAGTATTTTCTTTTGATTGATATCTTTGTTCTCCATGCAAACAACTTACTCTCATTGCTTAATATCACATTCAGTGCCACAGATATTCTCTCACATTGTGAGTTCAATCTCTTTAACCAATATCCTAAAATGCCATCAGTCTTTCCAACTGGAAATGTTACTATATTGCTTGATTACTATCACCTTTGTAACATATATTTTCCTGTTTATTGATTTTTCTTTCATCTCTAAATATCTTTAACAATTCAGCTTTATTATTACTTATCCTTTCTTCGCTCTGTACATCTGGTATCATTTGTGTTTGACAGACATTTCCAATCCACTCATTGTGTACCCGTTTTTTATCCATTTTTTGTTTCTAACTTTTGATATTTGTTATTTTCGCCCAAATCCTGTTTCAACTACTCTGTTACATTTGTTATGTCTTTCTCGTTTATGTTAACTTTTCTTTATAAATCAGCATATTTCCTTTGAGATTTCAGCTAAAAATTTCTTTGTCTTTCCAATGAATATACATTATTGTTATTATTATTATTATTTGACTATTTATCACGACCAGCTTTGATATTGCTTTGGGTCGGTTATTTTAGAGAATACCGGACTACAACTACTAACCTAAGATAACTATAAAATGTTCATATCCTTCATTATTCCAGCATTTCAAGAGCTCATATTTTCAGTCGGTATAAACCTCTACTATCTCCTCTTTTCGTTCAATTCTCGTGTCAAAAGAACACGCTACATCTATGAAGATACAGTTTTTCTACCTTTTCTAAATTACGATATCTGGTCTGTTGTTTTCTATCTTCATTTCGGTCTGAATTGGGAAGTCCCATAAGAGTTTTTTTTATCTTATCGTTCTCAAGCACTCTCATCTCATTTTTGACACCATGTTCATTATTATTATTATTATTATTTATGGTGGATTGGCAGTATCGGTGGAGGGTCGGACGCCATGCTTTCCAGCATAGTTACGTCCCTTTACGATCTGAGTTCAAATCCCGCCGAGGTTGACTTTGCCTTTCATCCTTACGGGGTCGATAAAATAAAGTACCAGTAATGCACTGGATAATTGCTGGCCTTGTGCCTAAAGTAGAAACAATTATTATTATTATTTATTGCAAGCAGCAAGGGCGGTGAATTGGCAGCATCGGTAGAGCGTCAGACACTATACTTTACAGCTTAGAGTTATGGCCCTTTACGTTCTGAGTTCAAATCCCGCCGAAGTTAACTTTGTCTTTCATCCTTACGGGGTCGATAAAATAAAGTACCAGTAATGTTCTGGGATATTTGCTGGTCTTGTGCCAAAAGTAGAAACAATTATTATTATTATTATTATTATTATTATTATTATTATTATTATTATTAGAGCGTCAAACACCATGCTTTGTGGCATAGAGTTATGGCCCTTTACGTTCTGAGTTCAAATCCGCCGAGGTTAATTGTGCCTTTCATCCTTACGGGGTCGATAAATTAAAGCACCAGTATTTAACCGTCCTTGGAAACTCTTTGAGATAGAACCTATTGCGCCTATGACAATCGGGACGACCTTGATCTCATGGCAGTTCCAAATCCTTTTTAACTCCCACTTTAAATCCTGGTATCGGTTAATTTTCTCCCTCTCCTTTTCTTGCACTCTCGTGTCAAATGGGCAGGCTACATCTACAATCAGGCACGATCTTTTTTCCTTGTCCAAAACCACCAGATCAGGCCTATTGTGTTCTAATTTCTTGTCCGTCTGTATCCTAAAATCCCACAGCACCTTCACCTGATCGTTTTCTATCACCGACTCTGGCTTATGCTCATACCACTTCTCAGAATGGGGTAAATTGTTTACTTTGCATAGGTGCCAGTGGATCACCCTGCATATCACATCATGTCTCCAGCCTTTATAGTGAGTCTGGGCTAGGTGTTTACACTCGGATACAATGTGAACCACAGTCTCCTCTCTCTCTCTCCACAGATCCTACACAGTGAGCTAGCCTCCTCCTTGTCAATATGGTGTTTCACCCACTTCGTTCTGAGGGCTTGCTCATGCGCAGCCATTAACATTCCTTCTGTAGCTTTTTTAAGGTCTCCTCTTTTTAACCAGTTCCATATCTGTGGATCTCTAAATTCCGTTTTCTTAAAGAAGGTACTATGAAGGGATTTTTCATGAAGGTTGCTTTTCCTCCTTGCTGTTATTTCCTTGGACATCCCCTGGTCTATTGTCTTCTCCTTCAGTACAATGTTGAGCATTGGCTCCCTACTGTCAGTCACGTATTTGTGCAGGTGTTTTTCTCCATCTGAACACAGTCCTCTATGCTGATAAGACCTCTTCTACCTTCAGATCTCTTTAAGTAGAGTCTATCAACATCACTCCTCTTGTGGAACATGTTGTAGATAGTCAATAGCTTCCTAGTCTTCCTATCCATTTCTTTTTTGTTCAGCAACATTCCATTTAAGAATTCCCGCACTGTACCTAATAATAGACACAGCTCGGGAATTTACTGCACTTATGACATTCCTACTATTTAGATGTGATTTTAATATGTTCCTTACTCTCCTTAAATATTCAGATCTTATCAATTCCTTCATTTTTTTGTTCTTGATGTCATCTGCCTCCAGAACAACTAAATATTTGTATCCCTCTTCAGTGTCAATTTCCTTTACCATCTCACCTGTTGGTACCTGGATTCCGTTGCTTCTGGATTTACCCCCTTCATCACTAGGACTCCACACTTATTAGTACCAAATTCCATACATATATCATTGATGAAAATACGACAGTACCAACAAGTACATCCAACTCCTTCTCACTCTTCCCAAAGAGTTTAAGATCGTCCATGAAGCGGAGGTGGTTGATGGTAAGCTCTCCTTTTCCCAACTTGTATCCTGCTCTCACTTTTCGCAATATAACGGTGAGGGATATCAGGGCAAGGAAAAACAGCAGAAGGGATAAACTATCTCCCTGGAAGGTACCTCTCTTGATCTTCACGCCTCACAAGGATTCCCCACTCGATGTTAATTCTGTTTCCCAGGACTTCATACTTTTGCTCAACAACTGTCTGATGTTATCTGCCACCTTGAGGATCTCTAGGCTTTTGGTTATCCAAGAATGAGGTACCATGTCGAATGCCTTTTTGTAATCTATCCATCCCATGGCAAGACCAGTGTGCCTCCTCTTGCAATTCATCATTACCATCTTATCAATAAGTAACTGGTCGTTTGAACCATGGGACTTCTTTCGGCATCCTTTCTGTTCTTCCGGTAACAAGTTGTTTATATGGACGTGATAGTTGATTTCCTCAGACACAATGCTTGTTAACAGTTTACATATTATGGACAGACATGTGATAGGCCTATAGTTGCTAACATCATTACCCTTGTTTCGGTATTTCATTACCAGAACTGTGGTACCATTTGTCAACCACTCTGGTACTTCACCCGACATGAAGCAGTCATTGAACATGGTTGTCAGTTTCGGGTGGAGGCATGTTATGTTTTTAATCCAATACCCTTGCACACTATCTGGGCCTGGTGATTTCCAGTTGGTTAGTTTTTGGCTCGCCCTTTAAGAGTGTAAATTGTGATACTCAAATCAGGTTGTTGGTGTGCCTGTTCACTAATCTCAATCCACACTCCCTGACTATTATGTTCAACATCCTGCTCCCATATTCCTCTCCAGAATGTCTTAGTCTTATCCTTACGGGGTCGATAAAATAAATTACAAGTAATGTACTGGGTAATTGTTGGCCTTGTGCCAAAAGTAGAAACAATTATTATTATTATTATTATTATTAGTCTTATTTTTATAATGTGTTGTTACAGCATTATCAAGCACAGCTCTGTGTGCCTTGGATATGTGCAGTGTTGTTATTTCTGCTGTATTGAGAGTCTTCATCGTAATATGTGCGTAGTGCCTAGCAGTGTTATTTTCTCTATGCGTTATATATTTGTAAGTGCTGGGGTTTCGGTTATGTATCTGTCTGTGTGTTTATTTATCATCCCCGGAGCACCTATTATTATAGAGATTATTTCTGTTTTCATCATCTACATATGGGTTATTTCTGTCTCCAGATCTTTATATTTGGATATTTTTTTCCATTTCCATGGGGTATATATTGTCATCTGTTCTTCTTACACTGATAGTTGCTACTTACTTTCTCGCTTATCAACAATCTGGAATAAAGTGCGATGGAATGGAAATGCGTGTGTATAGCGGTGTGGCAAGCTGTCTGTGTATATATGTGTGGAGGGAGAAGCTGAGTGTTTGTGTGTGTGCTTGTGTTAGTGTGTGTGTTAGTGTGTGTGTGTGTGTTTGTGTGTGTGTTAGCTTATACATTTGAGGAAATGGTTTAGTCGATTAAATTGACTGCACTACTTAACTGTGACATCATTTTATCGACCCCAGAAGAATAAAAGTTGTCTTCGATGGAATTTGTTCTCAGAACAATCATCACAACAACACCAGTAACAATGACGACGACAACGTCAACAACAATTACAATAAAACAATATCAACGTAATTGATTGATAGGCTATAAATGACATCCAAATCTCCTTCAAAGTGCGCACTCCATCGTCTCCAAATAAAGGAGTAGCATATATATTAAATAACGTAGTCCTAGACACCCGTCCCCGCAAAAGATGAGATAGTCATGTCCGGAATACATTTAATTACATGTCTTCGAGATCCGGGTAGACCTAGAGCTAGAGCTAAGCAGTGACAACAGCAACAACAAACACTATAACAACAAACACTATAACAACAACAGCAATAATAAGACTGAGTTACATTTTACCAGCTTTGTTGACTTTAAGACCCATAAGAAAACTGTTAAAATAAAATAAACGAAAAGAAAATGAAGAGAAAAGAAAACCTTAACAAGATGGTGGTTAAATGGTCCGTTTTCTTTTACTGAAAGAATGCCTTGTTTACTGGGTTTACTGCATAAACTTGTTGAAACTGTTATTTCGAGATTTATTAACCATCTTCTCATAAGTACCACCCCACTAAAGTGTCTCGCGTCGGGTCGAATTATATTTCATTCTTGCGTTTCCTCTAATTCTCTAATGTTAAAACAACAATCTGTTCAGACGCTATCTGGCAAAGAACCATCTATTTTTACTTCCTCTTTTTATCTTATTTGATGTTATTTATTATATATATTTTTTAAACTTGTTTTTCCTTAGAATTTCAAGACTACAAATGAACAAACAAGTAGGACGAGGGCAGATATCCGCTGTATACTCTTCCGTCCCTATTACACTATCCAGATGACCATTGCAAGTCCAGTTCTTTGTTAAGCCACTCTTGACAACATCCGCTCGTACTAAAAGTATACCAATTAATCAGTCGTTTTACAGTATTTCTTCAACTTAACTTTCTCCTACTTATCTTTGCTCATTCACTCGTTACTTCACTCTACATTTCATCAATTCATATTTCATTTTCGTTGCGACAGAGCATATGACCTTTAGAGTAATATTTCATCTATCTTTTCGTTTCTATGTATTTTTTAAATATATTTCCTTACACACATAAAGTGCTCACCAGGGAATAGTTCTTCAAATAGTTGATGGATTATACAACAAACATATTAAATATAAGTTTGTCTATTAACTCTCTCTTTGTAAAGGCTGGAATAATATAACAACTGTTCAGTTATGTTGCACAGATAAATATGTTTTCATAATCTAAAATTATTCAATAATTTGCTGTAAAGTTACCACACACAATTACCAATATTTGTTTATAATAAAATTGTGTATCGATTTTTAGTATTAACATACAGGGCCGCCGGGAGAAATTTTACGTAGTGGAACAAGGACTGCTTTTGGGTCCAAGAAGAGATTGGGGCTCCTTTCAAAATCCAATAGGATGTAAAAATGATTTTAGAAGGAGTGCATCAGATATTCATGGGCCCTCTTAATATAGAAATTTTGAGGGGGAATACAGTCGATGAACATGACCTCAGTATTTTACTGGTACCTATTCTATTGTCCGCCTCGATTAGGATGAAAAGCGAAATTTGAACACAAAATCTGCAACATACTAGCGTAGAAAGAAAATATAGACCTACCACCACTAACAACAACAACAACAACAACAACAACACCACCAATAGTAATAACACCATCAGCACCACCACCAACAACAACAGTAACAACACCATCACCACCACCACCACCACCACCACTACTACTACTACTACTACTAGTTATCATCTGCTTTGATTGCGCTGTTGTATTACTTTCTGACACTGAACACATGCCCAATAGCAACCAAGATCTTAAGTTAAATTCGTGTACTTATTCTACGCTGTTTATATGTTTAATCATTCCGCTCGTGTTTACATACTTCTGTTTTTCTTAACCCTTTTCTGGGCTTATTTCTAATGAAATATACTGTCAATATGCTGTAATTAATTTTTAATATAATTAAGAATGTAGAGTTATTTAGTAAAATGATTAATTTTCCCACTGCTGAAGATATGTTTGGAATATAAAAAAAAGTTTCTTATATAGAATTATGATGTCTGGTTTAAATTTAAGTATAAAAACATGTTAAAATAGATATTTTAGTATCATAGAAACAGGAATCGTTTCAAAACCATGGTTGCTATCAACAAGGTTAAATTTTCTAGCAAAAATTATAAAGTAAGGGAAAATATGATAAATGCATATCTGTATAGAAGCAGTATAAGATCTAAACGAAGATGCTTACTTGTGTAAGTAAATACATTAATAATAATTGATTCTACAGTTGGCACAAGGCATGAAATTTGAAAGGAAGAAGAAAATCGATGGAATTGACCCCAGTGCGTTACTGGTATTTTATTTTATCGACTCCGCAAGGATGAAAGGCAAAGTTAATCTTGGCGAGATTTGAGCTCAGAACGCAAAGGGACGTAACTCTATGCCACAAAGCATGTTGTCCGATAATGCCAATACACCACCCCTTCTATAATCTATAATATTAAATGCGCATTTTTGTACGTGTCCTCATAGCTTTCTCACTTTGACAAATATAAGTATTAGGTATAAAAGTAAATAAACTGCAAAATAAAATATATCATTGTAAGTTTGTAACGAAAGAAGTTTTACTTTTTAATCATTAACAATTCGCTACACTGGACGTTCCTAGAAAGTCATTAGAATCTGCTTTATTTTAAAATCGGTACTGCTTCAAATCTCATCGTAGGTGTTGTGTTGGACTGTTTCAGTCATACTTCTTCTTATTAGTACTTCCTATCCCATCTTTGCTTAATTAAGTTGGGGGACAGCATTGTTTTATAAGGGCGGTGGATTGGCAGTATCGGTAGAGTCGGACGCCATGCTTTCCAGCATAGAGTTACGTCCCTTTACGAACTAAGTTCAAATCCCACCGAGGTTAACTTTGCCTTTCATCCTTACGGGGTCGATAAAATAAAGTACCAGTAATGCACTGGGTAATTGCTGGCCTTGTGCCAAGTGTAGAAACAACTATTATTAAAATGAATAAACCGCAAGATGAAATATATCGATGCGAGATCGTATCATTTACAAAAATATGATTTTCCCTTTTCATACGTTTATATACACTGATAGTTACATTAAAAACACAAACTCATACACATACTTACAGTAGCAGAAACCATCCCGCATTGTGGTATATCTGCTGGACTATTGTATGTACGTATTTCTCCGCAAACTGAAAACGAATGAATGATCTGACTCAAATTTCGAATCTAGTTGAATTTATCTTCAGTTATCATTAAGCATCTGTCTCAATCCACAGAGAAAATAGGTCTTTTTATGAAGAATGATACCATAATTCTACCCTTCAGACTAATTGGTCCTTCTCACGTCGTCTTTAAGAGACTTGAAAAGCAATGCGATAATAATGAAGATAAAACTAAAAATATATGTGATGTAAATGCAATTGACAAACGGAAAGGAAAAATTATCGACGTTTCAATTCCCTTGTCAAGAAAAGGAAGGAAAATAACATTAAAAAAGAAAAGACATTTAGTGCGTTGTTAAACAGGAGTGATGGTAATAACGGAGAAAAGAAGTGGGTAGTTTGGATGGTTTTGTATTGAGGAAGGTGGAGATGGGTTTTACTTTATAACATGTTTTACGTAATTTGATAAATAAATTTTCTTCTTTAGGTACTTTATTAATCGATTCGATAATTGTTATCTCTTACAGTGTCGTCTTCATTTCACGCATGATATAATTATAATTAATTTATATTATAAATAACTGATTTTATCTGACAATGCCTAAGTACACGAAACATTTGACATAAAAACGTAAATATTTAACACAATATTTAACAGGAACACACACACGAACACAACATTATATACATGTCAGTTCACAAACAACGTCATCTCCCCATTACTTCCACTTGAAAACAAAGGAAGTAGAAAGGCGAACCTATAACAGCAAAAGCATGAACCTCAAGCCAGTTTCTTATAATCTTCTGATGAAGGGATTTTAGTCTCGAAATAGGACAGGTAAATAAAGTAACAGGTGACACACTAACATCTTCGTTGCCTTATTCCAAAATCTACCGTCCATTTAGCATTGTCTTAACCTTCGAATAACATACTTCTTTATATACTAACACAATGCTTCAAGCAAACTATAACACACTTTTATATATGTATGACTGAGAGGAAATTTAACAAATGCAGAGTATTCAAAATCCACGGTAGAGGTAGATATGATCTTTATGGCTGTCACGTGAACTTTGATTGAATACACGTTTCTACTATACGATGTTCGAACAAAATGAAAGTAACTAATGATGCATGTTGAAAGTGAGCCCATTCACTCAAGCTATAGGCCATTCTCACTACTTTCACCCACCTTTCATCAAATTCATTCAGGGGTAATACCTCAATTCACCTACCTTTCCTGGTTGATGAGTGTTTGACCAAATAGAAAAGTGTCTATACTTTCATTTTTGCCCACCATAAACTCTCTTTCGAGAGAGAAAAATTACGATCGTCATGAAGGACTCGGCTGATAGCTGGATCAGTTCTATATATGACAAATATTAATTTTTACATAGTCAAAAGGTCATAATTTGGGGGAGATATGAACCTCGATATACAACAGGTACTGTTCTATCGACGACACAAAAGTAAATATTTATGTGAAGGGTTTTATTCAGATCCTTGAATTTAATGTATGCCATCATCTTCTAACAATATCTTGACCCAATAAAAATAGCTGTCACATCTCCCTCAAATCATACTCTATCGTCTTGAAAAGAAAGGAATACACATCGGGCTAATGTACCTTATAGCTATTACGTCTGAAAAACAGGATGGCATGGTTACGATTGGAATTGTTTGAGATGACATGGAGCTAAAAGGAATGACAGTTACAGTAGTAACGACGGTGCTTACAAAAACTACTACTCATTGACAAGGCCAGCAATTTGGAAGAAGAGAAAGTCGATTATATCGATCCCATATTCTCTGATATTCTACCGATTCTAACTAATAATATCCTCTATAAGTTCAATTGAAGGCCTATCTTTCTAAAAGAAAAAAGAAAAACCTTTACCATATCATCAATCAGTGCAACATCGATTTATTGAGTTTCAACATAGTTTTGTGCCAGTCCTGTGAACGAAGTTTCAGACAAATGTAATTATGTTTCCTTGTCATCTCCTAAATAATAATAAGAAATAAATGAATAAAATGTTGTTGGCAAAAAAATGTTACACGAAGATCAAATGATAGAATGTATTACAGAAACATGTGTGTGTGTATGTATGTATGTATGTATGTATGTATGTATGTATGTATGTATGTATGTATGTATGTATGGATGGATGGATGGATGGATGGATGGATGGATGGATGGATGTGCGTATGTATGTAGGGATATACATATGTGTATATGTATATACATATGTGTATTTGTATGTATATATATATATATATATATATATATATATATATATATATATATATATATATATAGTTAAAAGAATAGAGGTGTAACACACAAGTTATTATATATTGGTAAACGGAATAGAAAATGCTGACAAATTGTTCACAGTGAAAAATAGTTTAATTAGGAATAAATGAGAATTAGTAATTGTATTGGTTAGTATTCAGTTTTGGTTTTAAGTTTTACCGGTTGCGCATTTCTAAATGCTTTTCAAAAATAATTTTGAGATAGAGCGTCCGTGTTGTTTGTTCTGATCAGAGCAAACAACACGGACGCTCTATCTCAAAATTATTTTTGAAAAGCATTTAGAAATGCGCAACCGGTAAAACTTAAAACCAAAACTGAATACTAACCAATACAATTACTAATTCTCATTTATCCCTAATTAAACTATTTTTCACTGTGAACAATTTGTCAGCATTTTCTATTCCGTTTACCAATATATATATATATATATATATATATATATATATATATATATATATATATATATATATATACATATGTATATTATATATATGTATGTACGTATGCATGTGTGTGTGTGTATGTGAGTGTGTGTCGGTTCAGCTTATGTCTGTGAAGATTTGAGATTTGACTATATAACAAAATGATTGGGTTCTTTTTCTATACAATATTGGCCTGTAAGTTAGTTCAAGTTTAATTAGATCATATGCCATGGAAGATCGTGAACAAGTGCAGAATCAGGGTCTTGAAAATCAGAGCAAGCGCTATACGATGATGATAATGACACATACACATATACACACACCTACACACACACATACACACACATACACACACATGCATACACACACATACACACATACATAAACACGTACACACACGCACATACACGTACACACACATACATACACACACACATACACACACACATACACACACACATACACACACATACATGCACACACACACACATACATGCACACACACATACACATATACACACATAACTACAACAATCTGTGAGATACTTCTTTTAAAAAATTTCATTTTTTAAGTTACGTGCTCCATTCTGGTTCAGTCTTTCTGCTTGTATCTCGATTACATGGCTTCAGCTGGCTGTGATACGCTAGCAATGTAATAGCTAAGATATATATCAAAAGATTAACGGTTGCGTATGTTGTTTTCATTCCTCTGAACTGTGTGGCCTTCAGATAATTGTCTGCTATTTAGTTTAGTTCCTCCAATTCTAATTTACTGGGTTCTCTATTTATACTGGTGTTGTATGGCCGGTCACTCAAAATAAGGTTGTGGACCTATTGAAACATATTTTCCCTGATCACTTGTGAGGTGTCCACGAGTTTTTAGTATTCTTCTGTTTGTACAGTAGAGGTGGTTTCAGCTAAATTGTTGGTGTGTTGATTACTACAAGATTTATCTGAGCATGTTATCAGTGGTAGTTGCTGTCAGTGGCTGGCTTTATAATGCCAACTTGCTTTGAATCAGACACTTCCGTTAAATGTATGAATTTACATCTAATGATATGTTTTTCTTGCTCATCTGAATGTTTTGGGGAAAAATATAATGTTGTGTGTTTGAATTTCCTCTAAATTTTAGCCTTTGCATAAAACCGAACTTTAGGGGTTAAATTGTATATGGGCTTCGTATTAATCTTTGTTGAGCTTGTAGCTTCATTGTAATCATGGTTTGGTCGGAGGAAACTCATACGTCCTCGAACCCCGTATTGCCAAGCACCTCCACAAAATCGGAACGTCAGCAGCCCATCTGAGGAAGGAGCCCCGCGAGGTTGGGTGGGTGTTGCAGCGGGTGTCGCTGGCCATTGTCCGCGGAAATGCCTTTGCAATTTTGGCCGCAGGGTGCAACCCAAACACCTCCCACCCTAGGCTCAGAGCCTATCACTCTCTCCCCTTCCCACTCCCTTTCTTCTGTGGCCCAAGAATCCTTGCTTTTTCCTCCTTTTCCTTTCATTTATGGCATTTATAGTCCTTTTCTCTACTTTCCCATACATCCAGATCTGCCCTTCTTTACCTCTTTCCCTTTTTCCCATTATTTAATTTGGTTTTTATCTCCCTTTTTCATTTTATGTAATTATTAATGGTTTTTAAGCCAACTTTGTGATTAATAAACTACACTTAGAGTTTTACAACCTAGACGGTGTTCTTTAAAAGTTTCGTCAAAGTTTTATCGGAATGATATGTAATGTTCACGGCTAGGGTATCTTTCCTTTCAGATTGTCTTTTATTCGTTCATATTTAAACGTTCATATTTAGTGTGTGTGTGTGTGGGGGGGGGTTATGTTACGTGTAACGTTTACCACGCTGTGTTTATATAATTGTTAAAATGTTTGTAACGTTTATATAATTCTGTTACAATATATGTAATATTTAAAAACTTATGTAGAATTATTTATATGTAATTCTGTAGCTCAACGTTTCCAATGTATGTTATGTAACCTTCATATAACTAACATAAAACCACTTGAATCTGTATAATAAGGGAGTCATCAATGCTCAATTGTTGTGTGGCAGCTGGGTTTGGGGACACACAAATACTAGCTATCTTCAAATTGGCAAAACTATATTGGGATGTCTAAGATCTACTCCCAAGAGTGCGATTTTTCATGAAGCAGGGTTAACCCCAACTCACATGTTGATAGAGGAGTCCAAGAAACGCAAATTGCTAACTGATCTTTTTAAATGCAAAAGAAAACAGCATGATACTTGGCTTCCTCAATGGGTAGAAAAATTTAAATCGTTTAAAATAATGATTAAAAACACAAAAGAGGAATCAAAAGAACTCCATAACACAATCACACAGTCAATCTCTTTTAACAGCTGGGTCTGCACATTCAGGCAAGGGAATGGGTTGTGGAGCTACTTGGTCTTTCAAAAATAATTATGAAGATATGAACTTCAGATTACATCGAGATTACACTATATTTAACGCAGATTTGTGGGGAATTACATTATCCATAGATTCAGCTAAGGAAAAATTGTTTTCTATTTACTGATAGTCTATAGAACCTAGAACTGCTTCAGAAAATAATAAAGAAATAACAGTGATTTGGATACCGGACCATACTGATATTAGAGGAAATAGGAAAGCAGACGAATTAATAAAAGAAGGAGCACAAAGGGAAATAATTGTTTCTACTTTAGGCACAAGGCCAGCAATTACCCAGTGCATTACTTGTACTTTATTTTATCGACCCCGTAAGGATGAAAGGCAAAGTCAACCTTCGCCGGATTTGAACTCAGATCGTAAAGGGATGTAACTATGCTGGAAAGCATGGCGTCCGACCCTCTACCGATACTGCCAATCCACCGCCAAGGGTGGAGTACAAAGGGAAATAATAGATATAAACTACACCCGCAATCTTTCGCAGGTGAAATCATTTAGTAAGCATATAGATAATTAAGGGTGAGAAACATTTGGGGAAGAATCTAGAGATAAGCTCACAAATTTTAATCCTCCACTTTCTCAACCAGATTTGACAACATTCAATATGTATCGATCATTGATTAATGTAAATTTCTAACTGGACTTTCGAACTGGATTTCGAACTGGATTTATACCCTTGAACTACATTCTATCAAGAACAGGTCATAGAGATTGACCTCTATGTTCTTGTGGTTATTTTCCAAAAACACTTTGTCACTATTTGTTCCAAATGTAGAAACTATCTGAGAGAGACTCTTGTTTCTTATTTTCCTTTATTTCTTTTTCTTATCCATAATCTGCCTCCCATTGGTATTCAATATGTGAAATTTTTACTTTTATATATATATATTTTCCCCTTTTAAATTTGTTATTACTTGTCTCACTAGGTCTTTTTGATTACAAACTGTAGCGAGTATGCGATACCCCCACTCCCACTAGTCAGTCATGGCTTATTAGCTCTATACGATCGTTTAAATTGATTATATATATATATATATGACGGCGATGAATTTGTTTTGGAAGGGTTTTGATATGAAATCGTGTGTCGAAACAAATATTGTTATACTTGGGGAGGGTCATATTGTTCTAATAATATTGCCAGAAATAATAACGGAACACACTCACTGTTGTGTTCCGTTATTATTTCTGGCAATATTATTACAACAATATGACCCTCCCCAAGTATAACAATATATATATATATATATATATATATATACAAGTAAAAATTAGCGAGAATCGAATTTCAGCCTATGAAATAACGAAAAAACACTTTCGAATTGTGAGGCAATAATTTCGAATTGTGAGGCAATAATTCAAAAGAATTAGAGCTTACAACTTACGTTAAAGGCCAAACATACTGGGATGGTGGTTAAACTAATTATCCACACAGTGAAGATTCGATCTCCTATTTCGGGTCAAACAGATATACAGATATAAAAATATATGAAAGCATAAATGTTTTTTACTCACAGGACCCCTGGAATGATGGTAAAGTCCAGTGTTGGGGTTTCTGCGGCTCCATAAGTCATTTACTATCCAATATATATATATATATATATATATATATATATATATATATTGTGTGTGTGTGTGTGCGTGTGTATGTACGTATCTGTGTGTGTGTGTGTATATATATATATATATATATATATATATATATATATATATATATATACGATATTAACAAATGGAAACTATATTTATAAAACCATATCTATTTTATTATACATATTTCAAGGATACCATGTTAAATTATGGTATGCTTTCATCAGACAAAATACAATATATGACAGTTTTATAGTTTCCATTTGTTAATATCGTATGTTTACTCCAAATACTTATTGAATGCTTTATATCAGTTATAAAAATATTTGCTTGTTGTATCCCAACAATTTAAATAGAACTTTTGCATATATATATATATATATATTAGAAAGTGAGGTTTTTTTTTTACAAAATGAAAAATAACCGAGGTGTCCTACACGAGTGAAAGTATAAAGAAAAAGAGATGAAATCGAAAATGCAGCTGGAGTCTTATTTAAAAAAAAAATATATATATTTATTTGGTTCCTTTACCGGTTTCGCAGTTCTTCTGCTTTTCAAAAGGTGAGTTGAGATGGTGGGTCTGTGGTTTTTATATATATACTTTATATATATATATATATTCATGTATATGCACGCCTCGTGTATTTGTTAATTTTATTTGTTCCCCCCCCCCCCTCCTCTCACTTATCGTTGTCAACACGTATCCTTTGTTTTTAGTTTTTTTTATTTACTATATTTTTTGTTCTTATTCATTTATTTATTTATTCTTATTACTTCATGTATATGTATGTGTATGTATTTTGTCCATGTATGTAGATGCATATATGTTTATGTGATAATGTATACGTCTACGTACTTTTTAAGTATATGCGAGTGGTTGAGTGTGTGTATGTTTATATATTTATTGTTTATATATTTATATATATTCTTTTTCTTCTTCTTTTTCGCCCGTTATTTCCTCAGCCTCACTTTCTTATATTTTGTTTTCAAATCCATATTTAATAAAAATACCATGTTTTATCCATTCTGACGACTGAAAACAGATATATCTGCTTTCAAGAAACCACTGGTAAATGAAATAATTATCTTATGTTGTTTATTACATAACTAATAAGCTCTGTAGCCTACATAGAGCACTCTTTTTTCCTGTACCTTTCCGACGGAATTACTTCATATATATATATATATATATATATATATATATATATATATATATATATATATATATATATATATACACACACACACACACACAGTTCAAGAGTAACCAATCTTAAAGAGAGAGATGGAGATAGTAGAGGAGATATGAGAGGAGAGATTGGTGAGTTAGAAGCCGAAGCGTAAAGGCATGTGCTCAATGTGCAATATGCAGTAGAAAGCAGCTAGGTGGCTGGGTTCATGCAGAAGTTAGGTGCGCAGAGCTGGAAATATTCATTAGTTAAGCAAAACAAGACCACAAGAAATATTATATGGAGTAGCGAAACAATTGTAAACGGACATTATCGGTAGAGGGTCGGACGCCATGCTTTCCAGCATAGTTACGCCCCTTTACGATCTGAGTTCAAATCCCGCCGAGGTTGACTTTGCCTTTCATCCTTACGGGGTCGATAAAATAAAGTACCAGTAATGCACTGGGTAATTGCTGGCCTTGTGCCTAAAGTAGAAACAATTATTATTAATATTATTATTATTATTCTCTACATTCCTTACATCAAACTAAAATATGTTGACAATCTTTTAATAATGTCTTCCTTGTGAAGTTTGTGGTCTTGTTTTGCTTAACTAATGAATATATATATATATACCAACACCCCACTCTCCAGAGCGTGAAATTAATAAACATTCGTTGTACTGCCTCTCTGTTTTGTCCCTGTTCAAATTTTTCCATTATATATATATATATATATATATATATATATATATATATATATATATAGAGAGAGAGAGAGAGAGAGAGAGAGAGAGAGAGAGAGAGAGGGAGAGAGAGAGAAAGAAAGACATACGTATATTTGTGTGTGTATGTGTCTTTCTTTACTTAACAGTATTTACGTTGAATTTTAAACAATATAGTGTTATATTTATTGAGGACTTTTCTTATTTCTGACATTTTATAGGGATCAGCAAGAATCATGGAAATAAAGTTGTTAGTGATGATATCACTAGAAAAAAAAAATTGTTTATTACTTGAAGTGTCTCTCAGCACCCAATAACCCTTCTTAGTTAATTACTGGGGTGAAATTTCTGTTTGTTAATTATTGGTTTGTATTTTGGTATTAATAAAGCTTCTATTGCTAATCTTCTAAGTTCTTGATTTAGCAAATTTAATCAGTCTAATCTGTATAACAGTGCATACACTGACAAAATGAAGGAATTGATTAATTTCCAGTGCACTTCACAACCTGATGGTTATTTTGAAACGCAAAATATCACTTGTTAATGAACACACACTTTTCGCTTTGTTGTGAAAAGTAAATAACTTGGTTACACCATAACTTTTATCTCTCCATGGGCTGAAAATGTTGTCTCGATCTGATTAGTTTATAAAGGTTCTCATGCCTTATATAGTAAAAGGTTTTGAATATATCAAATCCATCAGAGCTTTTCCAAAACATCACAAGGGTCACTGAGGCTAGAGAAAACTGGTGAGTGACGTAGTAAAGAGAATCTCCAGTAGGTCTAGATCTACAGTAACCGTACTGATGGTCACAGAAACGGGAATATGACCGAAGAGAATAATCATTATGAGAGTGTCTATAAACCGTGTGATATTGGCGTAAGGTGATACGATTGCGATATATATATATATATAAATACAAGCTATTCTTAACCGAATTACGTAATACTTAATAGCATTACCTAATTTTCTGTGCTCGTCAGCTCGATAAGGACTGTCGCCAGCAAATAGAGTAGTGGGAACTAATGCATTAGTCCGAGACGAGAGAATCTAATTATCTACCGACACGAAATCGTTTTTCTCACTATTTAAATAGTGTGAACTCTGTTTTCTTTTAGGTTGGTCTCTTAATGATACTGACTTGATAAAAACATCGAATGAGTCGGAAAACTATCAAAGATTTTTCGGTCCTATCCGCTAACTTTATTTCAGTTCCCTCCTTCTCGGAGTTCCTCAACCACCCCACTCTCTTGATGAAGGGCTTATATCCGAAATGTCAGTAACCACACCCACCCCACACACACACTCTCACCAAGCGTGAAGCTAATAATACCATGTAGCATTTATTCCTGCGTTTGTTTGTTTTTTGTTTTCTGTTATTTCGAATTATTATAATATATATACATATCGTATAGATTATCGTTGTTATAAAAAGTACAATACTCTCTCCTAAGTCGTCACATTCTCCTATGTTACGGCTTAATTGCTATAAGTTAATGTTTTGTCTTGTTTTTACTCCACGGACAGCGCTTTGGTTTGTGTCAGACGCTGTGACCCCGGGTGGACCAGCAGTACTGTCGATAGTGGTCGAAACTGCCAAAGGTCCATCTCGACGGCTGAAGACCCCAGAGTTCTGTGTCTTTCATTAGTTTCAAAAAAATGTTGAAGGTTTCTTCTTTGAATAATTTTTCTTTTTGTTTTGCCTTGTTTTCGTTCGTTGTCTTCTCTTCGTTAATTTTTCTAATTATTTATGCTTATATATCCAAAACAGGGAAAAGGGCGCTTAGGACAAAGACAACGGAAGAGCCAACAGAAGAACTGGACGTCCCATTTCAGTCAATCTCAGGAAATCACTACCGTTTCAGAGCATATATATATATATGTGTGTGTGTGTGTGTGTGTGTGTGTGTGTGTTTATGCGAGGTGTGTGTATTGTGCGAGGGTGTGTGTGTGTGTGTGTGTGTGTGTGTGTGTGTGTGTCCATTATGTTATATCATATTTCGATCGTGCAGGAAATGCATACAATCACCGATGATGGAATTTGACCAGAGAAAAGCATTTTTGAGAGTACACGACTAATTGCCATTTATTAAAGTATACACATACACACACACACACACACACACACACACTGATACGTACACACACACGCCCACACACATATGTATATGTATATATATATATATATATATATATATATATATATATATATATATATATATATATATATATATATGTGTGTAGAGAGAGAGAGAGAGAGAGAGAGAGAGAGAGAGAGAGAGAGAGAGAGAGAGAGAGAGAGAGAGAGAGAGCGAGGGAGAGAGAGAGGAAAGTTAGAGAGGCGATTTAAAACTTTTATGAGGGGGCTGCTTGCTCTGATGAAGACAGCTTTATAGTGATGGAAGAAACAATGTGATGACCGGTCGCCTTGTTTAAGTGAAGTGTTTGGAAGTTTCATTTTTGAGAGAGGTGAGAACATAAAAAGGATTTGGTCAAATTTAGCAGCAGCAGCAGCAGTAGTAGTAGTTAGTAGTAGTAGTAGTAGTAGTAGTAGTAGTAGTAGTAGTAGTAGTAGTAGTAGTGGTGGTGGTGGTAGTAGTATCTTTTATCGGCAAGAACTAAACATTTCAGGCGAGGAGAGAAATGTAACAAAGATTCCTCAAAGTTTGATATGTGTCATGCAGGAGTTGGAGCAGAAAATAACCATTAGTAGAAAGAGTGGTGGACGACACTTTCCAGCTGTAATCAACGTTCTTTCATTTCTGAGTTGTATACTCCTTTACTCTATTACCTGTTCCAGCTATCCGGCTGAAGCCATGCTGGGGCACCGCCCTTGTTGCTACACATTCTATTTCCAGCCTGTGTTGGCTGGCCATTGGTCTAAGAGGGTGTTCTTTGCTGCTGCCCTTAGGTTACCTTCGTACCGTGCTGTGGGCTCATCCGGGATCCTGGATAGCAGGGTTTCAAGATGTTTCTTGAAAACATCCACGTCCACACCATTAAGATCTCTCAATTTTTTTGGCAGAGTTGAGGGCATTTGAACCCCGAGCTATTGTAATATCTGCCCCTTGTTCTAAATGTGGAAGACGGGACCTTTGGCACCACACAGTGACGTCCTGTTCGTGGGTGGTCCAGCTCCCAATGCCAAAATTTGGTGCTAATCCCTTCAGCATTTTCCATAAGTATATCACTGCGTATCTCTCCCGTCTTCGTTCCAAGGAGTAGAGTTTCAGTTCTTTTAGCCTCTCCCAGTAGCTCATCTTCTTCATTGTGGCAATCCTCTTGGTGTAGCTTCGTTGGATTGCCTCAATTGGGAGTTTTATATTTGGTGAGAGTACATAGGAACGGAATAATTGTATGGGTAAATTTACCCAGCGGGAAACCAAGAAGAAAACCACGAACTAGACTACCTTGGGTCGGTCTGACATGTCGATCCAGCCGGATCATTTGGATACGGTTGCTTCCGACTATAGAACACTCTGGAAGATGTGTCTGAGGACTCTACTCCTTAGACCCTCACATAAATAAGGATGGGGGGAGGTGACGACGACGACGACGACGACGACGACGACGACGACGAAGAAGAAGAAGAAGAAGAAGAAGAAGAAGAAGAAGAAGAAGAAGAAGAAGAAGAAGAAGAAGAAGAAGAAGAAGAAGAAGAACAACAACAACAACAACAACAACAACAACAACAACAACAACAACAACAACAACAACAACAACAACAACAACAACAACAACAGCAGCAACAGCAACAGCAACAACAGCAACAGCAACAACAACATTAACTTAATATAACAGATCTGAGTGGCTGCAACAGATGTTGATATTTCCCGGAAACGTGGTACATACTAATCCAAAAACAAAGCCTCTCGTTGATCTGACAAATTCTACTTCTTTTTCTTCTTAAAGCTTACTTCACTTTCTCTAAATTTATCATTCTATCATTCTCTCTCTTCTTCATTCTCCCTTCTCCCTTATTCTTTCTCCCTTCTTTCTTCTCCCTTCCCTCTTTTCTCTTTTCCTTTCTCCCTTCTTTCTTCTCCTTTCTCCCCATCTCTCCATCATCCTCTAATTCCCCGCCCCCCTACGTTCTCTCTCTATCATTCCCTACCTCATCCCTTCTTCTTTCTCTCTCTGTCATTCTCTACCGTCTTCCTTCTCTCTTCTCTATCTGTCATTTAAATACCCCCCCCTCCTCTCTTCTCTCTCTGTCATTTAAATACCTCCCCTTCTCTCTTCTCTCTCTGTCATTTAAATACCCCCTCTCTCTCTTCTCTCTCTGTCATTTACATACCTCCTCCTCTCTTCTCTCTCCTCCCTCTATCATAGCTTGCTATTTTCATTGCCTCAATATATTTCATATCCATCCCCACCCTCTGTGTAATTTTTCATAGTATCATTTGTCACCCTGCCCTCCCCCCTGCCCTTTCTCCCTCTCTTGCTCATATCAGACAGAGTACACTTTATTTTTTAGCCAGTCTTAACACTTCACTTTTGTCTTTTCGTTATATTTACTCATCTATTCATGTTGCCATCCCACACCTCCCTCGTCTCTCTCTATCCCTCCCCTCCCCCTCTCTCTCTTTCAGAATTGTTACCACCCTACCATCCAATAGTTACACATTATTTCCCAATTATGTTGTCTTCCTAGACACGATTTGGCGCCAATAGGATTGCACTGCACACATATCCTAATCCAAAGCAAACGAACCAACATGTGAAGAGGTCGTGACATTTACATCCACAACCTTCCAGACACACATACCAAACATAGCATCACTAACAATATTCCATTGAACTACATTTTATCACGAACAGGTCGTAGAGAATCACCTCTATGTTCTTGTGGTGACTTCCCAGAAACTCTTTGGTACTATTTCTTCCAATGTAGAAATTACCAGCCTGAGAGGGAGAACATCTTGAAACCGATCCTTAAAAATCTATCAAGATTGAAGATACAATATATATAAACGATCTACTAATTATAAACATATTTGAGTACGAAAAGAATCAACAACAGAACCACCTAGCTGCTTTATAGCTTCCTTTCCTTCCCATTTTTTCTTTATCATTTTATGCTTAGTTGCCCTTCCTTATTTTAATTTTAATTTTTATTTTCATATTCACTTATTTCTGTCTATGTTGTTTTTGTTTCTCAACTGCAAGAAGTACTAGATCAGTCATGGGCAATCTGCGGCCCGCGAAGCTTTCTGAATGGCTCACCTAAATCGCCTAAGTGAAATCTTTCTGATTTTTTTACCCTAACTTTTCAGTCATAATTTATCTTTCTATAATTTTTACGATCGAGGAAAACAACGTGTACGAATTTTGAAGAAACAAATCAAAACAACATGAGTTACTGCCCTTTTTTTAATGTGGGCACGAATGTACATTAGCGCTTGCGGTTCGCCTGATGATGAGACATATCTCATGCGGCCCGCTTCTCGAAAAAGGTTGCCCATGCCTGTACTAGATACTTCCCTTAGTCTACCATGGGTTACTAGTTCTATATGGACATTTAAATTGCTTGCATAAATAAATAAATAAATAACTAATACTTTTTAAAAAATAAACAGGGGAAGCTGGAAGTAAAACCCTGACCAATATTTTGGGAGAAATGTTGGAAACCTGGATTGGAATGTTTAATAGCACAGTTTACTTCCTCTGCGTTCTGAGTCCCTTACTCTCTCTCTCTCGCTCTCTCTTTTTTATCCCCCCCTCTCTCTCTCTCTCTATATATATATATAGAGAGAGAGAGAGTGAAAGAATTAAGGTGTTCAATTAAACATAGCTGTATATATACATGTATGTAAAATTTGTATATGGAATAATATGGGTTTACTAATAAACATTTGAAAACCTTTAGCTATGAATTTGTAGAGTTGTAAGAGGATGAAGTATCAAAGTGAGGACTATGGCTGGTCAGAGAACCTATTGTAATCGTATAGTGTCGAAGGGGAAGACAAAGAGAAAGAAAGAAGAGAAAAGAGAAAAATAAAGGAAAATCGAAATTACCAGAAGTGATAAGATTTCGTTGAAAGGCTACAAATTAAACTGAGGGGCAAAATATTAGATTTATTAACAGAAACCAACAGAGGAGGCAGTATAAAACTGCCAGTCTTGGGGGTCGAGGGATTATTTACAAGCTATTAGAAATACCAGTCAAATTTCCTGTAAATCATAATCCAATGCTTTAAAAAAAGGCACATTAGCTAATGTAATCTGGAGTACATTGTATGTGGCAAAACGTGGGAAAGTTGCCGTTACAATATTTTTGCTCTAGTGGGATCGACTTCGGGCTAAATAATAGCTTTTGGCCTTAAACTTCAACGTAGTTGATATAAATCAAATACCAATGGTTTTGATTCAAACACTTCCCAAACAAATGGTTTATTTATTTATTTATGTATTTACTTACTTACTTAGTTATTTATTTAATATTCAAGGCGACGAATTACTGGCATCGTTAGAGCATAGGATAAAATGTCTTAGAATATTTGTTCTGGCTCTCAACAAAGAGAGAGAGACGAAGGAAAACGGATGAACTTAAGTTCTGCCATTTTGGATTAACTATTTTCCTTCCTCCTTTCGCCCTCTTTCTCTCTCTCTCTCTCTCTCTCTCTCTCTCTCTCTCTAACACACTTATTCTGTTTCTCGCTTCCCATCTATCTCCTTTCTCACCTCTCTCTGTTCCCTTACCACTTCCCCCTCCCTCCTCTCACTTCTGCTCTCCTTCGTCTCTCCCACTTTGCGCCTGTTCTCGCTAAGATCAGCCCCCCCCCTCATGTTGTTAATACGAATTCAGGGCTTACGTTCGGTCTCTTTTTTAACTTCTCCCCTTCTCCCATTGGTTACTGCAACTTACATGTACTACGGTCTCATGTTTCCCCCTCTCTATTGGTATGTTTTCCTTCTGTTTATTTTCTTTTTCTGTTGTTCTCTTCACTATCGTCTCTGTTTTTTGTTGTTGTTGTTGTTGTTTTCTTCCCTAATAATTATTCCTCTTAGTCATTAAAGCACTGTGGAGAGATGTACTGTCTTTAATGCGTTGAAACATCAGCGATCCACAGTAGACAGCCGAAGAGCAGGAATTGTCCTTATGTTTGTGTTTCTCTTACGTTTTCTAAACAATATTTATTAGTAACCACACAGCGCATTTGTCACTTTATATATATATATATGTATATATATATATATGTGTGTGTGTGTGTATGTATATATAATGATAAACGATGAAGTTTCGTTTACATATATTTATGTTTTTATTGTACATCAACTTGTTACGCGCGTTTCGCAGAAGATTGGCTCAAGATCACTAGTATTGAGCTGCTTGTCAGACTGATGATTCAACAAAAAATAAAGTGTATACACTCTGCCTGTGTATCGAGTGCTCATATTAGTACCACCACCAGTAATTCACTGAATCACACTATATGTATACGTGCGCGCGCGCGTGAGTGTGTAAAAGTCACTTCTCCATTAAATAAATATATACCTTCTTTACTAATATATTTAGTACATTAGTTAATTCTAGTTCCCTTCCGTTCCCCCTCGGAAAACCATTCTTAATTATATATACATACATACACACACACACACACAGAAACACACATACACACATACACCCACACGCACACACACACACACGCACACACACATATATATATATATGTGTGTGTGTGTGTGTGTGTGTATAAACTATATATATAAGGTAAATAGAATAAGGTAAACAGGAATAACAAGACAATCGGTACAGTATATGGAAAGAATATATTATTTTAACCCTTGAAATAGCAGGAAGAGAGTCTTAACGTTTCGGATGCTAGTCTTTCATCAGAAGAAAGAATGAGAAATTATAAAGATTGAAGGGATGGGCAGGGCGGAATCGAAAAAAATGTTTTTAGAGAAAAATAACAGGTCCATTCATGTTACCATCTCTTGGAAAACTGTTGATGCTGGCGTTTTGTGTATGGGATACCTTTTTAGAAAAGTGGATGATAGAGCGTGTCTACCTGAAATGGAAAAAAAAGAACCGTTTTGTATATAGAGCTATACTTGTGTGCGCGCGCCGTGTTATTATACGTCCGTACGAAGCTAAGAGGGTATGTGTATGTATATGTAAGTTAAAAAGAGTGTGTGCTTGTATGTGTGTGCTTGTAAGTGTGTGTGCTTGTATGTGAGAAAAAGTATGTTATTATAAGAGAGTGTGTATGTATATAGAGCTGTGAAAGGAAAAGTAGAGGTGTGTGTGTGTGCGTTTTTTGTTGGTCTGTATCAGCTGTAAGAGTGTATGTTTCTGACCACAAGAGAGCGATAGGAATCTAGGGGTGAATGTACAAGCGCGTGTGTGATAACGGGCGGGGTAAACGTGACAGGGGGAGGGGTTAGAGAAGTAAGCACGAATGTATATGTGTAATATGTGTGTGTGTGTGTGTGTGTGTGTGCAAAGATTCAGGACCCCGACGGCTGAGCTCCGACCGTTTCGACAGCTAGATCTAACGTTCGGATCTAGCTGTCTGAACGGCCGGAACTCAGCCTTCGGGGTCTTACTTGTTCCTATTACCCACTCTACTACCCTAAGTATCGAGTACTCTGGTGCGTTATGGTCCACCTGGTATCTTACCACACCCTCTTTGTTATATATATATATATATATATATATATATATATAACGAAGAGGGTGTGGTAAGGAACCAGGTGGACCATAACGCACCAAAGTACTCAATACTTAGGGTAGTAGAGTGGGTAATAGGAACAAGTAAGACCCCGAAGGCTGAGCTCAAGCCGTTTCGACGGCTAATTCTGAATTAGCCGTCGAAACGGCTTGAGCTCAGCCGTCGGGGTCTTACTTGTTCCTATATATATATATATATATATATATATATATATATATATATATATATATATATATATATAGAGAGAGAGAGAGAGAGAGAGAGAGAGAGAGAGAGAGAGAGATGAGATTCTACAGGACTAGAACTGTTTCATTCTTTAGAAATCATCAGGAATCAGAATATATAAAGAATGAAACAGTTCTAGTCCTGTAGAATCTCATCTATATTAAAACTTTTATACTCTGCAATGTATTGAGTACCTTACTTACTGTGGTTACCTCCGATTCAACCCGGAATAACGTACTATATATATATATATATATACTGGCTGTCTGCTCAATACATAGCTTTACCACGTCAGTGTACATGATGCTCAGTTCTGGTATGAGTTCTCATGTGGCTTTTTAGTCCATAAATACTTTTAAAAAGCTATCCACATAAATTGCATATTAGTTTTGGTGCAGCTTGGACTGCCTGTGTATCTTGATGGACCTTGAAATGTCTCTTTAGACCTCTTTGAGATTTGCAGATTTTGTGGTATATGTGGCATTGATGAAGGATGAACTGGTTTGTATGTTCTATTATCAGAGTGTGTTATGTGAGATTGAAGTTCAGCCTCCAACAGGCTGATTCTACCAGAAACTGTATAAGTAGAAAAAATTCAACAAATTTCATATTCCATTAGCGGCTTTTTTTTTTCTTCTCATATCTATCTAAGGCGGGTAAAATTCCCGAGATCCATGGACGAGTTCTCTCCAGCGGTCTCTGTCCCTCATTATCGCTGCCATATCCTGCATCTCCAACAGACCAGTGTCTGTCCTTAGGGCATCAACATATGTTAACCTTGGTCTTCCTCTTCTAGTGTGTCCATGTAGGGGCTCCCAAAGGAGCACTGAGTGCAACTCTGGATATCGGTGAGCATGTCCATATACCTCATCATATTTACTTGCATTTGCCTGTTATTCTCAAGGGTTTACTATTAGATTTATGTAACCACACTACCACAAGATTGTGTACCAATGGCAGTGTAACGCCGTGCAACTCACTATTTTATTCAATGATATATGAGTGTATGTATATATATATATATATATACTTATATATATAAGATTTATGTAACCACACTACCACAAGATTCTGTACCTATGGCCGTGTAAGTAATGCCGTGCAACACACTATTTTACTCAATGATATATGAGTGTATGTATGTATGTATATATATATATATATATACATATATATATATATATATATATATATATATATATATATATATATATATATATATATATATATATATATATATATATATAGAGAGAGAGAGAGAGAGAGAGAGAGAGAGAGAAGGAAATTGTAGTTTACTTGAAGCATTGCGTAGTTAGGTATAAACGTTTGGAGTTAGAAGGCCAGAACAATGCAGGTATGGATATAGAATATAAATACAAATGCAAAAGATATCGCTGACAATTTCTTTGAATTTATTTGAATATCCTTATATTTCGAGATAATATCTCTTCTTCAGAGGGAAGTAAAGGGGTTAATCCAGTGTGCTAATTAGCTTGCCAAGTCATGCTGACAGGAATATATATATATATATATATATATATATATATATATATATATATATATATATTAGATTTATGTAATCACACTACCACAAGATTGTGTACCTATGGCAGTGTAATGCCGTGCAACACACTATTTTACTCAATGATATATGAGTGTATATATATATATATACAGAAGTAAGAGTGTTGGATGTTGAGTTAAAATCAATAAACTGTTAAAATGCCATCACTGATCCTTGAATGGAAACTTATCAGTTATAGAAGTACTTGAAATGACTGAAACGGTGATGTGTGAGAATTTGGTCGTCTGTCAAAATATACTTGAATAAGTCAGTAAATGTGTAGATGACGTTTTCAGATAAGATAAGTGAAACGATTGGTTGCTGTCTTCAAATCTGTCGTCTGCCACACAACATAACAACAGGTTTCTAGATAAAACATGATGAAACACCTCAACTGTGACTCTCTTTCATTCTCTTTCTCCTACCCCCTCTCTCCCTTAATGATATATATATATATATATATATATATATATATATATATATATATATATATATAATGGGCTAGCCGTGGCTATACGGATCAATATTTCACTGGCTTCGTTAACGAATTTATATATATCTATATCATTGTTGTTGGACCCCACGTCGTTTCCGACGGGGGTGGGGGGCTGGGGGCTCCAGTTGATTTAGTCAACAGAACTGATAGAGCCTTCAATATATAAACACAGAGCTAAATGTTTTATATTATAAAGAATTCGAAATTTGAAATCCACGAAATGCAGGTTTGGACAGAGAAAAATTAAATCGTAAGAAACAGGGCTTTCTTATTATTTTAATTTATTCATTTTTTGCGATTAATATCTCTTCTTCCGAGGTATAGCAAGCCATCGGACACTGGAATAGTTCCTTTATTTTTCTCGGAAGAAGAGATATTAATCTCGAAATACCAAGACATATGAATAAATTAAGGTAAAAAGCAAGCCCTGCTTCTTACGATTTAATTTTTCTCTGTCCAAACCTGCATTGTCGTGGCTTTAAAACTTCGAATTCTTTAATACCATATACAATGCTTCAAGTAAACTATAAATTCCTTCTTTTTGGTATATACATTCCTAGCTACTCGCAATACATTTTCCAATGCACACTGACGAACGAAGGAGCAATAACATAAGCTTGCTTCAGGAAACTCGGAGTAAATCTTATCTCATTAAGTGAGTAATGGGTTGGCCGTGGCTATACGGATTACTATACCACTGGCTTCGTTAACGAATTTATATATATATATATATGTGTGTGTGTATGTGTCTGTGAGTATGTATGTGTGTGTGAGTGTGTGTTCAACTTAAGAAAATTAACTAAGAGAGGACAAGACAACGAACGAAAACAAAGCAAACCGAAAAACAATTTTTTTAGAAAAATAATTTTTAAAAAATAAAAATACAAACAAAAGACACTGAACTCCCGGGTCATCGGCCGTTGAGATGGAATTTGGATGTTTCGACTCCTACCAACGGTACTGCTGGTCCACCCAGTGTCACGGCGTCTGGCACAAGCCAAAGCAAAGCGCTGTCCAGTGGAGTAAGAGACAAGACAAAACATTAACTTATAGCAATAAAGCTATAAGAAGTACGCATAGAATTTTATGTGACACCAGGGGAAAAGTGTGGTATTCTTATAGCACGGAAGTCTCATAAATGAAAGAATAGGGGGGGGGGGAGAAAAATGGGAAAGGAAAGGAAGAAAAAAAGCAAGAAGTAAGATATCATGTTAAAAAATGTATTGGTCGTCTTGTCTTTGGAGAGATTCTTTATTTAGTTGTTTACTTCTTCCAAGACAACTGTCCGTATCCCTTTACTCTATCTCTATAAGAAGGAGTAAACGAATAAGGACCAAAAAGAACACCAACTGTGTTTTCCACTAAATAGAAAAAGTAGCCTCGATTTCGATTTTAAAGAACAATATTTGACTTCATTTCTATTTACATTCTATGAGTGGTTATGGCGGCGATTGTTTGATGAAATCTTCCAGGTTTGTTCCGATATAACTAACCATTATGAGTTCGACTTGAATACTTCTTTTGTACACAGTTATATTCTGGAATGTTTAAAGAGAGATGACAATATATATTATATGATATAAGTATATAACATATGTATATATATATAATATACTTATATATAAAGATATATATACATGTATATATATATATATATATATATATGTGTGTGTGTGTGTATATATATATATATAAATATACATATATAAATGTATATATATATATATGTATGTGTGTATATATATATATATATATATTTGTATGTATATATATATCTATAAGTATATATATATATACATGCATTTATATATATTATATATATTATATATATATGTGTTTGTGTGTGTATAAGGGGAAAGAAAAAGAGAACTTTGTAGGGAAGTGGTATATAAAGGAAACGAGATAAGAAAGGAAAAAAAAAAATTTAAAAAAGAAAAGAGAAAAAAAGTAAAGAAAGAAAATGAAAGGAAGGAGAATAGAAGAAATGATTGGAAGTTAGTGGGGTGGGGTGGGGTTTTATAAGAAAAAAGGCAGAAGGTGGGAGATAAGTAAGGAGGGGGAGGAGGTAAAAGATAGTATTTTGTATGTGAACATAGCAGAGGGTCTGACCGAGAAAGTCGTGAACTTAAAAAGAAACAACACATCCTCAAATATATCATCATCATCATCAACGACTACAACGAAATGAAAGACGAAAAAATAGTAAATTAAACATTAAGATAACAAAACAAGCAAAATAATCTAAACCCACCCCAACCAATAAAATGTGTATGTGTGTGTATGAGAAAGAATGTGTGTGTGTGTGTGTGTGTGTATATGAGAGAGAGAGAATGTGTATGTGTGTGTGTGTATATGAGAGAGAGAATGTGTATGCGTGTGTGCACGTATGTGTGTGTATCTGTGGGTAAGTGTGTGTGTATGGATGTATATGTGCGTGAGTATCTGTGTGTATGTCTATGCGTGTGTATGTACATATATATATATATGTGTGTGTGTATGTATGTGCGCGCGCGTGTGTGTGTGTGTGTGTGTGTGCGTGTGTGTGTATGTGTGTGTGTGCGTGTAGTGTGGTGTAGTGTCCGAAATATTCAGATGTTTAAAAAGTCTATGTTGGAGGTGGTAGAGTGGAGGAAGTAAAGGGAGGCAATCTGTTGCTTATGTGTACTTTAGCTGATGCCATGCCTTTCTCTCTCTTTCCCCTTCCTTCACTCTTTATTTCTCTCTCTCACTCTCTCTCTCCCTCTCGCTCTCTCTCTCCCTCTCTCTGTCTCTCTGCGTGTGGTGAAATATCTCGTATATCGGTGTTGGTAAAGTACCCAGCCTGCCTAGACCAGCACCACACACACACACGCACTCGTACACAACAATTTATGACAGATGTTATAAGATATCAACCACCACAACTACCAACACCACTACTACCTCCCACACACCCCTCACCCGACAACCAACGCCGCAACCACCGCCGGAACTAGCAGCACCTCTACACACCGTTGCTACCACCAACACCACCGCAACCACCACCATCATAACCACAACCACCACCACCATCACAACCGCAACTACCACCACCTCTACACACCGTTGCTACCACCAACACCACCGCAACCACCACCATCACAACCACAACCACCACCATCACAACCGCAACCACCACCATCACAACCGCAACTACCACCACCTCTACACACCGTTGCTACCACCACCACCGCAACCACCACCACAACCACAACCACCACCATCACAACCGCAACTACCACCACCACTACACACCGTTGCTACACCACCACCGCAACCACCACCATCACAACCACAACCACCACCACCTCTACACA
This sequence comes from Eledone cirrhosa, assembly GCA_964016885.1. Lineage (NCBI taxonomy): Eukaryota > Metazoa > Mollusca > Cephalopoda > Octopoda > Eledonidae > Eledone > Eledone cirrhosa. The sequence goes on along the minus strand of OZ024742.1, from coordinate 218,374,513 downwards.
CCGTTGCTACCACCACCACCGCAACCACCACCATCACAACCGCAACCACCACCATCACAACCGCAACTACCACCACTTCTACACACCGTTGCTACCACCACCACCGCAACCACCACATCACAACCACAACCACCACCACCTCTACACACCGTTGCTACCACCACCACCGCAACCACCACCATCACAACCGCAACCACCACCATCACAACCGCAACTACCACCACTTCTACACACCGTTGCTACCACCACCACCGCAACCACCACATCACAACCACAACCACCACCACCTCTACACACCGTTGCTACCACCACCACCATCACAACCACAACTACCACCACCACCACTAACACAACCACCAACAGCATCACCGCAACTACGACCACAACCTCAACCACCACCACCCACCACCACCGTAACTACCACCACGACCACTACACACCGTTGCTACCACCACCACCACCATCAGGACCACTACACACCACCAAAACTACCACCCGGACCACTACACACCGTTGCAACCACCACCACCACCACCACCACCACCACCACCACCACCATCAGGACCACTACACACCACCGAAACTACCACCCGGACCACTACACACCGTTGTAACCACCACAATCACCAACATCATCACCGCAACTACCACCACCATCACCACCACCGCAAATACCACCACCACCGCAACTACCACCAAAACCACTACACATCGTTGCTACCACCACAACCATCACCACCGCAACTACCACCAGCACCACTACCGCAACTACTACTACTACCACCACCACCACCACCACCACATTTACCATCACCACCACTACTGCAACTACTACCACCATCACCACCACCACAACTACCACCACAATCACCAACACCACCACCACAACCACCACCGCAACTACCACCACCACCATAACCACCACCGCAACTACCACCACCACCACCACCACCACAATCACCAACACCACCACCAACACCACCACCACCGCAACTACCACCACCACCACCACAATCACCAACACCACCACCACCACCACCACCACAACTACCACCACCACTACCACCACCACAATCACCAACACCACCACCACAACCACCAACACCACCACCACCAACACCGCAACTACCACCACCACCACCACCAACACCGCAACTACCACCACCACCACCACCACCAACACCGCAACTACCACCACCACCAACACCGCAACTACCACCACCACCACCACCAACACCGCAACTACCAACACCACCACCACCAACACCGCAACTACCACCACCACCAACACCGCAACTACCAACACCACCACCACCAACACCGCAACAACCACCACCACCACCACCAACACCGCAACTACCACCACCACCAACACCGCAACTACCACCACAACCACCAACACCACCATCACCACCAACACCGCAACTATCACCACCACCACCAACACCGCAACTACCACCACAATCACCAACACCACCACCACAACCACCAACACCACCACCACCACCAACACCGCAACTACCACCACACCACAACTACCACCACCACCACCACCAACACCGCAACTACCACCACCACCACCACCAACACCGCAACTACCACCACAACCACCAACACCACCACCACCACCAACACCACAACTACCACCACAACCACCAACACCACCATCACCACCAACACCGCAACTATCACCACCACCACCAACACCGCAACTACCACCACAATCACCAACACCACCACCACAACCACCAACACCACCACCACCACCAACACCGCAACTACCACCACACCACAACTACCACCACCACCACCACCAACACCGCAACTACCACCACCACCACCACCAACACCGCAACTACCACCACAACCACCAACACCACCACCACCACCAACACCACAACTACCACCACAACCACCAACACCACCGCCTCATTCGCCATAATCAATCAGCCACTTGGTAATTTTTGTCTTTGCTTCTTTTCATTTATGTTTGTTTCGCTGATTGGTTTTATTTAACAACCACCCACCCACCTACTGAATTACTTCACACCCCCATCTCCTCTACCCGACTACTTAGCTACCCATCTCCCTAACTACCCAGCTACCCAACTACCCACCTGTTGGTCGACCAGGTGTGTGACTTACCGCAAAAACAGCCGCCTTCTTGGCGCCGGTCTGACCTCCACCCGGCGTAGCTAAGGAGAATACACCACACACCACCACCACACACAAGTACATACATATAAATGTATGTATGTATGTGTGTGTATAGTCATCTATATATATATATATATATATAATATGAATATTTTTACACGTGTGATTTACTGCAAAAACACCCGTATACACACACATACAAATATACATGTATGGCCTAGCTAATATATAATATATATATATATATATATATATATATATGGCCTATACATGTATATTTGTGTATGTGTGTATATGGCTGTATACACTATATATATGAGCTGGATTGTATGGGGTGTTAGGAGAGGCTAAGACAGGTATAGAGTGCAATGTTGTATATGTCTTTTGAGAGGCATAAACTCTTCACAAGTACACCCTAACACCAATAATAGCGAACAATAATAACAATAACAATAATAAATGAGCTAGGACGGGTAACACTTATGTATTATAGAAAGATATATGCATTAGTATTGACAATCAGTCCTATACATTTAGACACGACACCACACGCACGTCAACATGCATATAGACACATTCAAACAGAGACATAGACACACTCCTACAGGTAGCGTAGTTCTGAGTTCAAATCCCGCCATGGTTAGCTTTGCCTTTCATCCTCACGCGGTCGATAAAATAAAGTACCAGTAACACACCGGGGTCGATTTAATCGACTTTCCCTTCCCCTAAAATTGTTGGCCTTGTGCCTAGATTAGAAACCATATCGGTAGAGGGTCGGACGCTATGCTTTGACGCATAGAGTTACGGCCCTTGCCATTCTGAGTTCGAATCCCGCCGAGGTTAACTTTGCCTTCCATCCCTTACGGGGTCGATAAAATAAAGTACCAGTAATGCACTGAGTAATTGCTGGCCTTGTGCCAAAAAGTAGAAACAATTAATTAAAAAATGGTGGATTGGCAGTGTCGGTAGAGGGTCGGACAAGATGCTTTGACATATAGAGTTACGGCCCTTGCCATTCTGAGTTCATATCTCGCCGAGGTTAACTTTGCCTTTCATCCTTACGGGGTCGATAAAATAAAGTACCAGTAATGTACTGGGTAATTACTGGCCTTGTGCCAAAAGTAGAAACAATTATTTAAAAAATACCGAACTACAGAAAACACAGTTCTATATTATAGTTAAGTATGGTGTTGGACCTCTGTCGGTTCTGACGACGAGTGTTCCAATTGTAATTGTTTGAACCACTGAAACGCCTGCTCGTGAAATAAATTTGCAAGTGGTTGAGCTTTCCGTAGACACGTGCACCCTTAATATACTTTCCAAGGAGATTGATTCATGTTGACATAATGTCTGATAAGGCAAACCCTTTGAATTACATTTAATTTATTGATTTATCGATATTTTATTTGAGTGACCCGAATCTTCCTGGTCGTTCTTTTTCGGTTGTGCGGGTGATTTTAGGCATGATCTCTATGTGTTGGTAATTTAACGATGGTTATAGCTCTGATTTATCCAAATTATTGAGCCCTCTGCCACACATATCGGATATTGTTTATCGTTAATTCGTAAGCTGTTTTTCCGATTCTCGATTATTCTACTATATATATATATATATATATATATATATATATATATATATATATATATATATATATATATATACATTTATTTTTGAGACTCGAAACCGTACGGTAAAGGTAACCATAGCTACAGTGAATTTTTTAAAATTTATTTTAAAACTTTTTCTTATTTGCTAAACCTTGATTATATATATATATATATATACCCGTTCTTGCTTTCTTCGTATTCCCACTACATTTTAAGTTACCTTAAATAGCAACTACACAGCCATTTCTATTCTCTCTCTCTCTCTCTCTCTCTCTCTATATATATATATATATATATATAAAGTCAGGGTGGGTTCAGTTAAAAACTGGTTAAACCATTACTCACCAGAGTACTTGATACTTGAGGTACTGGAGTACATATATATACACATATTTTCGGCTGAGTAAACCGGAGCAACGTAAAGTAAAATGATTTGCTGAAGATCACAACAGGCCACCCGCAATTGAACTTATGCCGTTACGATCAAGAGCCGAACACCCTAAACATAAGCCATGCAACTTCACTCCGTATTTTGCCTTTTTTTTAATGTATGGAGAAATCTTCCTAATATACAGAAAGTCTGTTCTGTTAAGATTCCAACGACGGGTACGGGTACATTTCAATATGAATGATATAAAGCTTTATAGTTCAGAAGGCATAAATCGTCATTTTATATATAAAAAAAAACAAAAATAAAACCAGGTTTAAACCTGGATTAAATGTAGGATTCATATTGAAGTGAAGTGAAAAGGTATCAAAACTATGTACGAGCTGCGTTTTTTTAAAAATATTATTGCAATAAAATGACGATTTATGCCTTCTGAACTATAAAGCTTTATATCACCCATATTGAAATGTACCCATACCCATCGTTGGAATCTTAACAGAACAGACTTTCTTTCCTGATGATTTCCTTCAAATGAAACAGTTCTAGTCCTGTAGAACCTATTTCTATATTAAACATTGTATATACTCTACTATGTATTAGGTACCTTACTGTGATTACCCCCAATTGAACCCGACACACACACACACACACACACACACACATATATATATATATATAAATATATATATATGTATATATATGTATATATATATATATACATATATATATATATATGTGAGTGTGTGTGTGTGTGTGTGTTAAATGGTAGCTATGATGCTTCCATAGGCGCTATGCCAGTTGAGCACTCTATGTTCTTACAGAGCAGAGTGTGATATAATATAAAATGAAAAATCAGTGATGCATCTGGACTCAGTTTATTGTGTGTTACAGTTGTTCGCCGGCAGATAGCTTGTGTGAGAAAGTTTGTTCCGAAAGTATTGCATGTGTCCGAAGAACCTGCAGATCGAGAATCAGACAGATCCATACAATGATCCCATCTCGAGCTATCTGCCGGCGAAACAACTGTAACACACAATAAACTGAGTCCAGATGCATCACTGATTTTTCGTTTATATATATATATATATATATATATATATATATATATATATATATATATATATATATATATATATATAGCGAATGTAACGTCCAGTTACTGTAGGTTCACACGAGTGAGCACTCGATGCGTAGTTTCCAGTCGGTAAAGAGGTGTAGAACTAAGTAGAGTGTAATTATGATAATAAAAGGACTATTTGTTAAGTCTTCATTACGTTTACTGAGAAGTGACGCGCGTTTCGCTATTGATCAGCTCAAGGTCCGATCTGTATTGATTTAGCCCGACTCTAGAATCAAAAGCAGAGGTACGACGAGCTTTTGATTTCAGAGTCGGGCTAGATCGATACAGATTGAACCTTGAGCTGATCAATAGCGAAACGCGCGTCACTACTCAATACATACAATGAAGACATAACAATTCGTCCTTTTATTATACACACACACACACACACACACACACACACACACACACACACACACACACACACACATATATATATATATATTATATCATATTATATCATATTATAGGTTAACTTTGCCTTTCATCCTTACGGGGTCGATAAAATAATGTACCAGTAATACACTGGGATAATTGCTGGCCCTGTGCCAAAAGTAGAAACAATTATATATATATATATATGCATATATTAAGTATATGTGTGTATATATATATATATATATATATATATATGTGTGTGTGTGTGTGTGTGTGTGTGTGTGTGTGTGTGTGTGTGTGTGTGTGTGTGTGTGTGTGTGTGTGTGTGTGTGTGTAAAAGGTAAACAGAAATAGCAACACAATCGGTACAGTATATGGAAGGTATATAATAGGTTAACGCTTGATATAGTATATAGCAGGAAGAGGGTCTTAACGTTTCGGAATAGATAAACATTGAGGCCCGAATAAATTAACTGATATAAAAGACACAGAAGCGAAAACCAACCAAACAGTGAGTGTGTTCTGCTATTAATTCTGGCAATATTATTACAACAATGTGACCCTCCCCAAGTATAACAATATATATATATATATTGAAGAGGACCTGCTGAAAATGATCAAAAACATTAAGTTCAGAAAGAAACACGAATGCAGCAATCCATTCTTAACGTCCCTTGATACACTAATAACTAAGATCAAGAATGACCCGCACCTCTTCGTCACCTCCGACAAAACCAAAAAGCTGTACAAGATGGACGCGAGTAAGTATAAAAATTCATCTATAAGGAACTACACAAAGACTACAAAAAGACACCCTCTAGTACCCTAAATGACATAAATAGAGTAGGGATGGATATAGTCACCAGCTTAGAAATAGAAAAGTACACTAACCCGTACGTCCCTCTGACGCCTAAATTCTCTCTTAAGGATCACAAATATGACTTTAATGAAAGCCCCTCTATTAGACTAATATGCCCCTCTACATCAGATATAGGTAAGATTAGTAAAGTGATCCTCGATAGAGTACTACTGGAGCTTAATAGAAAGGCTAAGGTCTGCTTCTGGGGCAACACCGACTAGGTCATAAATTGGTTCACCGAGTTGCCGGATAAAGCCACCCTGAAGTTCATCCAGTTTGACATAGATAGTTACTACGCCTCTATCTCCCCCATACTCTTTAATAAGGCACTCATTTAGCTAAATCTAACACTAGCCTCACTAAAAAAGAAATAGATATAGTTCTAGCGGCGCGTAGAACCATTATCCAGTTCGAAGGCTCCCACTGGACCAGAACTAACCGTCCTGATAACTTCGATGTCACGATGGGGTCCAGTGACTCAGCGCAAGCAACTGACCTGGTCGGGATATACCTCCTACATAAGCTTAGGGAAGAGATACCGGCCCTACAAGGAGGTGTATATAGGGACGACGCCCTGTTTACCGTTAGGAACCATAGCCCCCGCAGGATAGAGAACCTTAACAAACATATACACAGGTTCTTCAAATCATACGGCCTATCCGTAACTATGGACCTCAACCACAAGGTTGTCAAATTCTTGGACGTGACCCTGGAGTTGAGTACGGGCTTATACAAGCCATACCATAAGCCTGGAGAGTGCCTCTCTTATATTAATTATGCCTCCAACCACCCTAAGCAGACTCTCAACTCCATAGTCTATAGTATCTCACATAGAATCTCGAGGCTATCCGCCAATGAGGATATCTTCAACCAAGCGGCAGATTACTACAATAGGGCCTTGATAAGCGCCGGCTTTAACCGAGGAATTTCCTACATCCCTAACGCTAGCTCTAGAACCCCCCCCCCATCCCCTCATAAAACGAACGTTATAGTAAGCCATACCTATAACCGATCACGCGGCGACCTCGTTGAAGTCGGATATAATAGAATAGATAACCGCACTAGAGATCACGACCCCGGCGACGGTAACTACTGTAGATTACTCGAACTATTCCCTTATTACAAAACCAACAAAGGCGACGGCCTACTACCAACGCCTTCCAACCAACATCTTCCTGTACATAAACATGGAAGAGGTAGGAAGAGTGCACCCGAGCATAAAGTGAAAGGGCACCGAACGGGCGACTGCACATTAACACACATAAGAGCGGCCACATAGATGGAACCACCCGTAGCAAACGTACAAGGACACGTAATCGGCACCGTAACGTCCTATGGTTCTCCCACCCCCTACTCTCGGAGTGTGGCCTCCAACATACCCCGGATGTTCTTCGAAGCCTTAGAGAAGAACTTCCCGCCCAACCATAGGTATAGAAAAATTCTTAATAGGAACAATATAAAAATATCCTTCTCTACTACTCCTAACCTAGCAGACATCATAGGAACAACGGACCACAGTAAGATCACCAAGACACAGCACCTCGACACAGACGCACCTACACCTGACAATAACTATATCGGCCTTAACAACTCCCTTGCAGCATCCAATAGTGTTGGCAACAGCATCCGCAGACGCAACCAGCATAACCGCGAAATGACTGGAGAACATGCAGGACATGACGTGCGGAATAACAATCGCACCACCCCGCGTGCTGTGGGTTGTAATGGTGCTAACGACAGCTGCGGTAGCGTAGGTAACAACGTAGGCAGCAACAATGATAGCCTTACCGTGGAAAATAGACGGAACCGCGACAGAAATTGCAACTGCCGCGACAGAGGACGCTGCCCCCTTAGAGGATACTGCTTGACTGATAGGGTTATATATAGATGCACTATAACTAGCCACAAAAGCGTTAAACATTATATAGGGGCTACCTCCGGCCCATTCAAAATTAGGTTTCGAACACATCTCCACTCTTTCACAAATAAAAAATTAAGACACTCCACTTCGCTCGCGGACTACATCACATCACTAAGGGACTTAAACATCAGCTTCTCCACGCACTGGGATATTGTCGGCAGGGCTGCACCGTACAACTTCAAGAGGAAATGCGATCTTTGCCTCATGGAGCTCTACCACATCATAACTGCACCCCCACGAGCTCATCAACAGCAGAGCTGAAACAGCGATAAGTTGTACGCATCGCTTAAAAATATCCTTCTTCAGATGGGTTAAGGATGAGTAGTGAAACCGTGCACCGGATCTCCCTGCAACAAGTCTTAACACCCCGGCGGGCAGGCGCTGCAAAATAACACCGAGGAAACTATCCTTGCATACCAGACCCAGCCTCAAACGACTCAGACAAACAGATGCGGCAAAAAAAGAACTCTCAAAATAAGCGTTGATTACATGCGTATCGACAATGGTAAGGTTGTAACTTCATCTCGTAGCGGATAAAAAAAAAAATTGTCCGGGAAAGACTGCCCTAACACCGGCCAGAGTTACCTCCTTTGACCTGCTGCAAAATCAAAACAAGCTATTTTTGCGAGCAATGAACCTTGACGTGGATTTAACCCCCAAAACTCTTTCCGAGCAATGTAAGGAACACTTTTGATTATTTATGCCCTTGAGAAGCCCAACTGGGCGAAACGTACGTAGGTGCTGTTTTAAATAAACATGTTTTAACGGTCTAATCTCCGATTTCTTACTTTTCCACGTGCTTACGCTCTGCTAACTCTCTAGCCCACTAAATATTAACACTTCGAATATGTAATACTGCCGGCACTAGTATCGAGCACCTTTGGCATACGCTACTTGGCAAATAACTATATGTATCACTTATCCTCCCCTTTTTTTTCTCTCTCTCGATACGTAAATAATGTATATATATATATATATATATATATATATATATATATATATATATATATATATATATATATATATATATATATATATATATATATTGTTATACTTGGGGAGGGTCCATAGTTAATTTATTTGGCAATCAACATTTATCATTGATTGACCAACGGTTAAAAATACAGATATAAATATATATATATAGCCTGTCAAAGTTCTTTCGTTGCACATCTGCAACATCATCAGTGGTACTATTATTATGTTCCCTCCTATTGTATTGTATTGTAATGTCTACGCCGTTTTTAATTAATTAATTTATTTATTTATTTCTTCTTGTCTCCGTTCCTGTGCATGCGTTTGCGTGTGTATAATGTTTGGTGTGTGTGTTCGCGTTTGAATGTATGTGTTTTGGTTTTTGTATTCTAACTTTGTTTAGTAGTGTGTGTTTATATGTTTGTTGTTATTGTACTTGGGTATATATTTATTTATTTATATTTCCCTTAAGTCAGTGTTGTTTGTTTGGGTATGGTTGTTGTTGTTATTCCATTCGTTTTTTCTGTTTAACTTTGGTCTTCTAAGCTCTATTTCACTTGCTTCTCTGATTTGTCTACCTGTTGAGTCATTTCTATGTTTAGATATTATTTTAATTTCTATGTTGTCTATATTACCGTCATGTCTTTTTCTGGCGTGTTCGTATATATTTATTAAAATAACAGATGAAAGTTTAAGCAAAGAATCGCTGCTTTCACCCTTAACGGGATCTTCTGAAACTAAAAAAAAATCAATCATGAACGCAGAAGTAAATATTTCGAAAAACGTTGCAACTGAAGGAAAACAGGAAGACGAAATTTTGGTTCGTGAAGACGTTCCTTGGCAATGAACCGAAAAAAGTGAAGATAATACGTCGTAATACGTAATATATGGAGCGATGAGAACAATTACACGTAAAGACAAAACCACGTTTATGGTATAAATGGAGTCATTAGACTAATATTCTATTTAGGAAACGGAATGATTCTCCGCTTCGGAGTTAAGAATAATGTAAATAAATTAGTTGAACGAAAATGACAGAGGTTATTAAAATCATTAAATATATACATACACACATCTATATACGTACATACACGTGCATGCGCGAAAACACACGCCATACATACATATACATACACATGCACATAAACACGCGCGTGCTTATGTGTATGTACATGTATATGTATGTATGGCGTGTGTTTTCGCGTATGCACGTGTATGTATGTATATATTTGATTATTATTACTTTTATGATTGGATTTTAGTCTTCAATTTTATTATTATTACTATATATATATATATATATATATATATATATATATATATATATAAAAGGACGATTTGTTATGTCTTCATTACGTTTATTGAGTAGTTGTTATTTATCGATTTATCGATATCATCTCATTGAGTGCTTCGTGCCAGCTACTGAAGATTGATTTCGAAAAAGGCTAATCGCAGCTGCAACTTCGATTTTACTCACTATTATTATTATTATTATTGGCGACCTACGTAGTAAATCGTATCATCGTGAGCTCCACAAAGGTTTGTTATTTTCAGTTATTTAAAATTGCCATTTATGGAAATTTTTTATTGTTAACTGTATATAAGTGCACATACATTGTTATCTGAAAAGGACACCCAAAAAGATTGGGGCCTTGTGCCCAAAATTTAAACTTTTATGATTATCAAAAAATTTCTTTGAAAGAATCGTGGCTGACTCACCTCTGCACCAAGCAACTGAGCGCCTTCCTCACAAACTAACACCTCACACCGACACCACCATTGTAAATATTACTACGTTTGCCAACACTAAAAATATAAGCAGTAGCAATATTATAAATTTGTCTCAGGCAGACATTCATTTCCCGCCATTACCAATGACTGCAGGTGTTAAAGCCGCCACCACCACCACCACCACCGCGATAACCCCCACCCCCACCACCACCGCGACAACAGAAACAAAAGAAAAAATAAATTAACTCGTGATGCCGAAATGAATTCAACCAAAATGAACTCTTCCACACCGAACACCACTGACGTCCCCACCACCACAACTGAAACTAAAATTAATAATCACAAAAATAACGATAACAACAACAGCAACAATGAAATTAAGAAAACCACCCTGAGTTTTGCCAGAGTAGCAACACAGTGCGAAGCATTTCAGGTAACTCAGGAAGAATTAGAAGAAGCCAAAAAAATGGTAAAGAAAGATGGGTACAGGGTCAGCCTCACCCCCCCCCCCCCCCACCTAATAAAATGGAGCATCGGCGCCTATGCACCGTGTCTTATCGAACAATTAATGTAAAATCGCGCCGAGTGGAACGGGCATCCGAGTCCCAAATCCCAAAAGCTTTGGAACATGTGTGGGCAAAAAAACCCCACATCAGACGTGGACAGAAGTATAGAACCGTGGACGTGTTCTTTAAAACACCAGAGGAGGCTAGAGAACACTCCATGGCCCCATTAAGAAGTGACGACTTCACACTCGTCCCAAGCTATTGTGGCCAGAGACTTGTGAAGATCAGGGTGACCCACGTTCCACCGGCCATCGAAATTTCCTGGCTAATGGCTGCCGTCCTCGCCGGCATCGAGGCCAACACCAAGATAATCGAAATAGCGAAAGAAAAGCAGGAGAACTGGTCCGGATCTGGGATGGAGCTCCTGACCCAAGCGGACCAAAAAAGCATTGAGGAGATCCCAGAGGTAATAGACCTCACTGACGGCAGCCACCTCACCGTAATTGTCGAGGGCAGAAGGCCTAGGTGTGTCGTTTGTGGTGAAGGAACCCACCTAAGGGCTTTCTGCCCTCAGGCTAAAAGGTTGAGGCCACCTCTCCTACCCACCCCAGTGACTCAACCATCAACACCACCAGCAGCAGAGATGGCAGCAACAACTGTAGCAGCAACAACAGAAGCAACTGTAACAGCAACAACCCCAGCAACAGTAGCAAAACCAACACCACCACCACCCAACGCTTCAGAACTAGCACCAGAGCCTACACCATCCACCACGCCACAACCAAAACTAACGCCTGTGAAGGATTTTCCACTCCTCGGCCTATCACAACTGGAGACAGATTGTGACGACGAGGAGTGGGAAACGGTATCAGGAAAAAAGAAAAAAAAAATCCAAAAAAGAAAAAATTCTCTTCCTTCCCCCTCCAAAAACAAAATACAGAGGGAATCAAATAAACTATCAAACAAAAAAGTTAGGACAGACATGCCACCATCCACACCAGCATCACCAACCCCATCACCCAAAACACCAACACCATCACCATCATTAACCCCAACACCACCATCACCTACACCACAAAAGTCACCAAAATGCGAAACAGAAACAAACCCACAACAAACGCAAACAAAACAAAACAACCAAAACGATACACACTACACAGCATTAAATTTGAACAACAAGCAATTATTACACTACATCCAACACAACACTAGCATCACAGAAAAAGACTACACAACAACCCCAAAATTCACACCACCTCCACACATACAAATCACTCGCATCACACAGAAAACGTACATGACACTAAAACAAAAATTCCCCAAAGACATCGGAGACTTCCGACAAGCACTCTCCAGGAGGATTTATAAGGACATCCTTCCTGAGGAGGCCACAAGCAGTGAAAAGGATGGAGAAACCGTCCTTCCTCTACGAGAAGTAAGGTAAGTGGTCTTTCCCATCTTTTCCACTCCATTTCAACATGACCTCACTCAGAATAGGCAGCATAAATGCGCGTGGCTTGGGGTCGTCGTGGAAGCAGTACCACCTGCTCAACGACCTCAGGTCACTAAACATAGATGTAGTGGCCATCAGCGAGACCAGAATCTCCGAAGCACGGGCCTTCGCACCGAACTTCGGCGGCTACGATGTGTACGCATCTCCCAGCCGTCCGGGATCGGGGGAGGAGTTGCTGTGCTTTTTCGGAGAGGTTTGGATCTTGCCATACGGGCCATCTTCCTGGACCCAGAAGATAAGTTGGTGGTGCTGGACGTGACCAGCGGAGACGGGCAAGCTTTCAGGTTAGTGGCCGTCTATGCCTCGACAGGAGCAGGGCGGCCTGATTTCTTCCAGCGTCTGGAGACCTTTCTTGGAACGTCCCGCTCTTTAGTGTTAGTGGGCGACTGGAACGGGATTTTAGATGCACGCTGGGACTGTGTGGGATTAGCGGATAGGGGAGGAGGGTGGAAGAGTCTCACCAACCTGCTCAGGCGTTTTGAACTGTCTGACAGGTACCGATTGGATTTCCCGAATGTGCCAATGTGGACTTGGACAAATCGCATAGGGTCATCCAGATCATATCTAGATAGAGTATTTTGTAGGGAAATAGATAGGTCTAGCAAACGCTGTCCACAATTCAAGATAGTCAGCTACACGGACCACAAATTCGTGATCTGTGTGCTTGACTTAGATAGGCCTCATAGACGAGGACCCGGCTACTGGAAGCTAAACGCGTCCTTACCAGCGCGCAATGCCTACAGAGACCGGATTAGCGAACTAGTTAAGCGGGCGTTGACGGGGCATTCGTCAACAACAAGTGGTGGTTTTCTCTGAAAAGAGCAATTAGAATAGATTACATTAGGTTTAGTAAGGCTTTAGCAATAGAGAAAAATAGAGCAGAGGGAGAATTAGTTAGAAAATTAGACGAGGCGCTTAGCAAAGGCATCGCGACCGACGTACTTGCGGCGAAATTGCCCCTTGACCAATTCTTCAATGCAAAGCACGAAGGCTGCGTTGTCAGAGCTAGGGTGCGTGCTCTCAGACACGAGGGGGGCGAAAGCCGTTCAATGGGCCCGAGTGGCGGAGGCGCGTCGTGGCAACAAAGCCACGATCCGGTCTTTGGTGAACCACGACGGTCGCATGCTACTCGATCCCGGGCAAATGTGTGAAGCTTTTCAGCGACACTTCGCACAGCTGTTCGGGGGTAGCGGCGGGCCGGATCGAGGGATGGACTTTAGTGTCTACCTCGACGGACTGCCGTGGCTCTCCGTCACTGAGGCGGAGTGTTGCGAAAAGCCGATAACAGCCGCTGAAGTACGGGAGGCAATGACTGGCTGCACAAGGGGTAAATCGCCTGGTTTGGATTGTCTGCCCTATGAACTTTACGTACAGATGCCAGACTTTTTCGCAGGCCTCTTGGCGGACGTCTACTGCAACTGGCAACAGAACGGGAGAATTCCCAGCTCTGTGAACTGAGGAGCTGTGGCGCTGCTGAGAAAGGATCCGAGCAAGGGGGATAACATAGATAATTTCAGGCCCATAACTCTGCTAAACACAGAGTTCAAGATTTTGGCCAAGGTGCTAGCAAAGAGGCTGGCGCTTGTCGTTGGTGGTCTGGTGGGAGAGCGCAAACATGCGCCATTCCCGAAAGATCCATCCACGACAACCTCCACCTCATGCGATACATCGTAGAGAGGGTAGCTAGGGAACCTGGCACAGGTGGGTCCTTGATCAATTTAGATCAGTCCAAAGCTTTCGATAGGGTCGACCATCGTTACCTAGCAGCAGTCCTGAAGGCGGCTGGCTTTGGGCCCGTCTTCAGAGACTGGATCGCTGCCATGCACAGCGACATCTGCTCTGTGGTGAGAGTGAACGGTCACCTTTCGGAACCGTTCAACATCATGCGCTTGGTCCGCCAAGGATGTCCCCTCTCGTCCCTCTTGTACGTATTGACTCTCGAGCCATTACTGCACAAACTGGAGACGTTGAGGGGGCGTACCGCGCGAACTAGGATGCGGAAGATCCGTGTCAGCATATGCGGACGATGTCACTGTAGTGGTGTCGAACGCCAAACACATCGAGGCGATCGGCACTACACTAAGAGAATACGAAGCGGTGACAGGAGCAATGATCAACCAGGAAAAGTCAGTGGGCCTGCAGCTCGGCACCTGGAGAGGCAGGTCTATGACGTCCAACAGCGTCGTCGGGCGCTGGACGGACGGACCGGTTAAATTGCTATGGGTCTGGTTCGGTCCGGACCTCCAGACGGACAAAAACTTGGACGAGGTGACGAGCAGGGTGCCTTCTCTCACCCGGAAATGGGCGGAGAGGAAGCTATCCCTGAAAGGTCGAGCGGAGGTGGCTAACGAGTACATCGCGTCCGTCATCTACTACCGCCTGACCGTTGTACCTTGTCCTAAGCCCCGCCTGACTGCGCTGGAGCGTTTGCTCTTTCGCTTTTTGTGGAAGGGACGCACTCCGATGGTCAGGCGGTCCATCTGCTGTCAACACTCGCTACGTGGAGGGCTGAGCATACCGTGGCTGATGATGCGCAGACACGCGCTCAGGCTACGACATCTCCACCTCTTCCTCGACGGTGATCAGGTGTGGTCGCCGTTTGCTAGACACGTCTTGCCCCAGCTTGTCTCCTTGACGGAGCTGCAGTCCTGGGTCAAGCGAAGACCGAGAGGGAGTGCTTGGAGACTGGAATGTCTTCAGGCGCTCACAGCCCTCGACCAATCGGGCAATGTTATCGGTGAAAACTCCACCTTGGCGTTCTATAGAGGATTACTGGAGGGGAAAAGCGACGACGTACTTGGGGAAACTCTAGGCGTCGACGAAAATCAACTAGCCAATCTCTTCGGAAGGACTTTCTGGCCGGGGTCTATGGACAACTTCCAGAAATCCCTGGCCTGGCAGTGCTACCGAGGAGCTTTGCCAGTTCTGGATAAACTCTACAGGCATGGAGGTACCGTCAGCCGGGCATGTCGGAGATGCGTGCAGGGCGACGAAACAATCCTGCACGCACTCGTCCAGTGTCCGAGAATTGCTGACTTGTGGGTTTATGTCGAACACCTGCTGTCACGTGTAGGACGGATCCAGTTATCAGCTGAGTCCATCGTGAGGATTGCCCCGCCCTCTTCCTTTAGCCGGGAAGGGCAGGAAGTTTTTATCTGTCTGGTGGCCATGGCGAAAGAGATAGTATGGTGGACACGTTTGAAAGGGCTGAAGACGAGCACTTACCTCTTCGGTGATGCCCTGATTAACTTTTTCAAATTTCATTTGAAAAGGAAAATCAGGGTAGAGAGAGAAGTGCTCTCTTCCCAGCATTTTGTTGAAAGATGGGTGAGAGAAGCAAGTATGGCCCGAGTGAATGGCCTACTCTGAGTATCTGTCTGTAAATTAAAGGTGGAAAACTGGGAGAGGGCACTTTCCCTGGTGGTCAGGGTCACTGTGGCCTTTTAATGGGCTTTCTCCACAAATGTCCCTCGGAAGTCTCCCCCTATTGGGGAATTTTTCATTGTTATTTTTTTTATTACATCCTCTGCGTTCTATATAGGGCTAGTGGAGGGAAAGAGCGACGACGTTCTCGGGGAGACCCTGGGCGTCGAAGACGATCAGCTGTTCGCTCTCTTCAAGAGAACTTCCAGACCGGGTCCTATGGACAACTTCCAGAAATCCCTGGCCTGGCAGTGCTACCGGGGAGCGTTGCCGGTTCGAGATAAGCTCTACAGGCACGGAGGTGTTGTCAGCCGAACCTGTCCGAGATGCGCACAGAGCGACGAAACCGTTCTGCCTGCACGCACTCGTTCAGTGCCCAAGGATTGCTGACTTGTGGAGCTATGTCGAAAAGCTGCTGTCGCGTGTAGGACTGATCCGGTTGTCGACTGAGTCCATTGTGCAGATAGCCCCGCCGTCCTCCTTTAAAGCGTAGGAAGGGCAGGCAGTTTTCATCTGCCTGGTGGCCATGGCGAAAGAGATTCTATGGTGAACAAGGTTGAAAGGGTTGAAGACGGACACTTTCCTCTTCGGCCAATCCTTGATTAACTTTTTTAAGTTTTACTTGAAGAGGAAAATCAGAGTGGAGAGGCAAGTATTGTCTTCTAATACGTTTGTTGAAAGGTGGGTGAAAGTGGCGAGTCTGGTCCGAGTGAACGAGCCTGCTCTGAGTATGCGCCTGTAAACTGAGGAGTGGAAAACTGAGAGAAGACGCTTTCCCTGGTGGTCAGGGTGACCGTGGCCTTTTTGTGTGGTTTCCGCCACGAGTGAACCTCGGAGGTTTCCCCGTTTTGGGGGAATTTTTGTTGTTTGAATATTTTTGATTTCTAGCCCAATTTTGTTATAACCTTTTTACACGACCAAAACCCACTTTGTATCTTCTTGTACTGTTCTGTGCCGTCTCTAATGTTTTTCTTCTTGTCAGCCCTTGTGGCCAATAAAGGATCCATGAGGAAAGGCAGGCGGTTTTCATCTGCCTGGTGGCCATGGCGAAAGAGATTGTGTGGTGGACAAGGTTGAAAGGGTTAAAGACAGACACTTTCCTCTTCGGTGAATCCCTAATTAACTTTTTCAAGTTTCACTTGAAGAGGAAAATCAGGGTGGAGAGGCAAGTGCTGCCTTCTAGCAAGTTTGTTGAAAGGTGGGTGAATGTAGCGAGAATGGTCCGAGTGAACGGGACCACTCTGAATATACGTCTGTAGTTTGAGAGATGGAAAAATTGAGAGAGGGCGCTTGCCCTGGTGGTCAGGGTGGCCGTGGTCTTTTGTGTGGTTTTCGCCACGAGTAACTCTCGGAGGTTTCCCCCTATTGGGGAATTTTTGATTGTTTCAATTTTCATTTTTATTGTTTATATATATATATATGTTTCTATGTCCTTTTTTTTTCTTTTCTTATATAAATAATAAAAATATTTACACGCACAAAACCCACATCGTACCGTCCTGTACCATCCTGTGCCGTCTGTAATGTTTTTCTTGATGTCAGCCCTTGTGGCCAATAAAGAAATCATTATTATTATTATTATTATTATTCTTTGAGTCGCAGTCATTGATGTTATTATACAGTTATATATATATACATTATGTTATTATATATATACATTATGTGGATTGGCAGTATCGGTAGAGGGTCGGACGTTATGCTTTTCAGCATAGTTACGTCCCTTTACAATCTGAGTTCAAATCCCGCCGAGGTTGACTGTGCCTTTCATCCTTACGGGGTCGATAAAATAAAGTACCAGTAATGCACTGGGTAATTGCTGTCCTTGTGTCTAAAGTAGAAACAATTATATTATATTATTTTATAATATATTATATTATATTATATATATATGTGTTCGTGTGTATTTTATTATGACACTAGAACGAGAGAGGTCGTCACATACTCGGTCAGACTAAAGCGTTCCCTTAAACACTATATTGTCTCCATTCAATTGCCAAACACTGTAGACTCCGATCTCTCACTACTCTCTCTTTTAGTGCCTCGTTTCTTGTAATTGTGTGCATGTCTTTTGTATTATGGCATTACATCAATCAGCTCTGTTCTGTGCCATCTCCTTGGTCGGTTTCAGTTTCTTGAAGTCATTCTTTACAGCTTCGTCCCATGTTTCCTTTGATCTTCCACTAAAGCCCAGCAGAGGGCACACTTAAATTGATACGGTCGTATTGAAGGCATAAAACTACAGCGTGTTTGACCCATATCAACATCTATATTCTCTAATAATAAGGTCGGAGCAGGCTGGTTAGATCGTATGCCGTGATCAGCAATGTGATATGGCTGAATGGAAGAGCAAACACGTCACAGTACTAGATTGAATACCTTACTATTTAACTGTAAATAGATACTTTACTATGGGTGCACTGTTCACCTTTATGCTATACTATATAGTTGATGCACGTGAGTGCGTGTGTGTATGCTTTCTTTCCTTCTTTCTCTCTTTTAGCTTGCACTTTTAAATTAAAATCTTGTCATGTTACTGGGAGAGCCATATTAGTGTATTTTACTTGAGTTAAGACATGAGACTAAGTTTTTAGTGTTGATTTCTCAGTATGTAGCGCAGCTGGACGTCGGTGACCTTAGGTGACCTTAGGTGGGCCTCTCAGTTTTTGTTTATTTATTGGAGCACCAGTCAAGATTTGGATAGGAGTGAATAGATGATACGGGTTATGCGCCAGCTGATAAGAGAGCTGACCTAGACGTTACCAACATGTTTATGACCTTGTATTATCTAGCAGCGGGCCTCTGCATGGGTTACTGGCAATTTCTGTTATCAGTCTCAAAATATATAGCCGAAAAAAAAATGGAGGCAGAAACTTCAGAATACTTAATTAAATACCTTGCGGTATTTGGTTTTGTTTATTTATGTTCTGAATTCAAATCCAGAAATCGATAAAATAAGAATCGGTCAAGTAATAGAAGCGATCCAATTGATTATATTTCAACTTAAGGCAAAGCTCCACCATAGCGTTAGCTGTGAAATGTAAAACAAACTAACAAACTATCTCTCCTAACATATATGTATCTTTGTACCAATATAGGCTCGCGGGGAACAATGGTGTTTCCCGATAAACTCTACAAGAATGGAAAGAGTTTTCAAACCCGGTAATGTGGACAGAGCAACGAAACCATTCTGCAGACACTTATTCAGAATCTGAGCATTGCTGATCTGTGGAGTAATGTCAAACATGTTGTCACATACATATAGGATGGATCCAGATATTGGCCGAGTTCATCGTGGTTATTTGCCCACCGACTTCTTTTTGTCGGGAAAAGCAGCCAGTTTTCCTATGTCTGGTAGCGAAATATATATAGCGGGCGTAACTGAAAGACGTGAATACATTTTTCTCTTCTGTCAAGCCATCATCGGTTTTTTTCCAGTTTGTCTTGGCTAGGAGTATGAGTGTGGAGAGAGAGAGAGAGAGGGGGGGAGAGTGAGAGAGAGAGAGAGGTAGTACCCCTAATAAATGTATTGAAAGGTGGTTGAGAACAGCGATCATGGTTCGGGTGAATGAGCCTATACACAGCATGCGTCTCTAAGTGAAAAAAAGACACTTATCCTTTGTAATCAGAGTAATCCTCGATCAGTGGGGTTCCTTGATTGATCCTAAGTTACTGTCCCCCTGTTCAAGATGCTTTTCTTGTTGATCTTATATTGTGATCTTATATAGTTGTCATTTTCTCTCTACTCGATGTAACCTGTAAACCCCCTCCCATGTTTTGTATCTCATCTTTTTTCTCTCCCCCACAACGTGGGATCAGTGGCCAATAAAAGAAAAGATCGTCATCATCACCATCATTATACTCCTCATCCTTGACATTATCATCATCATTATTATCAAAGGGCAGTGGATTGACAATATCGGTAGAGG
This sequence comes from Eledone cirrhosa, assembly GCA_964016885.1. NCBI lineage: Eukaryota > Metazoa > Mollusca > Cephalopoda > Octopoda > Eledonidae > Eledone > Eledone cirrhosa. The sequence goes on along the minus strand of OZ024742.1, from coordinate 218,354,008 downwards.
GTCGGACGCCAGGCTTTGTAGCATAGAGTTACGACCCTTTACGGTCTGCGTTCAAATCCCGCCGAGGTTAACTTTGCCTTTCATCATTACAAGGTCGATAAAATAAAGTACCAGTGATGCAGTGGGTAATTGCTGGCCTTGTGCCAAAAGTAGAAACAATTATTATCATAGTGGATTTTACTGAAAATGTATAACTTTACACTGCTTTAAGCTACGTAGCTTGATAGCTTCAATGTTCAAATTCCGCTGTATTCCATTTTGCACTTCATCCTGGGGCTGGTATACCCTACTGTATTCTACTTGTGTCCAAGTCAAAATTAATTTTGTTTTTGTTTCACTTCTATTTAGGTCTGATTAGGAAGACCCATGATCAAAGTCATTCCCGGCATGACTGCTTCATCATTGTTATAGTATATCTAGAGCAATATTATTCAATTTTTCCTTCCTTTTTAAGATAGTGAGACCTGGTTTGAGGACTTCTCGCGTTTGCTGGTAAAATCGTTACTGTTACTGAAGGTTACATGAAGTTTTCTGAAACTGTATAACACCAAACTAGCTCGTGTAATATCCTTGGAACTTTTGTATTCTCGCATTTATCCTACTTCTCTTTTTTTGCATTGGGGCGAGTGAATTATGACTCGCCATATCGCTTCGTCTGATATTAGAAATCTATTACCATTAAATGGGATCTGGGGGCTCTATTTCTCGCCACTGTAATGTTGGTTATTTTAAACTCAAAACGATATAGATCCAATCCAATTCAGGACCTTCTCACTCCTATTGGTGGAACCCCTCCTTCGTTGACTTCCACCACTGTCTGTTTTGGTTTTATTCATGTCAGGGGTATAGCTGTACTTACCACGCTTGGTCACTTGCGGATTGCTGATGTTATTTAACCCATAGTTGGGGTGAATGGCCGTTGACTGAGGAGTTCATGGGCCCTTTATTTATGGGTATTGAAATGATGAGAGATCAAGTTGATTTCAGCGATATTTTAACTCAGAGCTCAGAGAGCCGAAACAAATTCGCAAGGCATTCTGCTCGAAGCTCTAATGACATTACTAATTCACTGCCTTATTAATATTCCTGAGAATGCATGTTTAATCCCCGTAAAGAAACGATGCCAGTTTAATGTAAATTCAATTCTTAGATATAATTAGGTATGGGGAATGCACTGCTAAATCCAGTCGATTCAAACTTTTGACACCTCATTTAGTTTATCTTTATACTTTGCCAATTAATCACACAAAAATAGAGGCTTAACTACTATTTACTAAGGTATTCAAGGGAATTAACCAATGCTATTGCCAGGAGCGTTACATTGGATTTAAACTACAAAGTTGTGAGTTAGTAATGAAATTACTAATTGATTCAGATGATTAGATCGATTTATTATAGGTTTTACACTAGAAGCCTTACACTAGAAGTCTTGTGGGCACTTTATTTTATTGACCCCGTAGGGTTCACGTTGCCTTTCATCTTTACGGGGTCGATAAAATAAAGTACTAGCAATGTACTAGGATAATTGCTGGCCTTGTGCCAAAAGTAGAAACAATTATTACTGTTTAGGCCCAGATCAACTCTGATAGAACAGATCTATGATGAAGACCGTTCAAGTGATGACCATCTTCTATGTTTGCATATCTATTTTCCAAGATGCCCCAATTTTTGTAAGATTTCATGGCATTTGGCATCTATTTCTAGAATGCGGTTACACAGAAACTCTTTCATTTGTATTTCAAGTTTCCGATAATCCTTTAGGCAAAATATATAAAACGGAAAGGATTCTTAGGAAAAATAATATCAATTCAATTTAGATAATATATTCAAATTATTTTTTATACTATCTGAATGGACGAACTGACGTTTTATCAATATTACGTTTATTTTTCATTTACACCTTCCTCACAAACACAACCGTACTTTATCAAGCACAAATAAAAAGTTTCAACTTCAAACATAATGGGTCAACTAACATATAGAAAGATTGTTTTGTGTAAACTCGACAGAAAAATAACTATCCGTCACTACTTAACAAATCCGGCAACGACATCGCATTTAAAAGACAGGATATGGTTTGTAGGAGAGCTTACTTTAGATTCATGTATCCTAATTCGTTTCGTTAATAGATATGATTGAAACTTTTGTTTTGTTTTGATTGTGATACGAAAGGAAAAAGAAATATTGTTAGTCTAAGCACAATGAATCCTCAGATAAAGGTTTCAGTTTTTTTCTTTAGGTTTGTTCGAGATCTGTGGGATGTAAAATGGCGGATATCCTAATAATTTAAAAAACGATGGTTCTCGATGCAAGTAGCCTTTTTTTATCGAGCAACAATAGACTGTTTAAACAAATGTGGTTCTCTGATAGTTATTTGCTCAGCTACATCAATTCACTTTTGTCAAAGGTACAATAAACAAGACAACTAGTGAAATCGCCCATTCTATTCTACATGCTTCTTATCCACCAAATTGCTAATCATTTTACATATATTTACTTACCTTTCTCCACTCGCTCTTCTTTTTACAGAAACAAGTTTTACTAGCCTAACCTTTGCTTAGGGTGGAAGATTAATAGAATCGTTAGTGCGTCGGATAAAATGGATTGCCGTATTTCGTTACGAGGCGGCGCAATGGCAGAGTCGCTAGAATTGCGAGTAGAATGTTTTTCATCCATTCAGTGTCAATAAAGAACGCACGAATCCATTATTTCAGTCGATTATTTTCTATATCTCTTTCTCGCTCTCTCATTGCGATACGCTGACATTTATAGATCATTATGCCTAACACTTGCTCCCTCGAAATCTGCAAACCTCATTTAGTATAAGGTACACATACGGAATTGGCCGAATCGTTATAACATATCGCAGAATGCTTTGAAGATTCTGTTCCGGCTCTCTGCACTTTGAGTTCAAATCTGGAAAAGTTCAACTTTGTTTTTCATCCTTTAGGGGTCGATGAAATAAAGCTCCACTTCAGAGTGATGGATTAGTGGAATTAGTACAGCCTTGCAGTGTTTGCTTTTTAGTCCGACGTCTTGATTACACCACTCATGGAGTAACACCCAACTGGTCTTTGGGTAACTTTAGCAGAGTTCACTCTGTTGCAAGTAATTGAGTCATGTCTCCGATTTCAGAATAATTTCTTCCATCTCTCCCTTCCACCAATCTCAAAGGCTTTGAAAGAAAGGTCATGGGTGCTGCCCTTCTACCTCTAACTACGAGGTAAATTTGCTGCGTTTTTCTTAACAATTTATCTTCTAAAACTGTGGCAATATGTTTCTAGTAATCAGATGGTATATTTTGTAGAATCGGTAGAGCATCGGACAATACCTTGCGGTATTTATTTATATCCCATTACGTTCTCAAATCAAATTGCTCCGAGGCTAATTTTGCCTTTTAGGATCGATATGGTAAAGGACTTGTCAAATACTAGAGTCGATTAAACCCATACCCAAATATCTATGGCCTTGAACTAATGTTAGAAACAATTATAATAATTGTTATTCCCGACAGAGTGGTGAATCAGTTTAGCCCCAGGTCAGCGCTGACCGAACAGGCATATTATAAAAGGTGTTTCAGCCATAATTAGTTCTAGATACACTATTTTTAGACATAGTGTATCTAGAACTACATTACCCCATGTATTTGTTTATTTTTAAGGATGGTAAGGAGAGATTTAGCTGCTATTTGTAGAGGTTCTCTCTTTGGCTTACAGGTGGATTGGCAGTAATGGTAGAGCGTTGGACAACATGTTTTATGGCATAGGGTTACGCTCCTTTACAATCTGAGTTCAAATCCTGCCGAGGTTAGCTTTGCCTTTCATCCTTACGAGGTCGATAGAATAAAGTACCATTAATGCATTGGGGTCGATTTAATCGACTTTCCCCTCCCCCAAAATTGTTGGCCTTGTGCCTAAATCACAAACAAATACTAAGTTAACCTTTCTTTGCAATCTGAGTTCAAATCCCACCGAGGTAGATCACGTCCTTTACTAAATATTGGAGTTAATATCATCAATTACCCTCCCACCAGCCAATGTATGTGAAGCGTGGTCTTCTTAAAATGTTGGAAAGCAATAGAGTTTTTGTTGATTTCTAGTTTCTCTATGTAAAAATGTGGAAACCTGAGATATTCGAAGCCTTTCAAAAGATATTTTGATTATTTTTGATCGTTCAATAATGCCAACATATCAACATATCAAATATGTGATGTAATTAAAAGACTTTCATTCCTAGTTCCTCTATAACAAAAGAAAACATTTTCTTCATCTTATTCCTTCGATGGCATTATTTCTTTTTTAATTAGATTATAAAATAGAATATAGTTTATTAATTAATTCAATAATCATTTTATGCTTCTCGGGCGTAATTAAGATTGAATTATGATGATTTCCCGCACTCCTTTATCGTTATAAATTTGAATCATTACAGTATACATTACATAACAGAAGGTCATTAGTGGGGCAAGGTGGTTTACATCTTACACTTGTAGCGACTTTTTAATATTCCAACGAAAAAAAAATAATGAGTTTCTTTCATTATTATTATTCAATGCAAGGCAGTTGATTGGCAATTGATTGGCAGTATTGGTAGAGGGTCGGACGCCATGCTTTGACGCATAGAGTTACTGCCCTTGCCATCTGAGTTCGAATCCTGCCGAGGTTAACTTTGCCTTTCATCCTTACGGGTCTATAAAATAAAGTACCAGTAATACACTGGGTTATTGCTGGCCTTGTGCGAAAAAGTAGAAACAATTATTATTATTCGATGCGGTATAACTACAATTTTTTATCGTTTTGGTAAAAAGGAAGGCACCATACTTGGCCATTCGTTTGTTAAGCTCTCCTTGATCAGTTAGAGGGAAGGAGGGGATAACCACAAAATAGAGGGGGGGGGGGGGTGATAGAGAAGGAGGGAGGGAGTGATGTGGCAATCTATGAAGTGTGGCATTTTGTGAGATATTGATGGTAAGACTAACATGAAAAATATGTTGAAGACTAGAGATTAGTGATTAAATAATTCAAGACAGGCTTAATGATCGGACTAAATCATAATTAACTCTAACTATTTTATTTTACTGTTTTACCTTATGATATAATTATAGTCAATATAACTTTATTGTAGCTTTTTTATTATTCTTAGAATTGTGACGAAGTCGATGACTGCGTCTTGGACTCGTATGTTCCAGTCGTGATTATAAAGTCTATTAATTTGGTCGCTCCCAAACCTCCGTCTAATTAAGTTTAATTTAGGTGGTAAATTGGCTGAATCGTTAAAACGTCGGACGAAATGACTTTCATCGTTCTGAGGTGGATAAAGAAAGAACCAGTCTAGGGCGTTATAATGTCGGATTGGATGCCTTGCGGTATTCGAATCTTTGCATTTTGATTTCAAATCCTGTCGTAGCTCACTTGGGTTGTAGTTTTCATCCACCGTGCAGCTTACCAATGATATCTCACAAAAAAAAAAACCATGCTTCATTAATTGACACATCTCTCCCGCCTCTCTCTCCCTTCTTCTCTCTCCATAAAAAAATGAGTTTCTTTCATTTTGGTAGTATCGGTAGAGGGTCGGACGCCATGCTTTGTAGCATAGAGTTACGTCCCTTTACAGTCTGGGTTCAAATCCAACCAACGTTAACTTTGCCTGTTATCCCTACGGGGTCAGTAAAATAAAGTACCAGTAATGCACTAGAGTAATTGCTGGCCTTGTGCCAAAAGTATAAACAATTATTATTCGATGTGGCATAATACAATTTTTCTCCCTATCTCTCTCTCTCTATCTCTCCCTATCCCTTTCTCTCCACCCACTTTCTTTAGATCACACACTAAGTAGTGCCATTTATCTTTCTACTCATGAACAACAGTACTTTCATTATCTGGCTACGTGCAATGGATTGGCAGTATCGGTAGAGAGTCTGACGCCATGCTTTGCAGCAAAGAGTTACGGTCCTTTACGGTCTGAGTTCAAATCCCACCGAGGTTAACTTTGCCTTTCATCCTTACGGGATCGATAAAATAAAGCACCAGTAATGTACTGGGGGTCGATTTAATCGACTCCCCCCTCCCCAAATTACTGGCCTTGTACCTATAGTAGAAATCATTATTTGGCTACGTGTGTATATCAGTGTCTAAGTACCATGTTATTTACATTTCATGCAAGTTTATCCATTCTCCAGACCATGGGGATGGGAATAGTCCATAATTGTTTCTACTTTAGGCACAAGGCCAGCAATTACCCAGTGCATTACTGGTACTTTATTTTATCGACACCGTAAGGATGAAAGGCAAAGTCAACCTCGGCGGGATTTGAACTCAGATCGTAAAGGGACGTAACTATGCTGTAAAGCATGGCGTCCGACTCTCTACCGATACTGCCAATCCACCGAGTCCATAATGAAGACCAGTTAAATTCAGATGTATCAGTTCAATTTACTCCACATCTCCAGCTATGGCCAATATTAATGCATTAGTCCGACTAGATGTCATTATAGTTATCTTATAATGGTGGATTGGCAGTATCGGTAGAGGGTCTGATGCCATGCTTTGCAGCAAAGAGTTACGGCCCTTTATGATCTGAGTTCAAACTCCGCCGAGGTTAACTTTGCCTTTCATCCTTTCGGGGTCGATAAAATAAAGTACCAGTAATACACTAGGATAATTGCTGGCCTTGTGCTACATTGTTGTTTCTTTACAAAAATACAACTTTTTGTATGTTAGGCTCCCATAAGAGGATACGATTTCGGCATTTGGAAATTGATAAGAGTCCTTAGGAGTTTCTAGTTAATTCATATCTCCCATCACTAATAATGTCTATCTTGTAAAAATTCAAAGATGCTTTCTAGTTCTGCTGCATTTAAAAGTTTTTCATTCAAAATATTGGAGTAAAAATAATGTCATTAATTGATCGTCAAAGGCTTGGCTGTGTAGTTAAACAGTTCTTTTCAAACCTCTGTAACTCCTTTTTCGTTTTCTCGGTGCTGTACTTTTCAGTCGATCAAACAAAACCTCATAAGTGAAATTTATTGCAATTGTGTGGAAGCAAGTCAGTGAGGATCATTTCTGTTCTTGGGTAGTATGTTTTATATGTCACTCGGTTTAACACCACCACTAAGAACTCTTAAGTAAACATTTAGACTGGATCTCTTATTTGAGAATAATTTCTTTCATTCACCAGCCTTTCTCCTCTGGTTAAACCATCGAAAAATAAAAAATAAAATGTTCAACGTCAACTTTTCAAAATCATACCCGATGAAGAACGAGCTTATTTGAAATCACAACCCGTTAGTTTTGTGGGCCATAAATTATTTTTATGCATATATATGTTAAGACAAAACTAAAATTATAGTCTTGTGTAGAATTGGTTTAGTGGAAAATCAACACCATGTTGCTATTCCGACGCCATCTTCGACAATTTCATCTCATACAAAATTCCATTTAGATTCTAATGATAGTATCGAAATGATATTCTAAAAATCGATAGATTTGCTCAGTGATTTAATGTACTGTATCCTGGAGTTGAAGAAAATCTGACAGCCGATTTTTTGACATTTTAGGTACTTTATAAAGATAAATGGTTCTTTCTATTATATTCCTCTATACTTAAGAACAAAATTTATTTTCAAAGCAATATATTTAATATGTTCAAATGCATTATAACATAGTGCTAGCTGTCACACTTTCTTACTGTATATTATACTATACAAGCAGAATTTTAGATAAATGTTTCATATGTGGTTGAATTCCAATAAAATTGTATGTTATTTATTTCATTTAAATAAAACCAAACTATTTTAAATTAATATCATTTAAAGAGTAGTAACATATCACAAATGACAGACTAAATGTCCTGTGGTATTTAGTATTCTACGTCTTTTAATGTTCTTTGTTTAAATACTAGCGAGGTAAAGCTCGTCTTTGAATATCTCGAGCGTTTCAATGATAAACTGCTAAAAATAACAGCAAAAAAAGATGGTACCTACGTGGTTGCTTGATCTGCCAGATATAGCAACCAAATTTCCCTTGAATCAAATGATACTACAATAAAAAATGAAATTGGTTTATTGTATATATTGGTCGTAGACATCCCATAAAATCAGCATGGTCGAGACAAGAATAACTTCGATCATTGGTCTGATCGATCAAAGTTGACATCGGCTTAAACAACATCAAATGGAAACCGAGCCCACAGGCTGACTGACCTGTTAGAAATAGCAACCAATTTTCACTTATATCTCACACTATCGTCTTAAACAAGGCCAAACATATTGGAGTATATAGAGTTCTAAAGATACTATGTCTGAAAAAAACCTTCATGTATATCTAAAAATGCGGGATGTTCACAGCTGAAATGTATTTTATGATAAACGACTGAATCAGGGCTGATCTGAAGCTAAACAACCACGAAATGATATTTACTAGCTTAATTCTGCAAATAGTTAAACATAAATTGTGGCTTTCATCCTTACAGGGTTGATAAGATAAAGTACCATTAACGCTCTAAGGTCGATTTAATCTATTTCCCCACTCTCTTCAAATTGCTGGCCTTGTACCTAAATCAGAAACGAATATTATTATTATTGCTGTTGTTGTTGATGAGTCTCTCGAGATGTGGTACACATCGACGGAGTTAGTTCATTGTTTGTTAACGTGTTCCTAAAGTACTTTCGTCTGAACATTTTATATTTTCTTGTAGCTAAACCAACGATCTTCTTGGAGAGGTAGTTGGTTTCTATATACCTGTAGACCTTAGTGGTTATCTATTTACGCTTCTTTTCACAAACACAACCCTCATTAAAAAAATATATACATGGTGGACGATAAAAATCCCCCCGCTGAATTGAACAGCGGTTGTCCTCAAAATGGAACAGCCTAAGTTAAAAAATCTGCAACAAAAACGACAACAGCAGCAACAGTAACTACAGTAACAGTACCACCACCACCACAAGCCAGTTTCAATGCACCAGTGTGGACCTGAACCAATCGGATAGTGTCATCTACACCATATTTAGATATGTTTGTGTGTCCAAGATAACTTGGTGTGTCCACAATTTCAAACAGCCACCTGATCAAACCACAAATTCGTGATCTGCATGGACAACCTCAATAAAACGCGTTAACAGGGACGCGGTTACTGGAAGCTTATCGCGTCGTTCCCGGCTCGAAAAGCCTACTGCACAGTGACCGGAGTAGCACATTAGTTAAGCACCGGTTGACATGAGCAGTCGTCAACAACACAGGACGCTCTCGAGAGAGCGATTGGAGTAGAGTCGATAGCTTTTAATAAAGACGTATCGATAGGAAAAATAGAACGGAGGGAGTGTTAGTAGCTAAACTAGAAGATCGGATTAAGAATGGCATTACAACCGTAGTCCTAGCTGCGAGAATGGCACTGGGCTATTTCTTCAATGCGAAACACGAAGGTTGCATTGTTAGAGCTAAGCCGCGTGCTCTAAGAAACGAGGAAATGAAAGCTGTTTGATGGGCTCTAGTGGCAGAGGCACAACGTAGCAACAAATTCACCGTTCGATCTTTGACGAACCTTGACGGGCGTATGCTGCTCTATTCCAAGCAGATGCGTGCAGCTTTTCAGCAGCACTTTTCACGACTGCTCGGGACGAGCTGGGTGGGGTCGGATACGGTTGTGGACTTCAGTTCCTACATCGATTGTCTACAACGACAGCCGGTGGCTAATGCAGAGTGCTGTAAAAAGCCGATAACAGTAGCCGAAATACGGGATGGTCTGGCTCTACGAGGCGCATATCGCCCGGTTTGATTGGTCTGCCGTACGACATTTACATGCTAGACCTTTTCTCAGATCTCCTCGAAACGTTCTACTGCAACTGACATCAGAACGTTAGAATGGTAGAAAGACGAGGACAAGGGGGACATTATGAATAATTTCCGGCCTATAGCTCTGATCAATTTAGATCAATCAAAATCTTTCGATAGGGTCGACTATCGATATATATATGCCGCCTTCATGGCAGCTGGCTACAGTCCTGTCTTCAGAAACCGGATCGCTGCAATGCACAGAAACATTTGCTCGGTGGTTAAAGTAAATGGCCACCTATTGGAAATATTCCAAATCACGTGCTCAATCTGTCAAGGATGCCCTCCCTTCTCTCTTCTGTACGTACTGACTCTCGAACCTTTGCTGCGGAAGCTGGAGCCGGGATGTGGAAGGGCTGTGTCGGCATAAGAGTCATCGTGATGGTGTCGAACACATTGTAAATCGAGGTGATCGGCAACTTCCTAGAGGAATATGAAACATTGACGGGAGCAAGGATCAACCCTAACAAATCGGTGGGTTTTCAGCTCTGCACCACCTGGAGAGACAAATACATACCGTTCAACACTGTCATTGGATGCTGGACGGACAGACCGTTGAAATTTCAGTTCCCAATTAAGATCCTAGTACCGGTAAATTTTCTCCTTCTTTTCTGGCACTCTTGTGTCAAAGGGGCAAGATATATCTATAATCAAGCAAGATATTTTTTACCTGTCAAAAACCACCAGGTCAGGACTATTGAGTTCTAATCCTTTGTCTGTTTATATCCTGAAATCCCACAGCACTTTCGCCCGATCGTTTTCTATCACCGACTCTTGTTTATGCTCATATCATTTCTCAGAATTAGGTAAATTATTCAGTTTGCATAAAAACCAGTGGATCACGATGATATCATGCCTCAGCCAATATGGTGAGTCTGGGTCAGGTGTTTACACTCGGATTCGATGTGAGCCACCGTTTCCTCTCCCCCCCCCTCTCTCTCTCTCTCTCTCTCCACAGATCGTACAGAGAGGGCTAGGCAATATGATGTTTCATCCACTCCGTTCTAAAGGATTGCTCTTGTGTGGCCAGTAGCATTCCCTCTGTAGCTTTCTTAAGGTCCCCCTTCTTCAACCAGTCCCATGTCTGAGGATCTCTGAATTCTGTTTTCTTAAAAAAGATGCTATGAAGGACTTTTCATTCAGGCTGCTCTTACTTGTTGTTGTTACTTCTTTCTTCGATATTCCCTGGTCTCTTGCCTTATGCATTGTCTCGTTGCTTTCAGACATATTTGAGTAAACAGATCTTCTCCACCTTAACACAATCCTTCACGCTGTGTTATCATTGTTTAGTACCAGATTAGTCATGATCTAGCAAAACTCTGATCAAAAGCGCTCTATTTGAGCCTTTCACATCTTTTTGTGCATTTAAGACTATGTTGTTCAACGTGTCATTCCTATTTTCAAACGGTAAGGTGTGATAGGTGAAATATTTTTACTGGGTGTTATTGTTGGTGGTTGTGGTTTTGTTGGTTATTGTAAATGAAGATGGGGGGGGGGGGAGTAAATAGAAAAATAAATACAATAGGAAGAAGAATGATTATTTTATTTATAAAACCGTGTCGAAGTAAATATAACAGAAATGTATGGAGAAAACACAGAACTTGGCAATAAATATAACAAAATATATAACAATATATATAACTAGAAACAACTCTAAATTAAAAAAAAAGACAGATTTGAGAATAACAAAACATTTCTAAAGACAGCAGTAGACCTAGAGGAGCCTGCAAAATCTGATTTTTATGAAATCCATTTACAATTTCATTCTTTAGCTTAAAATTACTTGACAATAAGTCTAATAGTGATGGAAGTCGAATCGATAATATGGCTGCTTTCCAAAACAAATCATAGCACCATGTTGCTAAGGTTAAACATTAACTGTTAATGTCTAAAAGGAACGTGTGGAATGAGAGTAGAGAGATGATAAACATGGATTATTTTGAAATACGTTTTTTTTTTGTGTGTGTAGAAACCTATTTTGTAATGAGATATAGAATTGTCTCCTGTGTATCTGTGTTTACTTCATGTCACTAACGTAGAACACACGCTTACGCACTAATAATGTTATCCTAGAGAAATTTACATATAGATTAGCACTATTTCATTGTGTTAATTTATCGTCTCTAAATTTTACTGTAAATTTTACATCATAATTGGAACGTTGGCATTAATCAACCGCCTACTTACTGCTTTGCTGAATGTTATTACATGTTTCGCGACGTCAGCTACAATATTCTATTAATGTTCTTATTCCCACTATGTGCCAAAGGGTAGGATTAAACCTTTCTGAGTGAACCAAATAAAGATCTCTATATAAGTATAGTAAAATATTAGAATAAGGCTTTCACGCCTAAATGAAGATAAATTAATAAAAATTTACATCAACATAACGTCGAAAAAATACCGATTTAAAATATCAGTACAAGATATCGATCCCAATGTCACTTGAACTCAGAACGAAAAGAGCCGTAATATGTTTCAACTAAAAGTTAACCGTTACTGCCCATTAACTTATAAAAATATGGGAATCACCCCAAGAACTTAAAGTACATTTCGATCAGTTTAAATGATGTCATATTACTATATGTATATAAATCTCTATGTATATGTTACTAAATATATATTTGTTTTCGAATATATTTCTATATTGATATATTTCAGCACGCCCATTCATTACATATATATATATATATATATATATATATATATATATATATATATATATATATATATATGGGTGGGTGCGCGCGCGCGCGCGCGCGCGTGTGTGTGTGTGTGTGTGTGTGTGTGTGTGTGTAATGGACGAATAGCCACGATGAATAAACTAAGTCACTCCACTCTTCTAACACACGTTACCAAGAGGATGAGCAGAAAAACAAACCTTGCTCAGGCTCCATAGATGCATGATTATATGATAATCTGAGCATAAACTCCATGAATTAAATGTTAAACGTTAATTATGCTCATTCATGTGTCATCAGAGAATTTATAGAATATCAAAACAAGCAATGTCAATCAAAATATCGCATGCATACGACTCATTAGATCTATTTCCTTGGAGTTAGATTCTTAAATACCTTTATGGGTTATAACTGTGGTGAGATTATCCGACTTCTCTTACTTATTAGGGAACTACATTGAGCTTGAAGTTTATTAGAATAACTTTATTTTTACCTCCCAAAGTACAACAATATCTGTTTCAACACACATTTTCAGTTAAGAAATCTCTCAAAATAAATTCAAAAACGAATTGTATATATATAATATGTAGTTATTCATAATTAATTTAATTTATAATCTACCGTGATACATATTTCTGTGGCATTCAAGAATATGTAATACTGCCACCACGCAACCAGCAACACGACATCACCAGACAGCATATTTAGTAATAAGGTTGTTATGTAACATTTCTAATGCAGTGCAGGCTATTGATAAGGAGACGGACGACTTGGACATTGCTCCTATCAGATCCCGCCCCCTTATATATAAGAGAAATATTGTTTTAAATTCATCATAGCTATGATTAGCTTTCTATTTAGGACAGACACCACAGCTTGAGGACCGCTATCCCATTATTATTGGCAGCATCGGTACAGTGTCGGACGCCATGCTTTCCAGCATAGTTACGTCCCTTTATGATCTGAGTTCAAATCCCGCCGAGGTTAACTTTGCCTTTCATCCTTACGGGGTCGATAAAATAAAGTACCAGTAATGTACTGGGTAATTGCTGGCCTTGTGCCTAAAGTAGAAACAATTATTTTATTTTATTTGTTTTCTTTCGTCCTTCTATCTGTGTTGTTTGTTTTATCGTCGCTAGGACACCCGTTAAAACAGCTAAATTCTGTCAAAGACAGCCATGGGCAAAAATGCTTCAGAAGACAGAGACCAGCGACCAGTGGTGAACAGTGACAATCCACAATGTGGGTGACAGGCAGATGAAATATAGAAAATATTGAAAGAGGAGTGCCTGGAAGAAGGAAGTAAAGAAAGGCGATGCACAAAACAAGTTTACACAGACACACATCTTCCCTAGCATCAGCTCTCAAATTAGTAAAATGGTTTCGCACGATTTAATTGTACCATTTTAAAATGCTGGATCGTGCAACAGAAAAATAAAACTTTCTGCTGGTATGATGTGTGTGTGATAAAACAAACAACACAGATAGAAGAACGAAAGAAAACAAATACACACACACACACACACACACACACACACACACACACACACACACACACACACACACACACACACACACACACACACACACACACACACACACACACACACACACACACACACACACACACACACACATACACACACACATATGGTGACAAATTGAAAGTTAATTAAATTACTTTCCTTTTATATATGTTTATAAAAAAACAAAAAAAGATCAGTGCGCAAAATTCAGAATATTTAACGTCTAAAATAAAGGTATGTTCGCATACTAAAGATAAAATCAATCTCAGCAGGAGTTAAACTTACAACTGAAATGTACGCCTAGATAATAAAGGAATAAAAAGAAAGAATAAAATCAAAATTAGACCAGTATGGGGAACGAGCACACGACACTTGCGTTATTAACAAGACACTCTAATCTACTGAGTTCACCGACTAGACATTGAGGACATGCAAACATTCAGAATTACATACCTGCACACACACAAATACACACACACACACATACATAATACATACAGACACACACACACACACACACACACACATATACATATATATATATATATATATATATATATATATATATATATATATATATATATATATATATATTTATTAAGCAAAGAATTACTGCTTTCACCCTTAACGGGATCTTCTGAAACTAACAAAGTCAATCTGTAAACGCAGAAGTGGATATTTCAAAAAACGTTGCAACCGGTGGAAGACAGGAAGACGATACTTTGGTTCGTGGAAACGTTCCCTGGCAAAGAACGGGAAAAAACGAATATAATACACCATTAATAGGAGCGGTGAAAAACAATTACACGCAAATAATAAATATTTGCTCTACGGTTCTTATATATTTGATATATATTTATCCTTATCGAGCCCTCTTTGGATTTTAGTCTTCAAATTTATTATTATTACTATATATATATATTCGACTACTTTCTCTCCTTCTTCTGCTTCTTCCAGCCATCCATCCCTCCACTTCACCACCTTTATCTCCACCACCCACGTCCACTTCTTAGACATCTCCGTCGCCTTCGACCCCTCCCACCACTCCCTCGTCACCTCTGCTTTCTTCAAATCCACCGACTTCCACTCCTACCTCGACTTCACCTCTTCCCACCCTACACACACTAACACTCTATTCCCTACTCCCAACTCCTCAGGATCCGCCACCTCTGTAGCCGAGATGCTGACTTTGAGTCCCAGGCCCTTTCCCTAGTCAGCCATTTCATCCGCAGAGGTTACCCCCCTCTCTCGTCCACACCGCTCTCACCCGCGCCCGTGCTGTCCACCGCTCTACCACCCTCACCCCACACCACCGCACACCCACCGTCTCCCCTTCCCCATCACCTACCACCCCTCCACCATACCCCTCCACCTCTTCCTCCGCCTCCAGTTCGACCCCTCCACCTCCCACATCTTCCCAGCCCCACCACTCCCCTCCTTCAAACGCGCACGCAATCTCCGCACCCTCCTCGTCCACAGCTCCCTACCCCCAACCCACGCTCCCCTCCCCCCCGGTTCCCTTCCCTGTTCCAGGCCCCGTTGCAACACCTGTCCCCACATCACCAACACCACCACCTTCTAGGGTCCCAACGGCCACTCTCTCTGTCCGGCATGCCTTCCGCTGCACCTCCTCCAACCTAATCTGGACGTCGCCTGGCGGACCGGTTTACCGAACACCTCCGAGATATTCGTCTCGGTAGTAGTTCCCCCATCGCCTGCCACTTTGGTGCCCCTGGACATTCCGCGCACCACCTCACAGTCTGTGGTCTACTCCAATGCCACGGAACACCCGCCACTCTCCTCAGGGTCGAACAACGAACCATCTTCACCCTACAGACCCCCCCCCCCCCGGCCTGAACTCCCCACCCTTATTCCTTTAGCCTTCGACCGCCCCCTCCCCCCACACATATCCCCCACTAACACCACTAACACACCCCTCCTTTTCACCGCCCACCCCACAACTAACAATACTAACACCTCCACCCCACTCCCGACCACCCTTCCCCAACTAACATACTAACATCCCTCCTTTCTTCTCCCCCTCCCCTTATCACACGCACACACCCACCGGTACATATATACACGCGCTCACACTAAACACACACCCTACTACCACCACTAACCCTCAGCCCAACACATCCACCCCACCACCCCGCAACTAACATCACTAACACCCCCCGACCCCACGCACACGAACACACACACCCACTTACACCACCCACTCTACACGCAACTAATATCACTAACACCCCCAACCCTACGCACACGAACACACACACCCACTTACACCACCCACTCTACACACCCTACCACCACTGACCCCCACTCACACCCGCATTCAATCCTTTCCCCACCACCAGTATACTAACACCCACTAACACCCCCTTCACCACACACACACTCATCCAAACACGCACACACACACCAGTACACTACACTCCCTCCACCGGCCCCTACAACCTTCTCTCCCCGCTCCACCCACACCCTTTCTCACACACATCCCACTAACATCTCTACTAATACACACACACACCCACTCCAACTTTCACACCTACCCATCCTCTCCCCCGTCCACCGCACCTCCGCACACACTGACACACCGACTTTCTTCACTTACCATTCTCCCCGACTGCTGCTATGCCCTTATCTCTGACCACCTCCCCGCACACACAGACACACAGCCCTCCTCCTGCCTTGACTCTCTGACCACTTCCTGTTGCGCGCGCACCCCACATCTCCCCTCTTCCGACCAACCCAACCACGGATTACACATATTGGACATCGATCCCAAGAATCAACCACATCCCAAGGATATTACCCAGCATTCCACGACATCCTCTACGGAAGTACCTTAAGGACTCACCCACTGACATACACTCAAAATTTTTTTTTCCCACACGCCACCTACATCCACAACACGCATAAACACCACACACACGTGCGTACCACCACATATTTACACACTCAGCCTCCGGAATCCTCTCCCCCACCCTCTGACCCCTCCCCACCCACACACGCACACACACACCGACCTACACCCCACCACACACACACCTTTTCCTGAACATGCAACCCCGTTCTCCCTCCAACTCTTACTTTCACATACACACACACACACACGTACACCTACACACACACACACACACGTACACCTACACACACACACAACCTTCAGCCCTCCCCGCTCGGACACCCCGCCTCCCTCTCGCCACTCCACCCGCCACCACCCCTACATGCTCCACACCCTTCCACCACCTGTTTTACTTCATGTTTATTTTTATTTTTACTATGCTTTTATATTTAATTTCATTTGTACCGTTTCCTCTCACCCCCCGTTTTCTATATGTCTCCCCCCCCCTACACACCCTTGGAACTCTCTTCCCACACACTTCTCACCTGAAGAAGGGCTTATGCCCGAAACGTCGTTCCCCACCACCACCCCACTCTCAAGAGCGTGAAACTAATAAACCTTTGTTCGTACTGCCTCTCTGTTTTGTTCCCGTTCAATTTTTTTACTATATATATATATATATATATATATATATATATATATATATATATATATATATATATATATATATATATATATATATATATATATATATAAAAACATAAGAAGAAAGAAGAATACTGCGTGGTTCCACATGGGTTACATATGATAAAAATAGTCCTTCGTCAGTGATTTTCCAACCATCATTGGTATTTCATCGCATTAAAAATCAGATACCTCAGGTTGGTGCGAGCAATAACTAAAAAAAGTTATTGGGACCAGTAATTCGCGTAAAGCGAGGGGGACAAGTAAACAACATAGAAGGATAAAAGCAAACCGAAGATAGGAAAATAAACAAGCAACATGGTTGTCCGGTCAGCATAAGCTGGATGGATTTCATGAGCGAGAGAGGTACAGACCGTATTGATGTGTGTGAGATATGAGCAAGAAGAGACCCACTACAAGCCAAACGGGAGGAAGTGAGAAGGGGAGAAACAGAGAGTGAGTGAGTGGAAGTGTGAGGAAGAGGTCAGTCGAGAGAAAGTGTAACTGACAGAGGGGCGAAAGAAGGTGAGAGAAACAGAGAGAACGGGGAAGCAGTAAGAGAGAAACAGACAAACGCAGCCGAGGTAAATATATATAAAAAACATGAGAAGAAAGAAGAATACTGGGTGGTTGCACATGGGTTACATATGATAAAAATAGTCCTTCGTCAGTGATTTTCCAACCATCATTGGTATTTCATCGCATTAAAAATCAGATACCTCAGGTTGGTGCGAGCAATAACTAAAAAAAGTTATTGGGACCAGTAAATCGCGTAAAGCGAGGGGGACAAATAAACAACATAGAAGGATAAAAGCAAACCGAAGATAGGAAATATACAATATATTAACAAATGGAAACTATATTTATAAAACCATATTTATTTCATTATACATATTTCAAGGGCCACCAAGGCAAATTATGGTACGCTTTCATCAGATAAAATATAATATATAATATATAAATAAATATTGATCCTGAAAAATGCAACCTTCACGGTTGGAGTCTCCTGGATAGAGCTTTATATCAGTTATAAAAATACTTTGCTTGTTGTATCCCAACAAATTAAATATAACCTCTA
>OZ024742.1:218320358-218327858 GCA_964016885.1 Eledone cirrhosa | reverse complement strand
TTTGTTCCCTTTAATAGTGTGTTTTGTTTTTTGTATAAACAACTTTGAAAAATAAAATAACTTAATATATTGGCTCTCTAAAAAATGATCAATTTCAAATAGTAACCACTAAGAGGTTGGTTAATGTGATTCCAGGAAGATATATCCAGAACAACCTTCATCTTATGCACTACACCAGAGGTTCTCAAACATTTAGGCCACTGCCCCCCTTACGGCCACGTAATGACTCCAGCGCCCCCACCCCTATTTCCAGAGAGACCGTACTACATGCAAATTGTAAATAATATATAATAAATAAAATCGTTAATTTATATATAATAAATAATTGTTTCTACTTTAGGCACAAGGCCAGCAATTACCCAGTGCATTACTGGTACTTTATTTTATCGACCCCGTAAGGATGAAAGGCAAAGTTAACCTCGGCGGGATTTGAATTCAGAATGGCAAGGGCCGTAACTCTATGCGTCAAAGCATGGCGTCCGACCCTCTACCGATACTGCCAATCCACCGCCAATTATAATAATAATATAATAAATAATATAATATATACTATGTATAAATATATATTATTTTTATTTTACTATATTTATATATAATATGTATCATTTGATACTTAATATACTATAATATCATTTCTACCGTTCCCCCACTACCCCCTTAAGCTCCAGCGTCCTCTGGATCTTCTCAATGCCCCCCCCCCCCCACGGGGGTGGGGGGGTGTAGCGCCCACTTTGAAAACCTCTGCACTACACCATCTATTATAGTGCATGTTTATTTTGATCCTGCCTTCGAAGACTAAATATCTACTGCATTATGCAGTGTTATTTGTTTGGTGGCCTGAATTTTGGTTCACAAATCGGAACTATTTAACATCATGTATTCAGCTATGGAATGACAGCAAATATATTTCAATATAATTTATATTACACGATATAGGCATTAATTAATTTGAAAACAGAAAATACCAACAATAACGCATGGAATGCCTTCTCTTTAGTTACTTGTAGAGAAAAAAAAAACAGATTGCCGAAATTTTTCTTTGGAAAAACTTTGCTCTACTCAGATGTATTGAGTGTACGCCAACACGCCCACACGTCCACACGCATACGCGCGCGCGCGCGCACACACACTGACACACGTTTATATATATATGAACAAAATTATTGTACTTTGCAAAAACAATATTAAAAAATTGGAAGGAGGTAGGTGGAGATGTTAAAAGCTTAAAATACAGTAATTTATTATAATAAACAGTATAAAAGGCTATGTTTCTATGTTTCACATTTCCTTGAAAGATTTTTCAAACAAGTATCTGTACATAATACTATTGTGTTAAAAATAACAATTACTCATGAAGCAAATTATTCATTAAAGTAATTACCAAATACATTTTTACATTAAATATTGATTTACGAACGTTTCGTCCTTTATTGGGACTTAGCAAAATCAGTTATTTATAAGTAACTCTCTCATTACAAGTCTCAGCAAACGGTTCTACAGCTCACAGTCAGAGAATATGTTTACATATAAAAGACGCCATAATGGCGTCTTTTTAAATGTTATAATGAGATATTTACTTATAAATTAATATATATATATATATATATATATGTGGATTAATGTTTTCATCCTCAGTGTATACTGATTAATGTTGAAAGCCATCCTCAGCATTCTCGTGTAGCACCCATCCACCATCTGAGTGAGTTTCTTAGTCAGTATCCAAGTCTCAGACCCGTACAGCAGCACAGACTCCACTACAGCAATGAAGAGGCGGATTTTCAGGTCTTTACGAAGGTCCGACTTCCACACCGATCTCAAGCTGTGGCACGCCGCCCAGGCTTTGCTCTACCTCTCAACCACATCATCTTCCGTATTCCCAATCTTTGCTCCCAAATACAGGAAGTCCTCAACCAATTCTAGCGGCTTCCCGTCTACATTAGTGATCCCCTTTGGCTTCTCAACATTCTCTACCAGATATTTTGTTTTAGTCTCATTCATTCTCAGCCCCACACTCATCGACACAGTCTCAACCTCCTGCATCAAATCCTCTGCCTCCTTCACTGTATTTGTCACCAAAACTATGTCGTCGGCAAATTCAGCATCTGATATCTTTTTCGCCTTAACTCTCCTGCTCTGAGCCGGTGCTACAGTAAAGCCAGAGTCCTGGTGTTTCTCCAGTGCAAGGCGCATACAATAGTCCAATACGGTGATAAAAAGGTAGGGAGCCAATGTATCTCCTGGAGCACTCCAGCCAGTATCTCAAAGAACTCTGTCATCCCATCAGGATGAAAAACTCAGAGCTGTATGGGAGCCTCCCAAAAGTCAGCTCAAAAGTGACACAGAGGAGACTGAGGTTAGCTGGACAAGCTTACCGACATCCAGAGTTGACATTGCACTCAGTTCTCCTGTTTATAAATCATCAGTGGAATAGATATATATATTTATTAAAATAACAGATTAAAGTTTAAGCAAAGAATCGCTGCAGGATTTTAGTCTTCAAATTTATTATTATTACTATATATATATATATATATATATATATATATATATACTGTGTATATATATATATGTATATATATATGTATGTATATATATATATATATATACTGTATATATATATGTATATATATATATATGTATATATATATATATATATATATACTGTATATATATATGTATGTATATATATATGTATATATATATATATATATATATATATATATACAGTATATATATATATATATATATATATATATATGTATATATATATATATAGGAACGAATAGGACCCTGACGGCTGAGCTCAACCCGTTTCGATGGCTAATTCTAGACTAATTTAGTTGTCGGGGTCCTACTCGTTCCTATTACCCACTCTACTACCCTAAGTATTGAAGTATTGAGTACTTTGGTGCGTTATCGTCCATCTGGTTCCTTACCACATTTCCTTCATTATATATATATATATATATATATATATATATATATATATATATATATATATATATATATATATATATATATACATACATATTATATATACGTATATATATATATATATATATTTGTGTCAGGTCACCAGTTGGTGCTACTGGTAACATGTATCCCAGTACAACCTGTCCCATGATCGGGTCGTTGCGACTAAACTGGCAACCCCACCAATGTTTCTTGGTGAGGAGGGTGACTTTGGACATCCTGCAGGACTAAAAACAAAACCTGTCAAAGGGCAAAGGAGCTCTTAAGAGTCAATGGCCATCCAAAAACACTGGGAGAGATGACCCCTTAGCCTTTGTCAAGGCAGAATTCTAGGAAACGAGTTAGCAGCCACCATATATATATACATTGTTGTTGGTGGTGTTGTTTATTAAATATGTTGTTTATTAAATATGTTCTGAATGTGATTGTAACAGCTGATAGTCAATTGGGTGCTGAACTGTCGAATGAAAGATTAGTAGCTTGTATCTTATCACCAACACTATTCTATGTCCGTGGAGAAGACATATTCCATCGAGATAGTGTTTGACTACGTAGATGGGTATAGTTGGAGTGTCTTTAGCTTAGTGTGTAATAATGATAGCTTAAAATCAAATGATTGAAGGTTGGAGTGAAATGGTTTTAGATATAGCCTGGAGTGTGAAGGCTATAGCTCATTTTGAGGTGTTTATAGCTTAGCATTTGGTGGCTATATTTTAGAATGGAATAGTTTGAAGTGGGATAGTCTATATGAATGAAAAGTCTTCAATAGAATCCGTATAACACAATGGTATATTTAGTTTTCCTCCTCATCATCATCACATTCTGAATGTTCAAGTTAAGTTAAGCTAGTATTTGATCTTTCTAAAGACTTCTCTTTCAATTCACATTACAGACCGGATTTAATTTGATTTCCATAAAATGCGTTTTAATATTTCCATCATTGTATAACTTTTGTTCAATAAAGACAGAGTAAAATAGAAAAAATATATAAATGTTATAAAGAAAGAGAATGTAAATGATGCTTGTGTTTAAGGTGCTAAAATAGATGACAGCTGGTGAGCTGCATACGAGTCTTTAGAATCAGATAAAAAAGGCGGTGGGGGTTTAGAGATTTGAATGGGTGTCAGTAACAGATGAAGGTAGTCATGGGATCAATACTAAGCTAAGAGTTGTTTACAAAACCAATTTTTCTGTTTTGTATCTTTCAAGTATTTCATTGTTCGGTTTCTCTTCACCCCGAGCGGATAAATCTTTTGCCTTTTACTAAAGATTGTCCATAATTATTAAAACATTTTATTTCTTCATCACTGCCTGTAGTGTATTTAATAATGCGCTATGTGACTTTCTTGTAACCTTTTTATCCTGACGTTTATATCATTTTTGTTTAACGAACAAAATGGTTTCCTTTATTTCGAAATATACTATTTATTTTATTTATTTTATTTATTTATTTAATCTTTAATCTATCCAGTCTCCATTTTCCAAGAATTGATGGCAGTAGATTCAGACAATAAAATTCTTAGAGTTTGGTACTGTTGTTGCTGTTGTCTAGTCCCAAATCGGCCTTGATTGAGCAGTTCCATGAACATCTCGTTTTTTGTATTCATTTTAATTCCTATGTGCAGTGTGTTTCGGACCACATTATCAAGTATATCTCGATGCTTTCTCATTCCACCAGAATAAGAAGTATTTATATCATAGTCACAAGGTCACAAATTTGCGCCAGGCTTTGGGGCATCGATTTAATCAATGACAATACTTCACTGACACTTTTTATACCACCCCCGAGAGAATAAAAGATAATATCGATATAGGTAGAATTTGAACTCTGAATGTAAATAGAAGTAACTAAATATTGTAAAGCATTTAGTCCCGCATTCTAGTCTACCGCTTCTATCATCAACATCCTTCTCAAATGATTTAATAATTGTTTCTAACATAAGCACAATGGCTGCAGTTTTATGAATAAAATCGATTAAGTCGAACACAGTACTTCATTGATACTATATCTTATCGACCTCCTTCTCCCCCTGAAAGAAATCGGTTGCGTTCAGACCTGGACTGTCCAACTAAGGTATGTCAAGACGCCCCTACGACGCCACCACGAGTTACGGGTCTATATATACGATTGCCGTCTCTTATTGTTTCTTCATTTTCATCCCATCCGATCCATGACTTCATAGATAACCTTTTAGACCAGCTGTAGATCTGCATGGTTTACGACACAGAGGACAGAAGAGAGTTGTGCTTGCTTTCCACAGGATTGGTGGGGGTCATTTTGTGGGATACAATCTTTATACACCGCCATGTGTTTTTTTTAGTCCGGAACTAGTTCTACGTATTTTGTTGCATATCACGCACGTTTTTCATCAGGTCTTTCTTGAGTGGTGTTGCAGGTGGTTGTTCCTTCAAATAAATATACTGACACCTGTGTTAATGACTCGGTCAGAGCTTATACATACATACATACATACATACATACATACATACATACATACATACATACATACATACATAGAGGCCCCATCACAGAAAGACATATTCACCCCATATTTTTCTCCTTCTGGAGAAAAATATGGAGTGAAAAGAAGAATTTTAACCAAGAGCAGTGTGGCTAAAAGAAATTAAAAAAACACTATTACTCCTACACTACAACAAAACATACGAAATAAATGAGGATACCCTTGAGACTGTGATAGGAAAACTTCAAGATAAGAAAACACTAGGAAGAGACTTGATTGTCGGTACAAAAAACTGATATTCTATCGGATGTATCTTATCAAGCTCTTAAGGGAGATACACTTATACCAGAATGGTTGACATTAGCACAAACCATACTGGTCCCCAAGAACAAAGACACCCACTTGGCAAAAAACTACCGACCCATTGCGTGCCAGAACCTGATGTATAAGATGTATACAGCCTGAACCTATTTCTCCAAGATCACTGTGAAAATAATAACATCATCACAAATGAACAAGCAGCTGGAAAAAAAGGTGTTTGGGGGTGTGCTGAACAACTCCTAATTAACAAAACTGCGATGTCGGAGGTGCGACAACTTAGGAGGAATATGGCTACAGTCTGATTGGACTACAGGAAAGTATTTGATTCTCTCCCCCACTCTTGGCTAATAGAGGCCCCCCGACTTACTAAAGTCCCAGACATTATGATCATAGCCATAGAGAAGCTGTCTTTTTCTTGGGCTACTATCCTAAAGTTAAAAACAGAGAAGGGGTACCCTATTTTCACTGATAAAATAGAATATCACAGAGATATATTTCAAGGAGACAGTCTCTCTGTGCTACTATTTATCTTGTCATTAAACCCCTAGTACTTTCTGCTCAAGAAATCTGAAGGATACATCATTAGCTCACAGGAGGACAGAAATACGAACTTAACCCATAATTTCTTTGTGGATGGTCTGAAACTATATACCAAGAACATAAATGGGATGAAATAAATCTTGACCAGGTTACAAATGGAGTTTGGCCAAGATAAATGTTCATATATGATTGTAAAGCGGGGAAAAACTGCAACCCAATCTAACAACATTTTTATCAATGACCTAACTGTTTCACCGATATCTGGCGAGGACTGCTACAGATATCTGGGGATAGATGAGAATATATCCTATCCAGAGAATATTACACCCGATTAAGAAAAATATGGTCATCGGAACACTCTGCGCACAATAAAACAATGGCTAACAATGTGATTGCTGCGCCTGTCCTAACATCAACGTTTGGAATACTCGACTGGACGATAGACAAAATCCAAGCAATTGATGTTAAAACTCGAAACATTCTAAACAACACCGGAAACTTCCACATCAACAGTGACATAGACCGTCTCTACTTGAATCGTAAGCAGGGAGGCAGAGGGCTAACATCAGTCCAGACAACATTTGAATGTCGCCTCATATCCCTCCGACAACATTTACGAACCTCCAAAAGTAGGAGCCCATCTATTGAGCAAGTCTATCTGCATGAGACAGACAAGATCATGAGAGTTGAGAAGGAACTCCTTGAAAGATACTCCCTGCATGATAATCAAAAGCTTACACCCAAGGAAATTGCCCAGCAATACCACAGCGAATCGATGGATGAAAAACTGCATGCTTATCGACAAAAAGTCATGCATGAATATGTTGCCAAGAAGCTCCAGAGTGATAGTAATATAGATAAAGAAAGTAGTCTATCTTGGACCGACAACCGCTATATTGGCTCCCACTTTGAAGGATACGCTTTTGCAATCCAAGAACAGAAAATCAACACAAAATACCTGATTCACAAAAGAGATAGTCAAAACCCTAATAAAATCAAGCATAACAGACCAGATATAATGATATGGGACGGGGAAAAGAAGGCATACATAGTAGTGGAAGTTAGCTGCTCAGCAGATGCCAATATAATATCAAAGATCAACGAAAAGGAGAATATCTATGCAGAACTAATGAGAAATCTGCAGATACTCCACCCTGATTATACCTTCAGATTTATACCTGTGATTGTTGGGGCACTGAGATAT
>OZ024742.1:218310358-218315358 GCA_964016885.1 Eledone cirrhosa | reverse complement strand
TCAGAGTCAACAGGCACGCCTTCCAGTGAGTCCTGTCAGAAGCAACAGTCTCTAAATGAACCAGCTGGATCCCCAAACGAATGCAGCTGAGCTCATAGATGTTATCCAACCATCTTTCTCGATGCTACCCCTGGGTCCATTGCCGGTTGATTTTGCCCGTAAAATCTGTCCAACGATTCTTTCTTGAGATTCTAACCACATATCCGTAATATCGGAGCTCTAATCTCACAATTAGGAAAAGTAGCGGCTCTACCTACAGTGACTCTCTGATCTCTGAATTACGCACTCTGTCAAGTAACGTAATTCCAAAGACACTTTGGAGGAACCCCATTTCATGACCATAGGTAATGGTTGGCACGAATAACGAATCGAAGATAGCAAGTTTGTCTTTTGCACCTACCTCCCTTCTGATTACTGAATGCTGAAGCTGGCGCATTACTCCACCAACTTCTGCAATTCTTGCACTTAATTCCACTTTCTGCCTTCCATCACTCGTGAACACGGCCCCGAGATACTTAAACTTCTCCATCTGCTTCAGTGGAACTCCGCTACATGCGTACTGTATAGGCTTCCTTTAGAAGATGGGTGTCTCAGTTTTCGCAGCACTGACTCTCATTCCTGCCGCGCAATACTCGGTAGCAACCTATCAAGTGCATGTCGGAGATCACCTTCTGTCGAATAAAGTAATACCAAGTCGCTGCAAATTCCAGCCGACTGATTTTACACCTGCCAGTCATGATACCACTTCCAGCCCAGCTGTGCATATCAATCCAGGCGATGAAGATTAGGAACAGGAGAGAGTGGGTGGCGTAGTCCGACACCCACATTGAATGGTTTCGAGTTAGCACCATTTTGGTAAAATTGGCAACATGACCATTCTCAAATATAACAATGTCTATCGATCTACACACATACACATACATTATTGCGGTGGATTGGCAGTATCGGTAGAGGGTCGGACGCCATGCTTTCCAGCATAGTTACGTCCCTTTACGATCTGAGTTCAAATCCCGCCGAGGTTGACTTTGCCTTTCATCCTTACGGGGTCGATAAAATAAAGTACCAGTAATGCACTGGATAATTGCTGGCCTTGTGCCAAATGTAGAAACAATTATTGCTTATTGGTTATTTCGTCAGAGCGCTTTCGTCACACATTCTGAAAAAGACAAGATGGTGTAAACAAATTAAGATCAGAAAGAAGAACAGTCATTGAGCGGTCTCAGAATGTGTGACGAAATAACTAATAACCAATAACTAATAATAATAAAGCTGAAGTGAAAGTCAAGTTAGTGCGCGTGTATGAACAAAAGATTGGATTCATCAGAATTAATATTCATAAAAATATAAGAAACATTTTTATATGTTCGAATCATTTTGCATGCAACCTTACATTAACAGTTAATGTTTACTTTTGAATATAAACTACATCAATTTTGAAAAGGGCACTCAAACGAACGCGAAGTACAAAATTTATTATCAATAACGCACTCAAACGAACAAAGTTTACTGCGATTTACGAGAATTACATGTAGCCTTCTGCGTAGTTTACTGTAATAATTCTATTTTGAGCTGTTTTAACTTCTTCACATACCATAATCTGTTTTCTAATTCGATTCGAAAACGTTTTATTCTAAACTATACACACACACACACACGCATATATATCTACACACACACACTCATATATAGATATATGCTTATATAGCTATATATACTCTGCATATATGCCATCCCACTTTTCTCCTGATGAAGGGCTTATGCTCGAAACGTCGTCCCCTACCCCCACTCTCAAGCGTGAACCTAATACTAACACTTTCTACTGCACTCTGATGAAAACGTACTTAAACACCATTGTACCTTTGAAATATGTATAATAAAATATATATTTTGATTATGAGAATATTTTTCATTTATTAACATTTTGAATAATATATATATTTATTTATATATATATATATTTAGAAACACACAGATACATGCGGACACACACATATATACATGAATGCATCCGCACCCAACTGTGAGTTAAGGGTGCCAACTTCACCGATGTTGCTCAATGAATGACTGGGACAGACCAATTCAGTTTGAACCAGACTGAACCAGTATCAGAGTTAAAAATACATTATGAAGAGAGAAGAAACATTTAGATATAATTAGTAATAAAATGTATCATACCTAAACTGCTCCTAAATTCCTCGACTACGTAGTTTCGTGGCATAAACAAAAGCAATATATCAAAGATATAGAGTCCTTGCGAGGTCTGCCAACTTATCAAGAGGATACCTCGTTTTACTAGTCTCAAGAACGCGTCTACACGACGTGAGAAAGAATCCCAAAAGGCGGAGGGGGAGATAGTCACGCGATATAACGGTCGAGAAACAGAGCTAAGCCTCTTATAACCACGAAGAAAATACCACGGAGGCGGAGGGGGTATTCATATCGAGGCCGTAGAAGAGGTAGTGAAGAAGGCGAGAAGTATGAGTAATGGAAGCTTTCCAGTTGTCCCCACACTTCAAAGATTGCTCGACCAGAGGGAGTTATTAATATATTTAGAAACACACAGATACATGCGGACACACACATATATACATGAATGCATCCTATATATATATATGTGTGTGTGTGTGTGTGTGTGTCTGTGTGTGTCTGTGTGTGTGGGTGTGTAACAAATAGTATTATCGCTCTACACGGCTGAATATAAGAAATATAAATCTGAATTTTTCGAATATTAATAATAATATTCGATTTGTTTGCAATTATGAAAACAGCTTCTTTAAGGCATGTGAGTAGAATGACTCCGTTATTCTTGCTCTTGTGTCGGCATGTAAACAGAACGGCAGACACTAATGCTTCTGAGTGATTACCCTTCATCAGTACTGTATTCATCATTACCTGCCAACTGTCAGAGCTAGTTAAAATATATGATATTTTCTGGAATATACAGTGACTGATCGGCCTGATTTGCATATTAGCAGACTACCTGATCAGTCAGATTTGTATATGAGCAGACCCACTGATCAGCCAGATTTGCATATCAGCAGATAGGCCAGTCAGTTTCATGTATACGAGCAATTAATGGCGCTTAAATGTTTGCAAAAATCAAATAAACATATGACTCGCCAATTATTTTTTTCCCTTTAGTTTTCATTTAGTATTGGTATTTATTTTCTAATTGGTGGATTCCGTAAACTCTATGATGTGATGATTAATCCAAATGTTGGCAGCTAAAGTATGTAATCTGTTTCAACTAAGTTTTATCTGGGGTTTTTCACAATAAATAGGGAGCCCAAATGCAAGTGTTACGGCCAAGGATATTGGTAGTGATATTGATCCTTGACTCGTTCCTGCATTTCCGCTACACTGGGGGCAAATATTAAGGGAAAGAATGACACAGAGTAATGTATGGTAGAGTTTGATTTCCACAGACCTGCAAGTCCTAAGACTATAAAAATATTCCAGAGCTTTGACGGTAGAAAGGAAAGCAATAAAGTAATTTCTCTCCAAAAGCTACTTTTGAGGTATTTAGTTACACCTCTTTATAGTTGGAATGTAAATCTCACCGCGGTACACAATTCCTTTCATCTTTCTGTGATCGATAAATTAAGTGTTATTCATGTACTAAATAATTCGATTTAATCGATTATGATTGGCATATACTTATTCTATCGACCCTGGAAATATGCAAAGCAAAATTAAAATCAAACAGATTTGATTTCAAATAATTTTGTCCGACGCTCGAGCGATTCTGCCCTCAACTTAGGTTAGAAATAATTGTTTCTTCTTTAGGCACAAGGCCAGCAATTACCCAGTACAATACTGGTACTTTATTTTATCGACCCCGTAAGGATGAAAGACAAAGTTAACCTCGGCGGGATTTGAACTCAGACTGTAAAAGGACGTAACTATGCTAGAAAGCATGGCGTCCGACCCTCTAACGATACTGCCAATTAGAAATAATAATTATAATTGTTAAAAGAGTTTTGAGGTCAATTCCCGCTAAGGTTATGTTTGTCTTCCAACCTTTTGATAAAATAAAGTACCTGTCAAGAGGCAAGGTTGTTTTAATACGCCTCCAAAAATTCGTGTCTATGTTTCAAAATCATTGTCATCATCGTCATTCAATCATCATCATTATTATCATTAACACCACCACCGTCACCACGGCTGGAAAAAAAAAAAAGAAAAGGAAAAATTCTTTCATAGCCTCGCCAGATTTCAATTCTGAAGTTTTAGTGCAAAATGTGTATTTCATTATATTGTCTTGCGTTGATAGTTAAGATTGGCAATATATATTGATTCTCAACTAAATTGTTGTCCGTTAAATAAGCAACAGCAGCAATAACAGCACCAACACAGCACCAACGTCAACACCAACACAGCGCCAACGTCAACACCAACACAGCGCCTAAGTCAACACCAACACAGCGCCTAAGTCAACACCAACACAGCAACAACAACAACACCAACAACAACAACACCAACAACACCAACAACAACACCAACAACAACAACACCAACAACACCAACACCAACACCAACAACACCAACTCCAACAACAACAACACCAACAACAACAACACCAACAACAACAACACCAACACCAACAACACCAACAACAACACCAACAACAACAACACCAACACCAACAACACCAACAACAACACCAACACCAACACCAACACTAACAACACCAACACCAACACCAACACCAACACCAACTCCAACAACACCAACACCAACAACAACAACACCAACACCAACAACAATAACACCAACAACAACACCAACAACATCAACAACAACACCAACACCAACAACATCATCAACACCAACAACACCAACACCAACAACAACAACACCAACACCAACAACAACACCAACACCAACACCAACAATAACAACAACACCAACCACAACAACACCAACACCAAGAACAACACCAACAACAACACCAACAACACCAACACCAACAACAACACCAACACCAACACCAACAACAA
>OZ024742.1:218302858-218305358 GCA_964016885.1 Eledone cirrhosa | reverse complement strand
ACAACAACACCAACAACAACAACAACAACACCAACACCAACACCAACAACACCAACACCAACAATAACAACAACACCAACAACAACACCAACAACAACAACAACAACACCAACACCAACACCAACAACACCAACACCAACAACAACACCAACACCAACAACAACACCAACAACACCACCAAAAACAACAACAACACCAACACCAACAACACCAACACCAACAACACCAACACCATCACCAACAACAACACCAACAACAACACCAACAACACCAACACCAACATCAACACCAACAACACCAAACCAACACCAACACCAACAACACCAACACCAACAACACCAACACCAACAATAACAACAACACCAACAACACCACCAACAGCAACACCAACACCAACAATAACAACAACACCAACAACAACACCAACAACAACAACAACAACACCAACACCAACACCAACACCAACAACACCAACACCAACAATAACACCAACACCAACAACAACACCGACAACAACAACAACACCAACAACAACACCAACACCAACAACAACACCAACAACACCAACACCAACAATAACAACAACACCAACAACAACACCAACAACAACAACAACAACACCAACACCAACACCAACAACACCAACACCAACAATAACAACAACACCAACAACAACACCAACAACAACAACAACAACACCAACACCAACACCAACAACACCAACACCAACAACAACACCAACACCAACAACAACACCAACAACACCACCAACAGCAACACCAACACCAACAACAGCAACAACATCAACAACAGAAACAACAACACCAACACCAACAACATCAACAACAGAAACAACAACACCAACACCAACAACATCAACAACACCAACAACACCAACACCAACACCAACATCAACAACAACACCAACACCAACAACACCAACACCAACACCAACAACAACACCAACAACACTAACATCAACAGCACCTGAAGCACTAGGAACAACTCTAGCTACACCAACAACACCAACAGTAGTAAGATCTAGAACAACAACGCAGCAACAATAACATCAACTATAGCAGCAACAACAATACCAACATCATCAACAATAATAGCAAGGTAAATAACCACAACAGTAGCAGCAGCAGCAGCAGCAGCAGCAGCACTAGCAACAACACTAATACCAACAAAAGCAGCACTAGCAACAACACCAATACCGTCTACAGCAGCACTAGCAACAACACCAATACCGTCTACAGCAGCACTAGCAACAACACTAATACCATCAACAGCAGCACTAGCAACAACACCAATACCGTCTACAGCAGCACTAGCAACAACACTAATACCAACAAAAGCAGCACTAGCAACAACACCAATACCGTCTACAGCAGCACTAGCAACAACACCAATACCGTCTACAGCAGCACTAGCAACAACACTAATACCATCAACAGCAGCACTAGCAACAACACCAATACCGTCTACAGCAGCACTAGCAACAACACTAATACCATCAACAGCAGCACTAGCAACAACACCAATACCGTCTACAGCAGCACTAGCAACAACACTAATACCGTCTACAGCAGCACTAGCAACAACACTAATACCATCAACAGCAGCACTAGCAACAACACTAATACCAACAACAGCAGCACTAGCAACAACACTAATACCATCAACAGCAGCACAAGCAACAACACTAATACCATCAACAGCAGCAATAGCAACAACACTAATACCATCAACAGCAGCACAAGCAACAACACTAATACCACCAACAGCAGCACTAGCAACAACACTAATACCATCAACAGCAGCACTAGCAACAACACTAATACCATCAAAAGCAGCACTAGCAACAGCACTAATATCCACAACAGCAGCACTAGCAACAACACTAATACCATCAACAGCAGCACTAGCAACAACACTAATATCCACAACAGCAGCACTAGCAACAACACTAATACCATCAACAGCAGCACTAGCAACAACACTAATATCATCAACAGCAGCACTAGCAACAACACTAATAGCAATTCAGCAACAACAGTTGTAAGTTCAACCTCAACAGCAGCACTAGCAATAACACTAATACTATCAACAGAAGCAGCAAGATAAACAACAGCCGTAGGAACAACAGCAACAATAGCAATGCAGCAGCAACAGTTGTAAGTTCAACACCAACAGCAGCAACAGCAGCAACACTAGCAATAACACTAATACCATCAACAGCAGCGGCAAGATAAACAACAGCCGTAGGACAACAGCAACAATAGCAATGCAGCAGCAATAGTTGTAAGTTCAACACAACAGCAGCAACAGCAGCAACACTAGCAATAACACTAACACCATCAACAGCAGCAGCAAGTTAAACAACAGCTGTAGGAACAACAGCAACAATAGCAATGCAGCAGCAACAGTTGAAAATTCAACACCGACAGCAGCAGCAACAGCAACACTAGCAATAACACTAATACCATCAACAACTCTA
>OZ024742.1:218295358-218300358 GCA_964016885.1 Eledone cirrhosa | reverse complement strand
ATAAACACAAATGTCTGGCAACTCACTTCTTTAAATCACTGGAAATATTTTCTCAAGATTAATTTTAAATAGAATAAATGCTGACTTAGAGAACACTGTATCCTGAAAGCCAATGCGTTTTCATGGCTGGCCGTGGTACAGTGGACATGATCTTTAACCCGTGGCAGACTCACAAACATGAACAAAATCTTTATATAGTGATTGTTGATCTCACAAAGGTCTTTGACATGTCATATGGTGAGATATTTCGGAAGGTCTTGGTAAATCTTGGGGTAATTGAACAAATGTTGAATGGGATTATAATGTGACACAGGGATATGAATGCCTTTGTCATCTGAAATGGGGATCAATCACAGCAATTTGAAGTGATAAATTGTACAAAACAAGTATGAATGCTGGCACCAGTGTCATTTGCATTGTTTTTCGCAGTCATGATAGATCATATCTTTACTGATGTTACAGAAGGTATTCTGTGGAATATCGTTCCACTGGAAGAATTTACAATTAGCAACGGTTAAGGCTACAAGAATATCCTTTCAAACTGTAATAGACTTGCTATTCACAGATGACTGCTCACTGCTTGCCTATTCTCTTGCAACTGATACTAAATAAATGTGCTGCAATTTCCAGATCTTTCAGCCTAACAATAAGCAATAAAAGCCTGAACTCCTCTTTCAGCCATGTCCCAGCAGTAGTCTAAAAGTTATGCCTAGGTTGTTTGTAGAAGGAAAAGCTCTAAAATAAGCCAGTTCTTTCACCTATCTTGGTTCTACTGTGACAAACGATACTAAATGTGATAAAGAAATTGAAACACATATTTCAGTTTTCGGCAAGTTGTACCAGAGGCTTTGGAGTACTCATGAGACCTCTATTAAAACCAAAATTGAAATCTATAAAGCACTCGTATAAAATCTCTTGAAAACAATTCCCCGACATGACTTTAAACCAGTAAAAAAATAAAAGAATAGCCTCGGGTCCACCAAAGCCTTGTCAATGAAATTGTGTAAGAACTCGTCAGATAAATTGTACCTGTAATTCCAAAGCCTATCCCAGTCATACATGGCCTGTCGTTGATTCTGTGTCGGGATTATATTAAGTGTTGAAAATACTCAACCACCCATATACTCATTTAATGCTTAAGATGTTTAGTCGTTCAAACAATTGGAATATGTATCGTCGAAATCGACGGAGGATCCATTTATTTGTCTTGTACTGTGTGGTTGATTGAATTGCGTATTACGTCACTTTTCCAAATCTTTAATAGAAAATATTTACTATCAAAGGCATTCCAGGCGTGACCATTCTATCTTCTTTTTTATATATTTATGATTAGATTTCCAATGTGTCCTTTTTAATTATCTTGAAATATGTGATTTGCTTTTAAAGGTGCGATTTTGGTTGCTCCTTCTAGCAAATCAAGATCGAATGACTGTCTACTGTAGTGTTTCGCAAACTTTTTCGAACTACAGTTTCTTTTGCAGAATATATTTCATCAGCACTTCCACTCTGTGGAAAGTTGGTAAAAAACGATACAGTCAAAATTTAAGTTATTTTTTTATATATTTAAGTCTTTATTGATTAACCAAAACTATAATTGTACAAAATTATTTTAAATAAAAATTATTTGTTTTATTCATGTGAGTTATGGGTCTCTTGTGACTAGACGGATTTTTCCAAGCTTGGTTTAATATTATCAAACAATAGTCAGTTTCTTTCCTTCATTTTTAATTTATTTTTTTATAATGGAAATGCAGTTAAGAATTATTTTACAACGATCTATAATACAGTAAAAGTATTTGTTATAATACGGTACTGCGACCAAAACAGCTGGTACCCATTCTTAAATGTGAACTTCAACACTGTTCGTTTTAATACAATCAATTCTTGTAATTGCATTTATTTTCCATCGGCTCTTAAGAATGGGTTAAAACCTATTATATAATCTTCATAAAAATCATCAAACTGTTCAGTATATCATTTCTTAAAATGGCCGACTGAACACACACGTGCTTTTTCTCAACAAAAAAAGGTTTACCCGTTTCTTCCTCTTTTTACACTCTATCTTTTTATTACCTGTTTATTTCTCATTCTATTCTCCATTGAAGGACTTGTTTCCAAAACGTTAAAACCCTTTCCTACAAAATTAAGCATTAAACTAATATATTTCTTCATAGCACTCTGTTGCTTGGTTTGTTGTTTCCATTTACTTTTCGCTTACATATCTCTCCCTTTTTCATATATATATATATATATATATATATATATATATATATATATATATATATATGTGTGTGTGTGTGTGTGTGTGTGTGTGTAAAAGAAATCATCACAGACACACTCGTCGATATACGCATACACACATCCACACCTAAACATACACATACACGTACGTGTACACACATGCACACATAAAACACAAAGGGATTCACAGACACACACGTGGATATACACACGCACATGCACACACTCACACATAAGCATACACACACACACTCACACACTCGTACAAAAATACACATATACGCATATGCACATACCCACACAAAAAAACTACACAAAAAACACACATAAACACATACACACACACACATACACACACACATACGCGCACACACATACGCACACAGGAAACTACATAACCATTCAGACACACGCCCGCTCATTTCCATCAACGATACACCAATCACGCACACACAGACAGAATCAGTAACACACACCCATGAAATGCACCCCATCTGCACACACATAACAACACCCATGACCACTCACCTACAACTCCCAGCCTTCTTAAAAACCTTTTTACAAACTCCGATGTTCCAACCTTTTCTCTCTCCATTTCCTAAAGAAGGATTTATATCTGAAACGCTGAACCATCTTCTACTTCCTCCTAAGCCTGATACTAATAAGACTTTGTGTTTTTCCATCTTTGTGTTTCTCTTGACATTTCTTGAACTATATATATATATATATATATATTGATATAGATATATATTCCATCTGATGAGTGTACTGTACGTTTCTGTTAGGATCGTCTAGTTTCCTGGAAACTTTAGTAATGGAATTATTATAATGTGTTGTTTATGATGTAATTAAATAGCTCTGTGCTATACATAGAGCACTCTTCTTTCCTTTACCTCATCTACAGAAATATAACACACACACACACATCATTTTTCATTTACATCATTTCATTTTACGTCCGCTTTTCCCTGCTTGCCAGGGTGGGACGGGAACTGATACCGGCTTGATTTCTACAGCTGGATGCCCTTCCTAACACCAACTTCATTTAGAGTGAGTGGAATGATATGGACCCCAGTCCCTATCATTTCATTTCTACACCTGAGTAAACTGGAGCAATGTGAAATAAAGTGTCTTGCTCAAGGAAACACCACATCACCCAGTCTGAGAATTGAACTCACAACCTTTCGATTGCAAGGCCAATGCTCTAACCACTAAGCCATGTGGCCCCATCACATATATATATATATTTATATATATATATATATGTATGTATATAAATATATATATATATATATATATGTATGTATGTATGTATGTCAGGTCACCAGTTGGTGCTACTGGTAACATGTATCCCAGTACAACCCATGGTCGGGTCGTTGGCGACTAAACTGGCAACCCCACCAAGGTTTCTTGGTCAGGAGGGTGACTTTGGACATCCTGCAGGACTAAAAACAAAATCTGTCAAAGGGAAAAGGAGCTCTTAAGAGTCAATGGCCATCCAAAATCACCGGGAGAAATGACCCCTTAGCCTTTGTCAAGGCAGAATTCTAAGAGAAGGAAAACTCTGATATAACACGTGCAACCCTGATGGTATCCAATGATGTTGACTTGTTCTTCTTTTTGGTAAATATCATCTTGGTTAAGAGAGTGGGACTGGCTTTGTGCAGTGCCTTTGCTCACTATAAAAGCTTCACGGCACAGGCATTGCTTTATATCTGCAGATCTCTCTGCACTTGTTGTAACATGGTACCATGGGCCCAGCACTATGTGTCAATAATTGTCACAAGTGTAGTGTTTGTACCAGAGTTTTCAAGTCGCTGGCTGGACTAAAAAGTCAAACTCGTTCAGCGTATTGGTAGGGGTTCTCCTACATGGATATAAAGTAGTGGCCGTACTCGAAAACGAGTTGGCAGCCACCATGTATGTATATATAACTATTATATTATTATATCATATATTTATGTTGATACATATAATATTTATGCTCTCTTCCTGATTGAACACCGTTTTCCTGTTTACTTTTAGCACCTACGGATATTGCTACACTCACACACGCACATTATATATATATATATAAGCGGTGGATTGGCAGTATCGGTAGAGGGTCGGACGCCATGCTTTCCAGCATAGTTACGTCCCTTTACGATCTGAGTTCAAATCCAACCGAGGTTGACTTTGCCTTTCATCCTTACGGGGTCGATAAAATAAAGTACCAGTAATGCACTGGGTAATTGCTGGCCTTGTGCCTAAAGTAGAAACAATTATATATATATATATATATATATGTGTGTGTGTGTGTGTGTGTGTGTGTGTGTGTGTGTGTGTGTATATATATATTATATACGTTATTCCGGGTTGAATCGGAGGTAACCACAGTAAGTAAGGTACTCAATACATAGCAGAGTATAACAGTTTTAATATAGATGAGATTCTACAGGACTAGAACTGTTTCATTCTGATGATTTCTAATGAATGAAACAGTTCTAGTCCTGTAGAATCTCATCTATATATATATTATATATATATTATGAAATACTGTTGGCTTCACGCTCACTATAATTTTTATACTTTTCATTCATATATATATATATATATATATATAGGAACCAGTAAGACCCCGACAGCTGAGCTCAAGCCGTTTCGACGGCTAATTCGCCGTCGAGAATTAGCCGTCGAAACGGCTTGAGCTCAGCTGTCGGGGTCTTACTGGTTCCTATTACCCACTCTACTACCTCAAGTATTGAGTACTTTGGTGCGTT
>OZ024742.1:218287858-218290358 GCA_964016885.1 Eledone cirrhosa | reverse complement strand
AAGAACTCCCTGAGCAAACTGAAGATGTTGAGACAGAGTGGAAATAGTTCAGCGCAGCAGTTTCTGCTTCAGCTGTTAAATGCTGCGGGCGAAAGAGGCTTGGTGTAGCGCCGGATGGCAGGAGGACCCCTTGGTTCAATCAAGAGGTCAAAGATGCCATCCGAACAAAGAAGGAGGCTTACAAAGTTTGGCTTGCAAACAAGTCCTCCTTCTTGCACTTGCGGTACACGCAGGCACGAAGAATCGCAGCAGAGACAGTAAAGGCATCCAAAGTTAAGACATAGGAGGAGTTCGAGGTTAAGCTGGAATCCGACTTCAGATCAGCAAATAAAGTGTTCTGGCAGACGATCCGCTGACTTCGTAATAAGAAGAACAGCAAATGTTTAAATTTTCCCTTGCTTTGTTCGCACAACTGTCAGTATGATCTATTTAGGATTTTGTCTATCGTTGTAATAACTTGTTGCAATGAGCAATGCAAACGATCGCCAAGGTATTTTGCAGCTAATTGTTATCAATCGTACAATGAACTGCCAATATAGTCGATATTGCCTTTCTAAAGTGTGTAATGAATTTATAGTGACATTCCATTGTCGACGGAGCTTCCTCAGTCGGATTTATTATTATATTTTTAAGAGAGATCTTTTCTTTAAAAATAAAAATACGAGAAAAAAAATCTCTCCTTTAATAAGAAATATTGACTCGTATTGAATATTATTTTCTTTTTGTTTTTATTTTATTTTATTTTTTTTGTTTAGAAACCAAAACTAAACTAGCAATAGGTTTCATTCATTCTCTTGTAGAATTGACTCATCCAGTTATAACGAAAATTGGCTAGTCCTCAAAACATTGTATAATATGTCTTCCTCATTTTTGTTCATTTCATCAATTTATTATTGTATTGTATTGTTGTTGCCTAAAGTAATTATTCACATTGAGCCAGTCACATATTTGTACAACACGTTACGTAGAATCTCAATAATAACAGGTAGGATCAATTGTTTACCAATACTATATATTTTTTTTGCGGGGGAGGGGGATTGATAATCAATATTGAAATTTTATAAAATGTGCATAGTTCATTATTTTCTTGCATTGATGCGGATGAAAATATACTTAACAACATGAGCCGTTTGCCAAATTGATCACGAAGTGCTTCAAAACAAAATACATCTTTAATTATTTTGTCAGCATGATTTTTTTTAATGGTCTTCTGTTCTTGCTGGTTTCATAAACTGATTGGAAAACACTTTTTGGCAAATCTGGCACATTAATAATAACTTCTTTGTTGGTGACAGAATAAGGTCATATCTTAGATATTCGTTACTCTACTCCTACATTTCTTCTTTGGTTCTACCATGGTTATATCGATAGAAAATATACTATTATAGCAGACATGCCAACCTCTATAAACCCAAACGGGGAGTACCATGAAAAAGAGTGCCCCAAAACGGGGAGAAATTAGGCAAAATAGGGAGATTTTACATAATGAAAGCTATACCCATTTTCACAAGAGAATACATCTCTCACCCACCCCAAAGAGGGTGGGAGATCTCCCCGTCGAACGGGGAGAGTTGACAGGTCTGATTATAGATTTATTTTATTATTTATTTTTCTATATTAAATGGCTGCAATCTGATGACTGAAACCTGTAAAAGAATAAAATGATTCATTAACTGAAGTAACAGTTTTACGAGAGAGAAACTATTACTACTACTTCTTTATCCCTTTTCTCCCTCATCGCCTCTTGCTTTCCAACGCTCCCTACTGCTCCATTGACTTCCAGGGTCCTCTTGAATCTTTCAGCGCACCAATGGTAGCATTCACACTAAAAAATATTGGTCAAGAGGCTCCTTCGCTGGCTCGTACTGTTTGTTAACATTGATAAATAAAGAGAAATTGCATTTGTCACGCCCTAATCGATCCTATTTGCTTGTGTTCATGGTGGCCATCCCCAAATCCTATACACACAAAAAGACTGGAACTTCACCGACCACTTGCTTTTCGTGCCGGTCACCGTTGAAATCTCTGATGTCCTTAGATCCCGAACTGCCGTTTTCCTCTGCATAATCATGAGTGCATCCCGCCTAAGGAAGGATCCCCCTGGAGTAGAGTGGCTGGTGCAGCGGGTGTCGCTGGCTGTTCTCTACGGCTCCTTTCTCTTTCCCTTACATTTTTCTCTTACCTTTTTCTTTGTTTATTTGTTTTTTAATATGCAAAATTTGATAAATTGTAAGTTTCATTCTTTATTTTTCAATAAAGTTCTACCATCATTTATTGGTCTTTAGTAGCAGGGGAAAAGTCTGGAGAGTAGAACAAATTAAACATAGTATCACTGTGATATTGAACATCTAATGAAAAAAGTATGGCTGCCTCTCACAAATATAGTACATACTACGAATATAACCTAATAGTATGTACTATGGTTCATTGAGGGTTTTAGGTGCGAGCAGACGTTGACATCCTTTGAACACACTCTTCCTCTTGATCCATCAGGATATCC
>OZ024742.1:218222858-218275358 GCA_964016885.1 Eledone cirrhosa | reverse complement strand
AATTATATACATGTCTGTGTATATTTTAATTATTTAAAAATTATTTTTAAGTGAAGATGATTTTTTAAAAATATTTTGAAGTGAACTTGACCCAACAGGTCACGGGTGGTCTAGTATATATTAAAATTTAGGCAAAGTTGTCAGTTTCCAATTCTTTCATCATTAATGTTCTCTTACAAATTATGAAAGCGATGTTCACAACTACAAGACGGAAACTTTGATGAGTATCGCCATCATCAGCATCTTCAACATCGTCCTCGTCGTCGCCGCCATCTGTTATTATTTGTTCTTTGCAGATTGAACGCTATTGATCCACACCTCGGTCTTTCTTGTATTGTTCTTATATGTTCAATGTATTTTAAGCCTGTACATAGCTTGATATTATCCATTAACACAATTCTACCTCTTATTCAAATCACCTTATATTAACTGTGTCTGTAAACCATTTCTTTTCCTAATTAATTGTTCAAAATATCTTAGTTTTGAAAGTGATTTTTGTAATTTTCTTAATTTTTTATCATTTTGAGTACTTATATTCTGTTTATGATATTTTCAAAACCCTTCTATATACCCGCACCCTAAATGAATCAAATCAATGTATAATACGTTTTCCATGTTCCTGTTTTTGTTTCATAGATTAAAGGGGGCCATGCATCATATCTTTATATTCTTTTTTTCTGGTTT
Source organism: Eledone cirrhosa (assembly GCA_964016885.1). Taxonomy (NCBI): domain Eukaryota; kingdom Metazoa; phylum Mollusca; class Cephalopoda; order Octopoda; family Eledonidae; genus Eledone; species Eledone cirrhosa. The sequence goes on along the minus strand of OZ024742.1, from coordinate 218,274,674 downwards.
TGATGTTTGATTTCAACCTCACCATTTCCGTTTTCTGGTCGCATATAACTCCCAGTTATATTATCTTTGGTGCCTGTTCAATTATCTTTCCCTTAATTACAATATTTATTTTGGGTGACTATTGTTTCTAGTTGGTTACCGTTGATTTTGTTTTCTTCACATTTATTTACATTCCATAAGACATTGTTATTTACTGTAGTTACAAGGTTATGTCGCCCATCTCTGTTGAAAGTTAAAAGTGCTGAAAATGCTACTCCAATATTCTTTATATTGCGATGTATGGAAAAAATCAACATCAGAAATATTGTTTATTTTTTAACCAAGATAGTCTGGTATTGTAAATTTATATTGTTTTGGCAACATTATGCTGCAGAAGAAAGTAATATTGATGACATTTTGAAGTAGTTGCTGATCATATGTACTTCTTTTTTAGCCTTCCACTACAATTTTCTACTCCTCCCAGACCTCATTTCCCCTCTAATGTCACCAGATGATGGAGTTATGCAACTGCTTATAGTCAATGGCGGAAAGGCACGGTCTCCAGCTTGTCGACTCTTGGCAATGAGGTTTATAGTTATCTTCAGAGCTACGACTGTTGGTATTCTGCTGACAGATGTTTCTTCCTCTGCTTTCCAACTCCCCTGAACAGAGAGCTCTTACTGACTCTCGTGTGACAATTTGTTTTTCTACTCTGCACCACCAGTCTAATCGCTTTCTATTCCGTTTTCACATAAGACACAGTTCCTAAACAGCCTAGTAGTTTCTCAAGATGCCACGCAGTGGGATTGAACTTGGGGCCTAATGATTGCGAAGCAAACTCCTTAATAAAATTGGCTATGCTGTGTCTACACTATAGAACTTAGAGTACAGAACACAAGAGGAAACAAGAAAATAAAAGTATTTCTTTACACGCCACAAGGGCGACGAATCCAACTTAGGGTGACGTCGTTGAAATTCTAAGTGGTTACGCTGTGAATAATTAGCTGTTTAGTGAATGGGTCTAAATGTGAGTAGATGGTGGTGGTGGGGGTTGGGGGTGGAGGAGCACATTTTTAGGGAAGTAGTAAGACTATTGTGAAGCTGTTATGTTTGTCAATGGCATACGGGGGCAGATCACGAGATCACGTGGGAAAATAAAAGAAAGGGGCATAGTTTTAGTACCAAGAACAAATGAGAAAATATTGATCACGTTGTTTGTGTGTGTGTGTTGAATTGTAGATAAAGAATTGTAGAATATCCTCTATCTATCTATCTATCTATCTATCTATCTATCTATCTATCTATCTATATCTATCTAAGGCATTCGATAGGGTCGACCATGGTTACCTGGATGCGGTGCTAGCGGCGGCAGGCTTCGGACCCGTTTTCAGGGGCTGGATCAATGCCATGCACAGAAGCCGCATCTGCTCTAGGGTCAAGGTGAACGGCTACCTCTCGGAGCCGTTCGAAATCGCGCGGTCCATCCGACAGGGGTGCCCTCTCTCCTCCCTTCTGTATGTAGTGACTCTAGAGCCACTGCTGCGGAAGTTGGAGTTGTTGCAGGGCATCCCGTTGGAACCGGGATTGCGGAAAGCGGTGTCAGCCTACGCCGATGACGTAACAGTAATGGTGCCGACGGCCTCGGAAATCGGGGCGATCGGCACCTTACTGGAGGAGTACGAAAGGTTTACAGGGGCTAAGCTGAACCGGGACAAGTCGATCGGTCTGCAACTCGGCACGTGGAGGGGCAGATCGATGCCCTCCGATGGCGTCGTCGGGCGCTGGACGGAGGGCCCGATGAAATTGCTCGGGGTCTGGTTCGGACCAGACCTCCAGGTGGAGAAGAACTGGGGTGAGGTGACGAGCAGGGTGTTTGCACTGACCCAGAAGTGGGCCGAGTGCAAACTGTCCCTGAAAGGTCGGGCGGAGGTGGCGAACACTTATATAGCGTCCGTCATCTACTACCGCCTGACCGTGGTGCCTTGCCCAAGGGAAACGCTCGCCAAAATGGAGCGCGCACTCTTCCAATTCCTTTGGAAGAAGCGGGCTCCTATGGTGAGGAGATCCATCTGCTGTCAACACCCTTCGAAAGGAGGGCTGGGGATGCCGTGGCTGATGATACGTAAACACGCATTAAGGCTACGGCACCTTCAGGTATTCCTCTCCGGTCAACCAGTGTGGGCCCCGTTTGTGAGGCGAGCCTTTCCCAGACTCGTCTCACTCACCGAGCTGCAATCCTGGGTCAAGCAAAGACCGATAAAACTGGGCGCCTGGCACACCGAGTGTGCCCAGGCGCTCACGGCTCTCTGGCAGGCGGACCCGGCTGTCAGTGGAGAATCCACCTCGTCATTCTATAGAGGGCTGGTGGTTAGCAGGTGCGACGACGCCCTCGGAGAAGCCCTAGGCATGGAGGAAGACGAACTGGCAAACCTGTTCGGTAGGACATTCAGCCCGGGACCCATGGATAACTTCCAGAGGTCTCTGGCCTGGCAATGCTACAGAAGGGCTCTGCCCGTTCGAGAAAGGCTCTACAGACACGGGCGCCCGGGTAGGGACCCATCGAAAAAGGTCTGTCTCAGATACGTGTGCGACGAGGAAACCGTTGCACACGCATTGGTACACTGCTCGGGCATTGCCGATCTGTGGGGCTATGTCGAACAACTGCTGTCAAGGGTGGGACCGATCCGGTTGACCACCGAGTCGATTGTAACGATCAAGCCGCCTCCCCTCTTCAAAAACGAAGGAGAGGCGATGTTTCTGTGCGTAATAGCCATGGCGAAAGAGGTTGTATGGTGGACGCGTCTGAAAGGACTGAGGTCAGACACCTTTCTCTCTGGCCAACAACTGGTCCGTTTCTTCCGATATCATTTCGGAAGAAGGATCAGGATGGAGAGAGAGGTGCTGCACCCCAGCCGTTTTTATGAAAGATGGGTGAAAGTGGCGAGAATGGCCCGTGTGAATGGGCCTTCACTCTACATCAGACTATAGGTGAGGAAGATGAAAGACCAAGGGAGCACCCCTTCTCTGTGCTCCTGAGGAAAAGGGTTGCACACTTTTTTTCGGGGGTGTGTGCGACCCCCCAAGGCGCCTCCTCTCTATTGGGGATTTTGTTATAAATTTTATTCTGTTATATTTTATTTTATTTTTATATTTTGTTATTGCCTCCTCCTTATTGAGGACGCCTTGTTTTGTAAACTCCCCCCATTGTACTTGTCCCACTTTTGATGCCCTGGTGGCAAATAAAAGAAACATATCTATCTATATCTATCTATCTATCTATCTATCTATCTATCTATCTATCTATCTATCTATCTATCTATCTATTAGTTTTTCTCCCTCGCAATAATATTTATACATATATATATATATATATACAGAGGGAGAGCGAGGGAAGAGAGAGAGGAAGAGAGAGAGAGAGAGAGAGAGAGAGAGAGAGAGAGAGAGAGAGAGAGAGAGAGAGAGAGAGAAAGGGATAGATATATAGATATATAGCTACACACACACACACACACACACAGCCCATAAGTTAGAATAGGTAAATGGACGCCCGGGCAGGGACCCTGCAAAAAAGATTTGTCCGAGGTGCGTGCGAGACGAAGAAACCGTCCTGCACGCATTCATACACTGCCCGGGCGTCACTGACCTGTGGGGCTATGTAGAACGACTATTGTCGCGGGTGGGACCAATCCGGTTGACCACCGAGTCCATTGTCATGATCAAACCGCCACCCTCCTTCAAAAACGAAGGAGAGGCGGTTTTCCTTTGTGTGATAGCTATGGCGAAAGAGGTTGTATGGTGGACAAGGTTGAAAGGGCTGAGGTCAGACACCTTTCTCTCCGGTCAACAACTGATTCTTTTTTTCAAATACCACTTTGGAAGAAGAATCAGGATGGAGAGAGAGGTGCTGTAACCCAGCAAGTTTTATGAAAGGTGGGTGAAAGTGGCGAGAATGGCCCGAGTGAATGGGCCTTCTCTCTATATCAGCCTGTAGGTTGAGGAAAAGGAGGAGGAGAGGAAAGGAGTACAAACTCTTCGTACTCCTGGAGATGACGGTTGCACATTTTTTCGGGGGTATGTGTTACCCATATAAACTGTCTCCCCCTATTGGGGAAAATCGACTAACTTTTTAAATTGCATTTGTGATAACATTTTACACGTTTTTATTGTATGTAAACTTCCCCCTTTGTATTTGTCCCCTTCTTTTGTGCCCCTGTGGCTAATAAAGACACATATCTATCTATCTATCTATCTATCTATCTATCTATCTATCTATCTATCTATCTATCTATTTATCTATCTATCAGTTTTTCTCCCTCGCAATAATATTTATACATATATATATATATATACAGAGGGAGAGAGAGGGAAGAGAGAGAGAGAGAGAGAGAGAGAGAGAGAGAGAGAGAGAGAGAGAGAGAGAGAGAGAGAGAGAGAGAGAGAAAGAAAGAAAGAGAGAGGGGGATAGATATATAGATATATAGATACACACACACACACACACACACACACACACACACACAGCCCATAAGTTAGAATAGGTAAATGAGTAAAAAAGTCAAGGAGTATTATATCGCATTCTTGGAGAGGAAAGAGTTAGGTGCAAATGTATTCATTCACATTTTCACGTTTCATTTTTTACTATAACTAATGTGTTTATTGCATTGTGTGTGTGTGTGTGTGTGTGTGTGTGTGTGTGTGTGTGTGTGTGTGTGTGTGTGTGTGTGTGTGTGTGTGTGTGTGTGTGTGTGTGTGTGTGTGTGTGTGTGTGTGTGTGTGCAACAACGCTATTCGCCGTTAGGAATGATGAAAATATTGATTAGCAGTTAAACGCCTGTCGGAAAGACGTTGGAAAGTGAACACCTAACTATGTGTTGTCCTAGTTATTGATATTGTTGTCGTTGTTGTTGCTCCTTTGCATATGTGTATGTGAGTGTTCGTGTGTGTGTGCATGAAATTGAGTGCGTTTGCTGTTTAAGATGAGCGCGTTTGCTGTTTAAGATGAGCATACACATACATCTACGTCTGCTTACACAATAAATTTATAAACACATAGGTGCAATCAAACACACACACACATACATATATATAGGGGTTATGAATTTAACATTAAAAATACCAATGTATTCTAACATTTGTACAAATATAAGGTAAATGTTACATTATAAATTAATATTATATATATACACACACACATATATATATATATATATATATATATATATATATTAGAAAGTGAGGGTTTTTTTACAAAATGAAAAATAACCGAGGTGTCCTACACGAGTGAAAGTATAAAGAAAAAGAGATGAAATCGAAAATGCAACTGGAGTCTTATTTAAAAAAAATATATATATATTTATTTGGTACCGGTTTCGCAGTTCTTCTGCTTTTCAAAAGGTGAGTTGAGATGGAGGGTCTGTGGTAAAAACCACAGACCCTCCATCTCAACTCACCTTTTGAAAAGCAGAAGAACTGCGAAACCGGTAAAGGAACCAAATAAATATATATATATATTTTTTTAAATAAGACTCCAGTTGCATTTTCGATTTCATCTCTTTTTCTTCATATATATATATATATATAGTAAAAAATTGAACGGGAACAAAACAGAGAGGCAGTACGAACAAAGGTTTATTAGTTTCACGCTCTTGAGAGTGGGATGGTGGTGGGGAACGACGTTTCGGGTATAAGCTCTTCTTCAGGTGAAAAGTGTGTGGGAAGAGAGTTCCAAGGGTGTGTAGGGGAGTGGTGGAGAAACATATAGAAAAAAGGGGGTGAGAGGAAACGGTACAAATGAAATTAAATATAAAAGCATAATAAAAATAAAATAAACATGAAGTAAAACAGGTGGTGGAAGGGTGTGGTGCGTGTAGGGTGGTGGCGGGTGGAGTGGGGAGAGGGAGGCGTGGTGTCCGAGCGGGGAGGGCTGAAGGTGGTGTGTGTGTGTAGGTGTACGTGTGTGTGTGTGTGTGTATGTGAAAGTAAGAGTTGGGGGAAGAACGGGGTTGCATGTTCGGGAAGAGGTGTGTGTGGGTGGGGTGTAAGTCGGTGTGTGTGTGCGTGTGCGGGTGGGGAGGGGTCAGAGAGGTGGGGGGAGAGGATTCCGGAGGCTGAGTGTGTAAATATGTGGTGGTACGCACGTGTGTGTGGTGTTTATGCGTGTTGTGGATGTAGGTGGCGTGTGGCAAAAAAATGTTTTTGAGTGTATGTCAGTGGGTGAGTCCTGAAGGTAGTTCCCTAGAGGATGTGGTGGAATGCTGGGTAATATCCTTGGGATGTGGTGGAATTTCGTTTCTGAATTTGTTTACCAAGATTCTTTATCTGAAAATGTGTGTTGAAACCGATATTGTTATACTTTGGGAGGGTCATGTTGCCAATAAGAAACACACGCACCAGTTATTTCACTTCAATTTATTATAATAAATTTATAATTTAGGAATTTATAAATTTCCGGTTGGTTGGTTGGTTCCACAACCAGATGATTGTTCATATATTGTCAAAGTTCTTTCGTCACACATTCTGTGACCTCTTCAGTGACTGGGGATTCTTTTCTTTGTTTTTGTGCCTCTCCTTTGTTCTGTCCTACGCCATCTTGTTTTTGTGTGTGTTGTGTGCTTAGTTTGCGCATGATGTGTTACATCCGGGTGTCTGTGTGTGTTTATATTTGTTTATTTATTTGTTTATTTACATGTTACTGGTTGGTAAATAAACAAATAAATAAACAAATATAAACACACACAGACACCCGGATATAACACAGGCGCAAACTAAGTACACAACACACACAAAAACAAGATGGCGTAGGACAGAACAAAGGAGAGCCACAAAAACAAAGAAAAGAATCCCCAGTCACTATTATATATATATATATATATATATATATATATATATATATATATATATATATATATATATATATATATATATATATATATATATATATATATATATAATAGGTTGACGGAACTAGCATGAGTATCACTGCTAGGACCGATTGCATCTCAGCGTACTCAATAAATGATGTTAAATAAACTCCCAGAGTATACACATAGCTATTTGCTTCGATACAGCGCACGTAAACGGCTACCTTCAATTTATATATATATATATAGGTATATATATATATATATATATATATATATATATATATATATATATATATATATATATATATATATATATATATATATATATATATATATATATATATATATGTAGGAGGTGAGTTTTATTGTAGTACAATAAAGCAATGCAATGCAGATATCGGATAAGAAGCACTCTACAGTTTGTAGGACTGGAGTATACATAATATATAAGAACAAAAGATGGTTAAAAGAGTTCCATGTATTTTATTATGCGCATTTCAAAAACAAATATCATCATGCAATAAAATTTGTGTTTTCATCAGATAAAACAGGAAGACATGATATGAAGGTTAAAAAACACTTGTGGATAGTGCAGTTTTAAATCAACATATGTTGATTTAAAACTGCACTGTTTTATCTGATGAAAACACAAATATTATTGCATGATGATATTTGTTTTTGAAATGCGCATAATAAAATACATGGAACTCTTTTAACCATCTTTTGTTCTTATATATTATATATATTATATATATATATATTATATATATATATATATTATATATATATATATATATATATATATATATATATATATATATATATATATATATTATATATATATATATATATATATATATATATATATATATATATATATATATATATATATATATATTATATATATATATATAAGATTTTACATTCATTTAATTTATTAATTTATTATTTGTGTGACCCGAATTTTCCTGGTCGTTTTATCGGCTGTGCGAATGATTTTAAGCATTGTCTCTATGTGTTGGTATTTTAACGATAGTTATAGCTCTGGTTTACCCAAACTATTGAGCCCTCTGCCACACATTTCGAAGATTGTGTTTCGTGATTTCGTGGGCTGAGATTTCGATTCTCGATTATTTATTTGTATTTTTATTTGTATATATATATATATATATATTTATATATATATATATATATATATATATATATATATATATATATATATATATATATATATATATAAGGATTAGAATACTGGAGCGTGTTGGAGTTAAACACCCTCTTCGTATTATAGAAATGACAGTAAAAGGTATAGCTCAATGAGCTATATATATATATATATATATATATATATATATATATAGAACAAAAGATGGTTAAAAGAGTTCCATGTATTTTATTATGCGCATTTCAAAAACAAATATCATCATGCAATAATATTTGTGTTTTCATCAGATAAAACATGAAGACATGATATGAAGGTTAAAAAACACTTGTGGATAGTTCAGTTTTAAATCAACATGTAGAGTGCTTATTATCCGATATCTGCATTGCTTTATTGTACTACAATAAAACTCATCTCCTACATTATATATATATATATATATATAACGAAGGAGGTGTGGTAACAAACCAGATCGACCATAACGCACCAGAGTACTCAATACCTAGGGTAGTAGAGTGGGTAATAGGAAAATGTTAGACCCCGACGGCAGAGCTCAAGCTGTTTCGGCGGCTATTTCTGGACAGAAATAGAGTCCAGAAATAGCCGTCGAAACGGCTTGAGCTCTGCCGTCGATTTTCCGGACTAGTTCTGTAGCGCACCAACAGATGGCAACACACGTTTGCACGCTCAGTGAGAGCTAGTTGTCAACTTCATGCGCCAATTATGAGAAAATTAAGCTAATGTATGAGGATCGTTGGAGGACTCTCAATGATATTGCTGATGTTGTTGGTCTGTCGTATGGGTCTGTGCAGACAACCCTAACGTCTGAATTGAACATGTGGCCAAGTGTGTCCCCTGCCTGCTGACCAGTGACCAGAAAGAACATCGCGTCGTAGTCTGTCAAGATCTCCGTCAGCGTGCCGCTGAAAACCGCCCTTCATGTCAAGGATCATCTCCAGTGACGAGAGATACGGGTCTACAGGTACAACTCTGAGACAAATCAGCAGTTGACACAGTGGAAAAGCCCTTCATCTCCACGACCGAAGACGGCACAACAGAGCCGCAGCTCAATCAAAAGCATGCTCATCGTTTTTTTTGAAATCCGTGGTATTGTACATCGAGAATCCCCCCCCCCCCCCCCCCGCCTCCCCCGGGCCAGACCGCCAATCGAGAGTTCTACTGCAACGTTCTGGGGCGTCTGAGGGAATACGTTCGGTGAAAGCACCCGGATCTGTAGAGCCCCCAAAATTGGATTCTTGACGACGACAATGCACCCTGTCACCGAGCTCTCCTCACTTGTGAATTTCTCGAATAAAAAAATAACATTTTATAGTTTCCACACCCATCTTATTCACCAAATTTAGCATCTGTTGATTTCCATCTCTCCTTCAAGCTGAAAATGCAGGTCAAAGGTTGCCGTTTTAACACCATTGCCGAGAACCAGAGCGAAGCGTAGAAGGTCCTCGACTTGCTTATGGAAAACGACTTCCAGGCTGGATTTCAAAAGTGGCAGTTACTCTAGAACTGGTGTATTGCTGCGCAAGGTGACTAGTTCGAAGGAGATGATGTTAAAACTTACGTAAATATATTAGTTTTTTTCAAATATAACTTGTCCAGGAACTTTTTGATACCACATCTTGACAAAGGGCAATAACCCAGAAACAACGTTGTCGATTGTTTCCCTGCGCTACCGCTAGAACAAAAGAATGACGATGATCATCTAAAAACATAGCGTAATGAGGCTGTTTGCTTAGAAACGAAGCGAATATTATTATTATTCCATATAAAACTCACGAATACAAATGACAAGTGATTATACGTAAATATAAATTCGGACTCGCAAGCTTCGGTAGTTTCTGAGTTTGCACAGCAGACACACAAACGAGCACTTTATCGAGAAAACACACTGAGGGTGGGGTATGCAGTTTAATATAAATTAGTGTTACCTAATTGTTTGTTGTTTGAATATGTTCGCTGGGTAGGGAAGAGGATGAAGACGGGGGGTCGAAGGGCAGGGTGAAGGAGGGGGTGTTTAAAAATGTTGCCAAACAAAGATTTACCTCTTGTTACTCTCGTGTAATTTCGAGACAGACTAAGTGATGCTTCAAGTAGATTTTCATTGGCGCATTATAAGCAGCAGCGACGCAGGGTGGTGAAGGAGGAAACCGCAATCAGCCCTCAATGTGTTGCTGTTGGCTTGATTTATTTCCTGTACTACTGTTGGCCTTTAACTCATCAACATTGAAACTGTCTCATTTTCTCCCTCTCCCTTCCGCTCTCCTTCTCTCGCCCCCTCTCTACTTTCTATCGTTTACTTGTCACCAATTTCCTTCCTCTCCTCTACACGGCTTCCTTCCTCCACCCGAACAGACCTTACCTTACTACTCATGTTTCTCAAGTTTTTTCTCCTTCTAACTCCTGTAGTTCTAGATTTCTAAGAACGGACGAAAAGCTCTCTTTCTCTCTCTTCTTTCTAGAGAACTACAGGAAGAAGACAGGGGAGATAATAAAGGGGTAGAAGAAGAAGAAGAAGAAGAAGAAGAATGTGTTTGATGATCATGATCGTGATGATGATGATCATCATCATCATCATGTTGTTGATGGTGGTTATGGGGATGATGATGATATTGATGGCGTTGGTGATTTCTGTTATTGCTTTCTTTCTATGTTTTTGTCAAATTTGTTTATCTAGTTGTTCAAATATAGTAGACATGTGCAAAGTGAAGCGAGCGAAAACAATGACGGCTACGATAATAACTGTCATGTCTGCTGTTTCTATTAGTGGTGGAACTAGGGCGGGTGATTATGGTACTAGTGGTTGTGGCGTTGGTGGTGGTGGTGCTGGTGTTTGTGACGGCGGTGGTGGTGCTGGTGGTGGTGTTTGTGGTGGTGGTGGTGCTGGTGGTGCTGGTGCTGGTGGTGCTGGTGCTGGTGTTTGTGGCGGTGATGGTGGTGCTGGTGCTGGTGGCAGTGGTGGTGGTGGTGCTGCTGCTGCTGGCGGTGGTGTTTGTGGCGGTGGTGGTGGTGCTGGTGGTGCTGGTGCTGGTGTTTGTGGCGGTGATGGTGGTGCTGGTGCTGGTGGTAGTGGTGGTGGTGGTGGTGGTGGTGGTGGTGCTGGTGGTGCTGGTGCTGGTGTTTGTGGTGGCGATGGTGGTGCTGGTGCTGGTGGCAGTGGTGGTGGTGGTGCTGCTGCTGCTGGCGGTGGTGTTTGTGGCGGTGGTGGTGGTGGTGATGGTGGTGCTGGTTGCAGTGGTGGTGGTGGTGGTGGTGTTGGTGCTGGTGGTGGTGTTGGTGGTGGTTGTGGTGGTGGTGGTGGTGGTGGTGGTGGTGGAGGTGGTGCTTGTGGTAGTGGTGGTACTGGTGGTGGTGGTGGTACTGGTGTTGGTGGCGTTGGTGGTGGTGGTGCGGTGGTGGTTGTGGTAGTAGTGGTGGTGTTAGTGGTGGTGTTGGTGGTGGTGGCTGAGGGTTGTGGTGGTGGTGGTGGTGGTGGTGGTACTGGTGTTGGTGGTGGTGGTGGTGGTGGTGATGGTGGTGGTGGTGGTGGGAGTAGTGGTGGTGTTGGTGGTGGTGGGTGAGGGTTGTGGTGGTGGGTGGTGGTGGTGGTGGGTGGTGGTACTGGTGTTGGTGGTGTTGGTGGTGGTGGTGATGGTGGTGGTGGTTGTGGTGGTGGTTGTGGTAGTTGTGGTGGTGTTGGTGGTGGTGTTGGCGGCGGTGTTGGTGATGGTTGTGGTGGTGGTTGTGGTAGTGGTGGTGGTGTTGGTGCTGGTGCTGGTGGTGCTGGTGCTGGTGGTTGTGGTAGTGGTGGTGGTGTTGGTGTTGGTGTTGGTGGTGATTGTGGTGGTTGTGGTGATGGTTGTGGTGGTGGTACTGGTGTTGGTGGTGGTGATGGTAGTGATGGTGCTGGTGGTGCCGGTGTTAGTGACGATGGTGGTGTTATTAGTACTATTGGTACCGAAGGAGGTGATTGTGATTTTATTGGAGTTGGTTTGCTAGTTGGATTGTTGCTGGAGATGGTGGGTAGCTCTGTTAGTGGATTTGGGGGTTGTGGTGTTGGAGGTGGTAGTGGTGGTAGTGTTGGTGGTGGTAGTGGTGGTAGTGTTGGAGGTGGTAGTGGTGGTAGTGTTGGAAGTGGTAGTGGTTGTAGTGTTGGAAGTGGTAGTGGTTGTAGTGTTGGAAGTGGTAGTGGTTGTAGTGTTGGAATTGGTAGTTGTAGTGTTGGAGGTGGTAGTGGTTGTAGTGTTGGAAGTGGTAGTGGTTGTAGTGTTGGTGGTGGTAGTGGTTGTAGTGTTGGAAGTGGTAGTGGTTATAGTGTTGGAAGTGGTAGTGGTTGTAGTGTTGGAAGTGGTAGTGGCTGTAGTGTTGGAGGTGGTAGTGGTTGTAGTGTTGGAAGTGGTAGTGGTTGTAGTGTTGGAGGTGGTAGTGGTTGTAGTGCTGGAAGTGGTAGTGGTTGTAGTGTTGGAAGTGGTAGTGGTTGTAGTGTTGGAAGTGGTAGTGGTTGTAGTGTTGGAGGTGGTAGTGGTTGTAGTGTTGGAAGTCGTAGTGGTTGTAGTTTTGGAAGTGGTAGTGGTTGTAGTGTTGGAGGTGGTAGTGGTTGTAGTGCTGGAAGTGGTAGTGGTTGTAGTGTTGGAAGTGGTAGTGGTTGTAGTGTTGGAAGTGGTAGTGGTTGTAGTGTTGGAGGTGGTAGTGGTTGTAGTGTTGGAAGTGGTAGTGGTTGTAGTGTTGGATGTGGTAGTGGTTGTAGTGTTGGAGGTGGTAGTGGTTGTAGTGTTGGAAGTGGTAGTGGTTGAAGTGTTGGAAGTCGTAGTGGTTGTAGTGTTGGAAGTCGTAGTGGTTGTAGTGTTGGAAGTGGTAGTGGTTGTAGTGTTGGAGGTGGTAGTGGTTGTAGTGTTGGAGGTGGTAGTGGTTGTAGTGCTGGAAGTGGTAGTGGTTGTAGTGTTGGAGGTGGTAGTGGTTGTAGTGTTGGAAGTGGTAGTGGTTGAAGTGTTGGAAGTCGTAGTGGTTGTAGTGTTGGAAGTCGTAGTGGTTGTAGTGTTGGAAGTGGTAGTGGTTGTAGTGTTGGAGGTGGTAGTGGTTGTAGTGTTGGAGGTGGTAGTGGTTGTAGTGCTGGAAGTGGTAGTGGTTGTAGTGTTGGAGGTGGTAGTGGTTGTAGTGTTGGAAGTGGTAGTGGTTGAAGTGTTGGAAGTCGTAGTGGTTGTAGTGTTGGAAGTCGTAGTGGTTGTAGTGTTGGAAGGGGTAGTGGTTGTAGTGTTGGAAGGGGTAGTGGTTGTAGTGTTGGAAGTGTTAGTGGTTGTAGTGTGGGAAGTGGTAGTGGTTGTAGTGTTGGAAGTGGTAGTGGTTGTAGTGTTGGAAGTGGTAGTGGTTGTAGTGTTGGAAGTGGTAGTGGTTGTAGTGTGGGAAGTGGTAGTGGTTGTAGTGTGGGAAGTGGTAGTGGTTGTAGTGTTGGAGGTGGTAGTGGTTGTAGTGTTGGAAGTGGTAGTGGTTGTAGTGTGGGAAGTGGTAGTGGTTGTAGTGTTGGAAGTGGTAGTGGTTGTAGTGTTGGAAGTGGTAGTGGTTGTAGTGTAGGAAGTGGTAGTGGTTGTAGTGTTGGAAGTGGTAGTGGTTGTAGTGTTGGAGGTGGTAGTGGTTGTAGTGTTGGAAGTGGTAGTGGTTGTAGTGTGGGAAGTGGTAGTGGTTGTAGTGTTGGAAGTGGTAGTGGTTGTAGTGTTGGAAATGGTAGTGGTTGTAGTGTGGGAAGTGGTAGTGGTTGTAGTGTTGGAAGTGGTAGTGGTTGTAGTGTTGGAAGTGGTAGTGGTTGTAGTGTTGGAAGTGGTAGTGGTTGTAGTGTTGGAAGTCGTAGTGGTTGTAGTGTTGGAAGTCGTAGTGGTTGTAGTTTTGGAGGTGGTAGTGGTTGTAGTGTTGGAAGTCGTAGTGGTTGTAGTGTTGGAAGTGGTAGTGGTTGTAGTGTTGGAAGTGGTAGTGGTTGTAGTGTTGGAGGTGGTAGTGGTTGTAGTGTTGGAAGTGGTAGTGGTTGTAGTGTTGGAAGTGGTAGTGGTTGTAGTGTTGGAAGTGGTAGTGGTTGTAGTGTTGGAGGTGGTAGTGGTTGTAGTGTTGGAAGTGGTAGTGGTTGTAGTGTTGGAAGTGGTAGTGGTTGTAGTGTTGGAAGTGGTAGTGGTTGTAGTGTTGGAAGTCGTAGTGGTTGTAGTTTTGGAGGTGGTAGTGGTTGTAGTGTTGGAAGTCGTAGTGGTTGTAGTGTTGGAAGTGGTAGTGGTTGTAGTTTTGGACGTGGTAGTGGTTGTAGTGTTGGAAGTGGTAGTGGTTGTAGTGTTGGAGGTGGTAGTGGTTGTAGTGTTGGAGGTGGTAGTGGTTGTAGTGTTGGAAGTGGTAGTGGTTGTAGTGTTGGAGGTGGTAGTGGTTGTAGTGTTGGAGGTGGTAGTGGTTGTAGTGTTGGAAGTGGTAGTGGTTGTAGTGTTGGAAGTGGTAGTGGTTGTAGTGTTGGAAGTGGTAGTGGTTGTAGTGTTGGAGGTGGTAGTGGTTGTAGTGTTGGAAGTGGTAGTGGTTGTAGTGTTGTAGGTGGTAGTGGTTGTAGTGTTGGAAGTGGTAGTGGTTGTAGTGTTGGAAGTGGTAGTGGTTGTAGTGTTGTAGGTGGTAGTGGTTGTAGTGTTGGAAGTCGTAGTGGTTGTAGTGTTGGAAGTGGTAGTGGTTGTAGTGTTGGAGGTGGTAGTGGTTGTAGTGTTGGAAGTGGTAGTGGTTGTAGTGTTGGAAGTGGTAGTGGTGGTAGTGTTGGAGGTGGTAGTGGTTGAAGTGTTGGAAGTGGTAGTGGTTGTAGTGTGGGAAGTGGTAGTGGTTGTAGTGTGGGAAGTGGTAGTGGTTGTAGTGTTGGAGGTGGTAGTGGTTGTAGTGTTGGAGGTGGTAGTGGTTGTAGTGTTGGAAGTGGTAGTGGTTGTAGTGTGGGAAGTGGTAGTGGTTGTAGTGTTGGAAGTGGTAGTGGTTGTAGTGTGGGAAGTGGTAGTGGTTGTAGTGTGGGAAGTGGTAGTGGTTGTAGTGTTGGAGGTGGTAGTGGTTGTAGTGTTGGAGGTGGTAGTGGTTGTAGTGTTGGAAGTGGTAGAGGTTGTAGTGTGGGAAGTGGTAGTGGTTGTAGTGTTGGAAGTGGTAGTGGTTGTAGTGTGGGAAGTGGTAGTGGTTGTAGTGTGGGAAGTGGTAGTGGTTGTAGTGTTGGAGGTGGTAGTGGTTGTAGTGTTGGAGGTGGTAGTGGTTGTAGTGTTGGAAGTGGTAGTGGTTGTAGTGTGGGAAGTGGTAGTGGTTGTAGTGTTGGAAGTGGTAGTGGTTGTAGTGTTGGAGGTGGTAGTGGTTGTAGTGTTGGAGGTGGTAGTGGTTGTAGTGTTGGAAGTGGTAGTGGTTGTAGTGTTGGAAGTGGTAGTGGTTGTAGTGTTGGAAGTGGTAGTGGTTGTAGTGTTGGAGGTGGTAGTGGTTGTAGTGTTGTAAGTGGTAGTGGTTGTAGTGTTGTAGGTGGTAGTGGTTGTAGTGTTGGAAGTGGTAGTGGTTGTAGTGTTGGAAGTGGTAGTGGTTGTAGTGTTGTAGGTGGTAGTGGTTGTAGTGTTGGAAGTCGTAGTGGTTGTAGTGTTGGAAGTGGTAGTGGTTGTAGTGTTGGAGGTGGTAGTGGTTGTAGTGTTGGAAGTGGTAGTGGTTGTAGTGTTGGAAGTGGTAGTGGTGGTAGTGTTGGAGGTGGTAGTGGTTGAAGTGTTGGAAGTGGTAGTGGTTGTAGTGTTGGAGGTGGTAGTGGTGGTAGTGTTGGTGGTGGTAGTGGTTGTAGTGTTGGAAGTGGTAGTGGTTGTAGTGTTGGAGGTGGTAGTAGTGGTAGTGTTGGTGGTGGTAGTGGTTGTAGTGTTGGAGGTGGTAGTGGTTGTAGTGTTGGAAGTGGTAGTGGTTGTAGTGTTGGAAGTGGTAGTGGTTGTAGTGTTGGAAGTGGTAGTGGTTGTAGTGTTGGAGGTGGTAGTGGTTGTAGTGTTGGAAGTGGTAGTGGTTGTAGTGTTGGAGGTGGTAGTGGTGGTAGTGTTGTAGGTGGTAGTGGTTGTAGTGTTGTAGGTGGTAGTGGTGGTAGTGCTGGAAGTGGTAGTGGTTGTAGTGTTGGAAGTGGTAGTGGTTGTAGTGTTGGAGGTGGTAGTGGTTGAAGTGTTGGATGTGGTAGTGGTTGTAGTGTTGGAGGTGGTAGTGGTGGTAGTGTTGGAAGTCGTAGTGGTTGTAGTGTTGGAAGTGGTAGTGGTGGTAGTGTTGGTGGTGGTAGTGGTGGTAGTGTTGGTGGTGGTAGTGGTTGTAGTGTTGGAAGTCGTAGTGGTTGTAGTGTTGGTGGTGGTAGTGGTTGTAGTGTTGGTGGTGGTAGTGGTTGTAGTGTTGGAATTGGGAGTTGTAGTGTTGGAGGTGGTAGTGGTGGTAGTTTTGGAGGTGATAGTGGTTGTAGTGTTGGAAGTGGTAGTGGTTGTAGTGTTGGAATTGGTAGTGGTTGTATGTAGTGTTGGAAGTGGTAGTGGTTGTAGTGTTGGAGGTGGTAGTGGTTGTAGTGTTGGAAGTGGTAGTGGTTGTAGTGTTGGAAGTCGTAGTGGTTGTAGTGTTGGAAGTGGTAGTGGTTGTAGTGTTGGAGGTTGTAGTGGTTGTAGTGTTGGAAGTCGTAGTGGTTGTAGTGTTGGAAGTGGTAGTGGTTGTAGTGTTGGAAGTGGTAGTGGTTGTAGTGTTGGAAGTCGTAGTGGTTGTAGTGTTGGAAGTGGTAGTGGTTGTAGTGTTGGAGGTGGTAGTGGTTGTAGTGCTGGAAGTGGTAGTGGTTGTAGTGTTGGAAGTGGTAGTGGTTGTAGTGTTGGAAGTCGTAGTGGTTGTAGTGTTGGAAGTGGTAGTGGTTGTAGTGTTGGAAGTGGTAGTGGTTGTAGTGTTGGAAGTAGTAGTGGTTGTAGTGTTGTATGTGGTAGTGGTTGTAGTGTTGGAAGTGGTAGTGGTTGTAGTGTTGGAAGTGGTAGTGGTTGTAGTGTTGGAAGTGGTAGTGGTTGTAGTGTTGGAGGTGGTAGTGGTTGTAGTGTTGGAGGTGGTAGTGGTTGTAGTGTTGGAGGTGGTAGTGGTTGTAGTATTGGAGGTGGTAGTGGTTGTAGTGTTGGAAGTGGTTGTGGTTGTAGTGTTGGAAGTGGTAGTGGTTGTAGTGTTGGAAGTGGTAGTGGTTGTAGTGTTGGAAGTGGTAGTGGTTGTATGTAGTGTTGGAAGTGGTAGTGGTTGTATGTAGTGTTGGAAGTGGTAGTGGTTGTATGTAGTGTTGGAAGTGGTAGTGGTTGTAGTGTTGGAAGTGGTAGTGGTTGTAGTGTTGGAAGTAGTAGTGGTTGTAGTGTTGGAGGTGGTAGTGGTTGTAGTGTTGGAAGTGGTAGTGGTTGTAGTGTTGGAGGTGGTAGTGGTTGTAGTGTTGGAAGTGGTAGTGGTTGTAGTGTTGGAAGTGGTAGTTTTTGTAGTGTTGGTGGAGGTGGTTGTGGTGTTGGTGGGGTTGGTAGTAGTTGTAGTGTTGCAGGAGGTGGCAGTGGTTGTGGTATTGGTGGAGGTGTTAGTGGTAGTGGTAGTGGTATTGGTGGTGGTGGTAGTGGTTGTAGTGTTGGAGGTGGTAGTGGTTGTATGTAGTGTTGGAAGTGGTAGTGGTTGTAGTTTTGGAAGTGGTAGTGGTTGAAGTGTTGGAAGTGGTAGTGGTTGTAGTGTTGGAAGTGGTAGTGGTTGTAATGTTGGAGGTGGTAGTGGTTGAAGTGTTGGAAGTGGTAGTGGTTGAAGTGTTGGAGGTGGTAGTGGTTGTAGTGTTGGAAGTGGTAGTGGTTGTAGTGTTGGAAGTGGTAGTGGTGGTAGTGTTGGAAGTGGTAGTGGTTGTAGTGTTGGAAGTGGTAGTGGTTGTATGTAGTGTTGGAAGTGGTAGTGGTTGTATGTAGTGTTGGAAGTGGTAGTGGTTGTAGTGTTGGAAGTGGTAGTGGTTGTAGTGTTGGAAGTGGTAGTGGTTGTATGTAGTGTTGGAAGTGGTAGTGGTTGTATGTAGTGTTGGAAGTGGTAGTGGTTGTAGTGTTGGAAGTGGTAGTGGTTGTAGTGTTGGAAGTAGTAGTGGTTGTAGTGTTGGAGGTGGTAGTGGTTGTAGTGTTGGAAGTGGTAGTGGTTGTAGTCTTGGAGGTGGTAGTGGTTGTAGTGTTGGAAGTGGTAGTGGTTGTAGTGTTGGAAGTGGTAGTTTTTGTAGTGTTGGTGGAGGTGGTTGTGGTGTTGGTGGGGTTGGTAGTAGTTGTAGTGTTGCAGGAGGTGGCAGTGGTTGTGGTATTGGTGGAGGTGTTAGTGGTAGTGGTAGTGGTATTGGTGGTGGTGGTAGTGGTTGTAGTGTTGGTGGAGGTGGTAGTGGTTGTGGTGTTGGTGGAGGTGGTAGTGGTTGTAGTGTTGGTGGAGATGGTAGTGGTAGTGGTAGTGGTGTTGGTGGAGCTGGTAGTGATTGTGGTGTTGGTGGAGGTGGTAGTGGTGGTAGTGTTGGTGGAGATGGTAGTGGTTGTGGCGTTGGTGGAAGTGGTAGTTGTTGTGGTGTAGGTGGAGGTGGTAGTGGCTGTGGTGTTGGTGGAAGTGGCTAGTGGTAGTGGTGTTGGTGGAGGTGGTAGTGATTGTGGTGTTGGTGGAGGTGGTAGTGGTTGTAGTGTTGGTGGAGATGGTAGTAGCTGTGGTGTTAGTGGAGGTGATAGTGGTAGTGGTGTTGGTAGAGATAGTAGTGGCTGTGGTGTTGGTGGAGGTGGTAATGGCTGTGGTGTTAGTGGAGGTGGTAGTGGTATTGGTGTTGGTGGAGGAGGTAGTGTTTGTGGTGTTGGTGGAGGTGGTAGTGGCTGTAGTGTAGGTGGTAGTGGTAGTGGTGTTGGTGGAAGTGGTAGTGGTAGTGGTGTTGGTGGAAGTGTTAGTGGCAGTGGTGTTGGTGGAGGTGGTAGTGTTGTTGGTGGAAGTCGTTGTAGTTTTGGAAGTGGTAGTGGTTGAAGTGTTGGAGGTGGTAGTGGTTGTATGTAGTGTTGGAAGTGGTAGTGGTTGTAGTTTTGGAAGTGGTAGTGGTTGAAGTGTTGGAAGTGGTAGTGGTTGTAGTGTTGGAAGTGGTAGTAGTTGTAGTGTTGGAGGTGGTAGTGGTTGAAGTGTTGGAAGTGGTAGTGGTTGAAGTGTTGGAGGTGGTAGTGGTTGTAGTGTTGGAAGTGGTAGTGGTTGTAGTGTTGGAAGTGGTAGTGGTGGTAGTGTTGGTGGTGGTAGTGGTGGTAGTGTTGGAAGTGGTAGTGGTTGAAGTGTTGGAAGTGGTAGTGGTTGTAGTGTTGGAAGTGGTAGTGGTTGTAGTGTTGGAAGTGGTAGTGGTTGTAGTGTTGGAATTTGTAGTTGTAGTGTTGGAGGTGGTAGTGGTTGTAGTGTTGGAAGTGGTAGTGGTTGTAGTGTTGGTGGTGGTAGTGGTTGTAGTGTTGGAAGTGGTAGTGGTTGTAGTGTTGGAAGTGGTAGTGGTTGTAGTGTTGGAAGTGGTAGTGGTTGTAGTGTTGGAGGTGGTAGTGGTTGTAGTGTTGGAAGTGGTAGTGGTTGTAGTGTTGGAGGTGGTAGTGGTTGTAGTGCTGGAAGTGGTAGTGGTTGTAGTGTTGGAAGTGGTAGTGGTTGTAGTGTTGGAAGTGGTAGTGGTTGTAGTGTTGGAGGTGGTAGTGGTTGTAGTGTTGGAAGTCGTAGTGGTTGTAGTTTTGGAAGTGGTAGTGGTTGTAGTGTTGGAGGTGGTAGTGGTTGTAGTGCTGGAAGTGGTAGTGGTTGTAGTGTTGGAAGTGGTAGTGGTTGTAGTGCTGGAAGTGGTAGTGGTTGTAGTGTTGGAAGTGGTAGTTGTTGTAGTGTTGGAAGTGGTAGTGGTGGTAGTGTTGGTGGTGGTAGTGGTGGTAGTGTTGGAAGTGGTAGTGGTTGAAGTGTTGGAAGTGGTAGTGGTTGTAGTGTTGGAAGTGGTAGTGGTTGTAGTGTTGGAAGTGGTAGTGGTTGTAGTGTTGGAATTGGTAGTTGTAGTGTTGGAGGTGGTAGTGGTTGTAGTGTTGGAAGTGGTAGTGGTTGTAGTGTTGGTGGTGGTAGTGGTTGTAGTGTTGGAAGTGGTAGTGGTTGTAGTTTTGGAAGTGGTAGTGGTTGTAGTGTTGGAAGTGGTAGTGGTTGTAGTGTTGGAGGTGGTAGTGGTTGTAGTGTTGGAAGTGGTAGTGGTTGTAGTGTTGGAGGTGGTAGTGGTTGTAGTGCTGGAAGTGGTAGTGGTTGTAGTGTTGGAAGTGGTAGTGGTTGTAGTGTTGGAAGTGGTAGTGGTTGTAGTGTTGGAGGTGGTAGTGGTTGTAGTGTTGGAAGTCGTAGTGGTTGTAGTTTTGGAAGTGGTAGTGGTTGTAGTGTTGGAGGTGGTAGTGGTTGTAGTGCTGGAAGTGGTAGTGGTTGTAGTGTTGGAAGTGGTAGTGGTTGTAGTGTTGGAAGTGGTAGTGGTTGTAGTGTTGGAGGTGGTAGTGGTTGTAGTGTTGGAAGTGGTAGTGGTTGTAGTGTTGGAAGTGGTAGTGGTTGTAGTGTTGGAAGTGGTAGTGGTTGTAGTGTTGGAGGTGGTAGTGGTTGTAGTGTTGGAAGTGGTAGTGGTTGTAGTGTTGGAGGTGGTAGTGGTTGTAGTGCTGGAAGTGGTAGTGGTTGTAATGTTGGAAGTGGTAGTGGTTGTAGTGTTGGAAGTGGTAGTGGTTGTAGTGTTGGAGGTGGTAGTGGTTGTAGTGTTGGAAGTCGTAGTGGTTGTAGTGTGGGAAGTGGTAGTGGTTGTAGTGTTGGAAGTGGTAGTGGTTGTAGTGTTGGAAGTGGTAGTGGTTGTAGTGTGGGAAGTGGTAGTGGTTGTAGTGTGGGAAGTGGTAGTGGTTGTAGTGTTGGAGGTGGTAGTGGTTGTAGTGTTGGAAGTGGTAGTGGTTGTAGTGTGGGAAGTGGTAGTGGTTGTAGTGTTGGAAGTGGTAGTGGTTGTAGTGTTGGAAGTGGTAGTGGTTGTAGTGTGGGAAGTGGTAGTGGTTGTAGTGTTGGAAGTGGTAGTGGTTGTAGTGTTGGAAGTCGTAGTGGTTGTAGTTTTGGAGGTGGTAGTGGTTGTAGTGTTGGAAGTGGTAGTGGTTGTAGTGTTGGAGGTGGTAGTGGTTGTAGTGTTGGAAGTGTTAGTGGTTGTAGTGTGGGAAGTGGTAGTGGTTGTAGTGTTGGAAGTGGTAGTGGTTGTAGTGTTGGAAGTGGTAGTGGTTGTAGTGTTGGAGGTGGTAGTGGTTGTAGTGTTGGAAGTGGTAGTGGTTGTAGTGTTGGATGTGGTAGTGGTTGTAGTGCTGGAAGTGGTAGTGGTTGTAGTGTTGGAAGTGGTAGTGGTTGTAGTGTTGGAAGTGGTAGTGGTTGTAGTGTTGGAGGTGGTAGTGGTTGTAGTGTTGGAAGTCGTAGTGGTTGTAGTGTTGGAAGTGGTAGTGGTTGTAGTGTTGGTGGTGGTAGTGGTTGTAGTGCTGGAAGTGGTAGTGGTTGTAGTGTTGGAAGTGGTAGTGGTTGTAGTGTTGGAAGTGGTAGTGGTTGTAGTGTTGGAATTGGTAGTTGTAGTGTTGGAGGTGGTAGTGGTTGTAGTGTTGGAAGTGGTAGTGGTTGTAGTGTTGGTGGTGGTAGTGGTTGTAGTGTTGGAAGTGGTAGTGGTTGTAGTGTTGGAAGTGGTAGTGGTTGTAGTGTTGGAAGTGGTAGTGGTTGTAGTGTTGGAGGTGGTAGTGGTTGTAGTGTTGGAAGTGGTAGTGGTTGTAGTGTTGGAGGTGGTAGTGGTTGTAGTGCTGGAAGTGGTAGTGGTTGTAGTGTTGGAAGTGGTAGTGGTTGTAGTGTTGGAAGTGGTAGTGGTTGTAGTGTTGGAGGTGGTAGTGGTTGTAGTGTTGGAAGTCGTAGTGGTTGTAGTTTTGGAAGTGGTAGTGGTTGTAGTGTTGGAGGTGGTAGTGGTTGTAGTTTTGGAAGTGGTAGTGGTTGTAGTGTTGGAGGTGGTAGTGGTTGTAGTGCTGGAAGTGGTAGTGGTTGTAGTGTTGGAAGTGGTAGTGGTTGTAGTGTTGGAAGTGGTAGTGGTTGTAGTGTTGGAGGTGGTAGTGGTTGTAGTGTTGGAAGTCGTAGTGGTTGTAGTGTGGGAAGTGGTAGTGGTTGTAGTGTTGGAAGTGGTAGTGGTTGTAGTGTTGGAAGTGGTAGTGGTTGTAGTGTGGGAAGTGGTAGTGGTTGTAGTGTGGGAAGTGGTAGTGGTTGTAGTGTTGGAGGTGGTAGTGGTTGTAGTGTTGGAAGTGGTAGTGGTTGTAGTGTGGGAAGTGGTAGTGGTTGTAGTGTTGGAAGTGGTAGTGGTTGTAGTGTTGGAAGTGGTAGTGGTTGTAGTGTGGGAAGTGGTAGTGGTTGTAGTGTTGGAAGTGGTAGTGGTTGTAGTGTTGGAGGTGGTAGTGGTTGTAGTGTTGGAAGTGGTAGTGGTTGTAGTGTGGGAAGTGGTAGTGGTGGTAGTGTTGGTGGTGGTAGTGGTGGTAGTGTTGGAAGTGGTAGTGGTTGAAGTGTTGGAAGTGGTAGTGGTTGTAGTGTTGGAAGTGGTAGTGGTTGTAGTGTTGGAAGTGGTAGTGGTTGTAGTGTTGGAATTTGTAGTTGTAGTGTTGGAGGTGGTAGTGGTTGTAGTGTTGGAAGTGGTAGTGGTTGTAGTGTTGGTGGTGGTAGTGGTTGTAGTGTTGGAAGTGGTAGTGGTTGTAGTGTTGGAAGTGGTAGTGGTTGTAGTGTTGGAAGTGGTAGTGGTTGTAGTGTTGGAGGTGGTAGTGGTTGTAGTGTTGGAAGTGGTAGTGGTTGTAGTGTTGGAGGTGGTAGTGGTTGTAGTGCTCGAAGTGGTAGTGGTTGTAGTGTTGGAAGTGGTAGTGGTTGTAGTGTTGGAAGTGGTAGTGGTTGTAGTGTTGGAGGTGGTAGTGGTTGTAGTGTTGGAAGTCGTAGTGGTTGTAGTTTTGGAAGTGGTAGTGGTTGTAGTGTTGGAGGTGGTAGTGGTTGTAGTGCTGGAAGTGGTAGTGGTTGTAGTGTTGGAAGTGGTAGTGGTTGTAGTGCTGGAAGTGGTAGTGGTTGTAGTGTTGGAAGTGGTAGTTGTTGTAGTGTTGGAAGTGGTAGTGGTGGTAGTGTTGGTGGTGGTAGTGGTGGTAGTGTTGGAGGTGGTAGTGGTTGTAGTGTTGGAAGTCGTAGTGGTTGTAGTGTTGGAAGTGGTAGTGGTTGTAGTGTTGGAAGTGGTAGTGGTTGTAGTGTTGGAATTGGTAGTTGTAGTGTTGGAGGTGGTAGTGGTTGTAGTGTTGGAAGTGGTAGTGGTTGTAGTGTTGGTGGTGGTAGTGGTTGTAGTGTTGGAAGTGGTAGTGGTTGTAGTTTTGGAAGTGGTAGTGGTTGTAGTGTTGGAAGTGGTAGTGGTTGTAGTGTTGGAGGTGGTAGTGGTTGTAGTGTTGGAAGTGGTAGTGGTTGTAGTGTTGGAGGTGGTAGTGGTTGTAGTGCTGGAAGTGGTAGTGGTTGTAGTGTTGGAAGTGGTAGTGGTTGTAGTGTTGGAAGTGGTAGTGGTTGTAGTGTTGGAGGTGGTAGTGGTTGTAGTGTTGGAAGTCGTAGTGGTTGTAGTTTTGGAAGTGGTAGTGGTTGTAGTGTTGGAGGTGGTAGTGGTTGTAGTGCTGGAAGTGGTAGTGGTTGTAGTGTTGGAAGTGGTAGTGGTTGTAGTGTTGGAAGTGGTAGTGGTTGTAGTGTTGGAGGTGGTAGTGGTTGTAGTGTTGGAAGTGGTAGTGGTTGTAGTGTTGGAAGTGGTAGTGGTTGTAGTGTTGGAAGTGGTAGTGGTTGTAGTGTTGGAATTGGTAGTTGTAGTGTTGGAGGTGGTAGTGGTTGTAGTGTTGGAAGTGGTAGTGGTTGTAGTGTTGGTGGTGGTAGTGGTTGTAGTGTTGGAAGTGGTAGTGGTTGTAGTTTT
Organism: Eledone cirrhosa; assembly: GCA_964016885.1. Lineage (NCBI taxonomy): Eukaryota > Metazoa > Mollusca > Cephalopoda > Octopoda > Eledonidae > Eledone > Eledone cirrhosa. Next base: position 218,250,730 of record OZ024742.1, on the reverse strand, counting down.
GGAAGTGGTAGTGGTTGTAGTGTTGGAAGTGGTAGTGGTTGTAGTGTTGGAGGTGGTAGTGGTTGTAGTGTTGGAAGTGGTAGTGGTTGTAGTGTTGGAGGTGGTAGTGGTTGTAGTGCTGGAAGTGGTAGTGGTTGTAGTGTTGGAAGTGGTAGTGGTTGTAGTGTTGGAAGTGGTAGTGGTTGTAGTGTTGGAGGTGGTAGTGGTTGTAGTGTTGGAAGTCGTAGTGGTTGTAGTTTTGGAAGTGGTAGTGGTTGTAGTGTTGGAGGTGGTAGTGATTGTAGTGCTGGAAGTGGTAGTGGTTGTAGTGTTGGAAGTGGTAGTGGTTGTAGTGTTGGAAGTGGTAGTGGTTGTAGTGTTGGAGGTGGTAGTGGTTGTAGTGTTGGAAGTGGTAGTGGTTGTAGTGTTGGAAGTGGTAGTGGTTGTAGTGTTGGAAGTGGTAGTGGTTGTAGTGTTGGAGGTGGTAGTGGTTGTAGTGTTGGAAGTGGTAGTGGTTGTAGTGTTGGAGGTGGTAGTGGTTGTAGTGCTGGAAGTGGTAGTGGTTGTAATGTTGGAAGTGGTAGTGGTTGTAGTGTTGGAAGTGGTAGTGGTTGTAGTGTTGGAGGTGGTAGTGGTTGTAGTGTTGGAAGTCGTAGTGGTTGTAGTGTGGGAAGTGGTAGTGGTTGTAGTGTTGGAAGTGGTAGTGGTTGTAGTGTTGGAAGTGGTAGTGGTTGTAGTGTGGGAAGTGGTAGTGGTTGTAGTGTGGGAAGTGGTAGTGGTTGTAGTGTTGGAGGTGGTAGTGGTTGTAGTGTTGGAAGTGGTAGTGGTTGTAGTGTGGGAAGTGGTAGTGGTTGTAGTGTTGGAAGTGGTAGTGGTTGTAGTGTTGGAAGTGGTAGTGGTTGTAGTGTGGGAAGTGGTAGTGGTTGTAGTGTTGGAAGTGGTAGTGGTTGTAGTGTTGGAAGTCGTAGTGGTTGTAGTTTTGGAGGTGGTAGTGGTTGTAGTGTTGGAAGTGGTAGTGGTTGTAGTGTTGGAGGTGGTAGTGGTTGTAGTGTTGGAAGTGTTAGTGGTTGTAGTGTGGGAAGTGGTAGTGGTTGTAGTGTTGGAAGTGGTAGTGGTTGTAGTGTTGGAAGTGGTAGTGGTTGTAGTGTTGGAGGTGGTAGTGGTTGTAGTGTTGGAAGTGGTAGTGGTTGTAGTGTTGGATGTGGTAGTGGTTGTAGTGCTGGAAGTGGTAGTGGTTGTAGTGTTGGAAGTGGTAGTGGTTGTAGTGTTGGAAGTGGTAGTGGTTGTAGTGTTGGAGGTGGTAGTGGTTGTAGTGTTGGAAGTCGTAGTGGTTGTAGTTTTGGAAGTGGTAGTGGTTGTAGTGTTGGAGGTGGTAGTGGTTGTAGTGCTGGAAGTGGTAGTGGTTGTAGTGTTGGAAGTGGTAGTGGTTGTAGTGCTGGAAGTGGTAGTGGTTGTAGTGTTGGAAGTGGTAGTGGTTGTAGTGTTGGAAGTGGTAGTGGTTGTAGTGTTGGAATTGGTAGTTGTAGTGTTGGAGGTGGTAGTGGTTGTAGTGTTGGAAGTGGTAGTGGTTGTAGTGTTGGTGGTGGTAGTGGTTGTAGTGTTGGAAGTGGTAGTGGTTGTAGTGTTGGAAGTGGTAGTGGTTGTAGTGTTGGAAGTGGTAGTGGTTGTAGTGTTGGAGGTGGTAGTGGTTGTAGTGTTGGAAGTGGTAGTGGTTGTAGTGTTGGAGGTGGTAGTGGTTGTAGTGCTGGAAGTGGTAGTGGTTGTAGTGTTGGAAGTGGTAGTGGTTGTAGTGTTGGAAGTGGTAGTGGTTGTAGTGTTGGAGGTGGTAGTGGTTGTAGTGTTGGAAGTCGTAGTGGTTGTAGTTTTGGAAGTGGTAGTGGTTGTAGTGTTGGAGGTGGTAGTGGTTGTAGTTTTGGAAGTGGTAATGGTTGTAGTGTTGGAGGTGGTAGTGGTTGTAGTGCTGGAAGTGGTAGTGGTTGTAGTGTTGGAAGTGGTAGTGGTTGTAGTGTTGGAAGTGGTAGTGGTTGTAGTGTTGGAGGTGGTAGTGGTTGTAGTGTTGGAAGTCGTAGTGGTTGTAGTGTGGGAAGTGGTAGTGGTTGTAGTGTTGGAAGTGGTAGTGGTTGTAGTGTTGGAAGTGGTAGTGGTTGTAGTGTGGGAAGTGGTAGTGGTTGTAGTGTGGGAAGTGGTAGTGGTTGTAGTGTTGGAGGTGGTAGTGGTTGTAGTGTTGGAAGTGGTAGTGGTTGTAGTGTGGGAAGTGGTAGTGGTTGTAGTGTTGGAAGTGGTAGTGGTTGTAGTGTTGGAAGTGGTAGTGGTTGTAGTGTGGGAAGTGGTAGTGGTTGTAGTGTTGGAAGTGGTAGTGGTTGTAGTGTTGGAGGTGGTAGTGGTTGTAGTGTTGGAAGTGGTAGTGGTTGTAGTGTTGGAAGTGGTAGTGGTTGTAGTGTGGGAAGTGGTAGTGGTTGTAGTGTTGGAAGTGGTAGTGGTTGTAGTGTTGGAAGTCGTAGTGGTTGTAGTTTTGGAGGTGGTAGTGGTTGTAGTGTTGGAAGTCGTAGTGGTTGTAGTGATGGAAGTGGTAGTGGTTGTAGTGTTGGAGGTGGTAGTGGTTGTAGTGTTGGAAGTGGTAGTGGTTGTAGTGTTGGAGGTGGTAGTGGTTGTAGTGTTGGAAGTGGTATTGGTTGTAGTGTGGGAAGTGGTAGTGGTTGTAGTGTTGGAAGTGGTAGTGGTTGTAGTGTTGGAAGTCGTAGTGGTTGTAGTTTTGGAGGTGGTAGTGGTTGTAGTGTTGGAAGTCGTAGTGGTTGTAGTGTTGGAAGTGGTAGTGGTTGTAGTGTTGGAGGTGGTAGTGGTTGTAGTGTTGGAAGTGGTAGTGGTTGTAGTGTTGGAGGTGGTAGTGGTTGTAGTGTTGGAGGTGGTAGTGGTTGTAGTGTTGGAAGTGGTAGTGGTTGTAGTGTTGGAAGTGGTAGTGGTTGTAGTGTTGGAGGTGGTAGTGGTTGTAGTGTTGGAAGTGGTAGTGGTTGTAGTGTTGGAAGTGGTAGTGGTTGTAGTGTTGGAAGTGGTAGTGGTTGTAGTGTTGGAAGTGGTAGTGGTTGTAGTGTTGGAGGTGGTAGTGGTTGTAGTGTTGGAGGTGGTAGTGGTTGTAGTGTTGGAGGTGGTAGTAGTTGTAGTATTGGGGGTGGTAGTGGTTGTAGTGTTGGAAGTGGTAGTGGTTGTAGTGTTGGAAGTGGTAGTGGTTGTAGTGTTGGAAGTGGTAGTGGTTGTAGTGTTGGAAGTGGTAGTGGTTGTATGTAGTGTTGGAAGTGGTAGTGGTTGTATGTAGTGTTGGAAGTGGTAGTGGTTGTAGTGTTGGAAGTGGTAGTGGTTGTAGTGTTGGAAGTGGTAGTGGTTGTAGTGTTGGAGGTGGTAGTGGTTGTAGTGTTGGAAGTGGTAGTGGTTGTAGTGTTGGAGGTGGTAGTGGTTGTAGTGCTGGAAGTGGTAGTGGTTGTAGTGTTGGAAGTGGTAGTGGTTGTAGTGTTGGAAGTGGTAGTGGTTGTAGTGTTGGAGGTGGTAGTGGTTGTAGTGTTGGAAGTCGTAGTGGTTGTAGTTTTGGAAGTGGTAGTGGTTGTAGTGTTGGAGGTGGTAGTGGTTGTAGTGCTGGAAGTGGTAGTGGTTGTAGTGTTGGAAGTGGTAGTGGTTGTAGTGTTGGAAGTGGTAGTGGTTGTAGTGTTGGAGGTGGTAGTGGTTGTAGTGTTGGAAGTGTTAGTGGTTGTAGTGTGGGAAGTGGTAGTGGTTGTAGTGTTGGAAGTGGTAGTGGTTGTAGTGTTGGAAGTGGTAGTGGTTGTAGTGTGGGAAGTGGTAGTGGTTGTAGTGTGGGAAGTGGTACTGGTTGTAGTGTTGGAGGTGGTAGTGGTTGTAGTGTTGGAAGTGGTAGTGGTTGTAGTGTGGGAAGTGGTAGTGGTTGTAGTGTTGGAAGTGGTAGTGGTTGTAGTGTTGGAAGTGGTAGTGGTTGTAGTGTGGGAAGTGGTAGTGGTTGTAGTGTTGGAAGTGATAGTGGTTGTAGTGTTGGAGGTGGTAATGGTTGTAGTGTTGGAAGTGGTAGTGGTTGTAGTGTGGGAAGTGGTAGGGGTTGTAGTGTTGGAAGTGGTAGTGGTTGTAGTGTTGGAAGTGGTAGTGGTTGTAGTGTGGGAAGTGGTAGTGGTTGTAGTGTTGGAAGTGGTAGTGGTTGTAGTGTTGGAAGTCGTAGTGGTTGTAGTTTTGGAGGTGGTAGTGGTTGTAGTGTTGGAAGTGGTAGTGGTTGTAGTGTTGGAGGTGGTAGTGGTTGTAGTGTTGGAAGTGTTAGTGGTTGTAGTGTGGGAAGTGGTAGTGGTTGTAGTGTTGGAAGTGGTAGTGGTTGTAGTGTTGGAAGTGGTAGTGGTTGTAGTGTTGGAGGTGGTAGTGGTTGTAGTGTTGGAAGTGGTAGTGGTTGTAGTGTTGGATGTGGTAGTGGTTGTAGTGCTGGAAGTGGTAGTGGTTGTAGTGTTGGAAGTGGTAGTGGTTGTAGTGTTGGAAGTGGTAGTGGTTGTAGTGTTGGAGGTGGTAGTGGTTGTAGTGTTGGAAGTCGTAGTGGTTGTAGTTTTGGAAGTGGTAGTGGTTGTAGTGTTGGAGGTGGTAGTGGTTGTAGTGCTGGAAGTGGTAGTGGTTGTAGTGTTGGAAGTGGTAGTGGTTGTAGTGCTGGAAGTGGTTGTGGTTGTAGTGTTGGAAGTGGTATTGGTTGTAGTGTTGGAAGTGGTAGTGGTGGTAGTGTTGGTGGTGGTAGTGGTGGTAGTGTTGGAAGTGGTAGTGGTTGAAGTGTTGGAAGTGGTAGTGGTTGTAGTGTTGGAAGTGGTAGTGGTTGTAGTGTTGGAAGTGGTAGTGGTTGTAGTGTTGGAATTGGTAGTTGTAGTGTTGGAGCTGGTAGTGTTTGTAGTGTTGGAAGTGGTAGTGGTTGTAGTGTTGGTGGTGGTAGTGGTTGTAGTGTTGGAAGTTGTAGTGGTTGTAGTGTTGGAAGTGGTAGTGGTTGTACTGTTGGAAGTGGTAGTGGTTGTAGTGTTGGAGGTGGTAGTGGTTGTAGTGTTGGAAGTGGTAGTGGTTGTAGTGTTGGAGGTGGTAGTGGTTGTAGTGCTGGAAGTGGTAGTGGTTGTAGTGTTGGAAGTGGTAGTGGTTGTAGTGTTGGAAGTGGTAGTGGTTGTAGTGTTGGAGGTGGTAGTGGTTGTAGTGTTGGAAGTCGTAGTGGTTGTAGTTTTGGAAGTGGTAGTGGTTGTAGTGTTGGAGGTGGTAGTGGTTGTAGTGCTGGAAGTGGTAGTGGTTGTAGTGTTGGAAGTGGTAGTGGTTGTAGTGTTGGAAGTGGTAGTGGTTGTAGTGTTGGAGGTGGTAGTGGTTGTAGTGTTGGAAGTCGTAGTGGTTGTAGTGTTGGAAGTGGTAGTGGTTGTAGTGTTGGAGGTGGTAGTGGTTGTAGTGTTGGAAGTGTTAGTGGTTGTAGTGTGGGAATTGGTAGTGGTTGTAGTGTTGGAAGTGGTAGTGGTTGTAATGTTGGAAGTGGTAGTGGTTGTAGTGTGGGAAGTGGTAGTGGTTGTAGTGTGCGAAGTGGTAGTGGTTGTAGTGTTGGAGGTGGTAGTGGTTGTAGTGTTGGAAGTGGTAGTGGTTGTAGTGTGGGAAGTGGTAGTGGTTGTAGTGTTGGAAGTGGTAGTGGTTGTAGTGTTGGAAGTGGTAGTGGTTGTAGTGTGGGAAGTGGTAGTGGTTGTAGTGTTGGAAGTGGTAGTGGTTGTAGTGTTGGAGGTGGTAGTGGTTGTAGTGTTGGAAGTGGTAGTGGTTGTAGTGTGGGAAGTGGTAGTGGTTGTAGTGTTGGAAGTGGTAGTGGTTGTAGTGTTGGAAGTGGTAGTGGTTGTAGTGTGGGAAGTGGTAGTGGTTGTAGTGTTGGAAGTGGTAGTGGTTGTAGTGTTGGAAGTCGTAGTGGTTGTAGTTTTGGAGGTGGTAGTGGTTGTAGTGTTGGAAGTCGTAGTGGTTTTAGTGTTGGAAGTGGTAGTGGTTGTAGTGTTGGAGGTGGTAGTGGTTGTAGTGTTGGAAGTGGTAGTGGTTGTAGTGTTGGAGGTGGTAGTGGTTGTAGTGTTGGAGGTGGTAGTGGTTGTAGTGTTGGAAGTGGTAGTGGTTGTAGTGTTGGAAGTGGTAGTGGTTGTAGTGTTGGAGGTGGTAGTGGTTGTAGTGTTGGTGGAGATGGTAGTAGCTCTGGTGTTAGTGGAGGTGATAGTGGTAGTGGTGTTGGTAGAGATAGTAGTGGCTGTGGTGTTGGTGGAGGTGGTAATGGCTGTGGTGTTAGTGGAGGTGGTAGTGGTAGTGGTGTTGGTGGAGGAGGTAGTGTTTGTGGTGTTAGTGGAGGTGGTAGTGGCTGTAGTGTAGGTGGTAGTGGTAGTGGTGTTGGTGGAAGTGGTAGTGGTAGTAGTGTTGGTGGAAGTGGTAGTGGCAGTGGTGTTGGTGGAGGTGGTAGTGTTGTTGGTGGAAGTCGTTGTAGTTTTGGAAGTGGTAGTGGTTGAAGTGTTGGAGGTGGTAGTGGTTGTATGTAGTGTTGGAAGTGGTAGTGGTTGTAGTTTTGGAAGTGGTAGTGGTTGTAGTGTTGGAAGTGGTAGTGGTTGTAGTGTTGGAGGTGGTAGTGGTTGAAGTGTTGGAAGTGGTAGTGGTTGAAGTGTTGGAGGTGGTAGTGGTTGTAGTGTTGGAAGTGGTAGTGGTTGTAGTGTTGGAAGTGGTAGTGGTGGTAGTGTTGGTGGTGGTAGTGGTGGTAGTGTTGGAAGTGGTAGTGGTTGAAGTGTTGGAAGTGGTAGTGGTTGTAGTGTTGGAAGTGGTAGTGGTTGTAGTGTTGGAGGTGGTAGTGGTTGAAGTGTTGGAAGTGGTAGTGGTTGAAGTGTTGGAGGTGGTAGTGGTTGTAGTGTTGGAAGTGGTAGTGGTTGTAGTGTTGGAAGTGGTAGTGGTGGTAGTGTTGGTGGTGGTAGTGGTGGTAGTGTTGGAAGTGGTAGTGGTTGAAGTGTTGGAAGTGGTAGTGGTTGTAGTGTTGGAAGTGGTAGTGGTTGTAGTGTTGGAAGTGGTAGTGGTTGTAGTGTTGGAATTGGTAGTTGTAGTGTTGGAGGTGGTAGTGGTTGTAGTGTTGGAAGTGGTAGTGGTTGTAGTGTTGGTGGTGGTAGTGGTTGTAGTGTTGGAAGTTTTAGTGGTTGTAGTGTTGGAAGTGGTAGTGGTTGTAGTGTTGGAAGTGGTAGTGGTTGTAGTGTTGGAGGTGGTAGTGGTTGTAGTGTTGGAAGTGGTAGTGGTTGTAGTGTTGGAGGTGGTAGTGGTTGTAGTGCTGGAAGTGGTAGTGGTTGTAGTGTTGGAAGTGGTAGTGGTTGTAGTGTTGGAAGTGGTAGTGGTTGTAGTGTTGGAGGTGGTAGTGGTTGTAGTGTTGGAAGTCGTAGTGGTTGTAGTTTTGGAAGTGGTAGTGGTTGTAGTGTTGGAGGTGGTAGTGGTTGTAGTGCTGGAAGTGGTAGTGGTTGTAGTGTTGGAAGTGGTAGTGGTTGTAGTGTTGGAAGTGGTAGTGGTTGTAGTGTTGGAGGTGGTAGTGGTTGTAGTGTTGGAAGTCGTAGTGGTTGTAGTGTTGGAAGTGGTAGTGGTTGTAGTGTTGGAGGTGGTAGTGGTTGTAGTGTTGGAAGTGGTAGTGGTTGTAGTGTGGGAAGTGGTAGTGGTTGTAGTGTTGGAAGTGGTAGTGGTTGTAGTGTTGGAAGTGGTAGTGGTTGTAGTGTGGGAAGTGGTAGTGGTTGTAGTGTTGGAAGTCGTAGTGGTTGTAGTTTTGGAGGTGGTAGTGGTTGTAGTGTTGGAAGTCGTAGTGGTTTTAGTGTTGGAAGTGGTAGTGGTTGTAGTGTTGGAGGTGGTAGTGGTTGTAGTGTTGGAAGTGGTAGTGGTTGTAGTGTTGGAGGTGGTAGTGGTTGTAGTGTTGGAGGTGGTAGTGGTTGTAGTGTTGGAAGTGGTAGTGGTTGTAGTGTTGGAAGTGGTAGTGGTTGTAGTGTTGGAGGTGGTAGTGGTTGTAGTGTTGGAAGTGGTAGTGGTTGTAGTGTTGGAAGTGGTAGTGGTTGTAGTGTTGGAAGTGGTAGTGGTTGTAGTGTTGGAAGTGGTAGTGGTTGTAGTGTTGGAAGTGGTAGTGGTTGTAGTGTTGGAAGTGGTAGTGGTTGTAGTGTTGGAGGTGGTAGTGGTTGTAGTTTTGGAGGTGGTAGTGGTTGTAGTGTTGGAGGTGGTAGTGGTTGTAGTATTGGAGGTGGTAGTGGTTGTAGTGTTGGAAGTGGTAGTGGTTGTAGTGTTGGAAGTGGTAGTGGTTGTAGTGTTGGAAGTGGTAGTGGTTGTAGTGTTGGAAGTGGTAGTGGTTGTATGTAGTGTTGGAAGTGGTAGTGGTTGTATGTAGTGTTGGAAGTGGTAGTGGTTGTAGTGTTGGAAGTGGTAGTGGTTGTAGTGTTGGAAGTGGTAGTGGTTGTATGTAGTGTTGGAAGTGGTAGTGGTTGTATGTAGTGTTGGAAGTCGTAGTGGTTGTAGTGTTGGAAGTGGTAGTGGTTGTAGTGTTGGAAGTAGTAGTGGTTGTAGTGTTGGAGGTGGTAGTGGTTGTAGTGTTGGAAGTGGTAGTGGTTGTAGTGTTGGAGGTGGTAGTGGTTGTAGTGTTGGAAGTGGTAGTGGTTGTAGTGTTGGAAGTGGTAGTTTTTGTAGTGTTGGTGGAGGTGGTTGTGGTGTTGGTGGGGGTGGTAGTAGTTGTAGTGTTGCAGGAGGTGGTAGTGGTTGTGGTATTGGTGGAGGTGTTAGTGGTAGTGGTAGTGGTATTGGTGGTGGTGGTAGTGGTTGTAGTGTTGGTGGAGGTGGTAGTGGTTGTGGTATTGGTGGAGATGGTAGTGGTTGTGGTGTTGGTGGAGGTGGTAGTGGTTGTAGTGTTGGTGGAGATGGTAGTGGTAGTGGTAGTGGTGTTGGTGGAGCTGGTAGTGATTGTGGTGTTGGTGGAGGTGGTAGTGGTTGTAGTGTTGGTGGAGATGGTAGTGGTTGTGGCGTTGGTGGAAGTGGTAGTGGTTGTGGTGTAGGTGGAGGTGGTAGTGGCTGTGGTGTTGGTGGAAGTGGCTAGTGGTAGTGGTGTTGGTGGAGGTGGTAGTGATTGTGGTGTTGGTGGAGGTGGTAGTGGTTGTAGTGTTGGTGGAGATGGTAGTAGCTCTGGTGTTAGTGGAGGTGATAGTGGTAGTGGTGTTGGTAGAGATAGTAGTGGCTGTGGTGTTGGTGGAGGTGGTAATGGCTGTGGTGTTAGTGGAGGTGGTAGTGGTAGTGGTGTTGGTGGAGGAGGTAGTGTTTGTGGTGTTAGTGGAGGTGGTAGTGGCTGTAGTGTAGGTGGTAGTGGTAGTGGTGTTGGTGGAAGTGGTAGTGGTAGTAGTGTTGGTGGAAGTGGTAGTGGCAGTGGTGTTGGTGGAGGTGGTAGTGTTGTTGGTGGAAGTCGTTGTAGTTTTGGAAGTGGTAGTGGTTGAAGTGTTGGAGGTGGTAGTGGTTGTATGTAGTGTTGGAAGTGGTAGTGGTTGTAGTTTTGGAAGTGGTAGTGGTTGTAGTGTTGGAAGTGGTAGTGGTTGTAGTGTTGGAGGTGGTAGTGGTTGAAGTGTTGGAAGTGGTAGTGGTTGAAGTGTTGGAGGTGGTAGTGGTTGTAGTGTTGGAAGTGGTAGTGGTTGTAGTGTTGGAAGTGGTAGTGGTGGTAGTGTTGGTGGTGGTAGTGGTGGTAGTGTTGGAAGTGGTAGTGGTTGAAGTGTTGGAAGTGGTAGTGGTTGTAGTGTTGGAAGTGGTAGTGGTTGTAGTGTTGGAGGTGGTAGTGGTTGAAGTGTTGGAAGTGGTAGTGGTTGAAGTGTTGGAGGTGGTAGTGGTTGTAGTGTTGGAAGTGGTAGTGGTTGTAGTGTTGGAAGTGGTAGTGGTGGTAGTGTTGGTGGTGGTAGTGGTGGTAGTGTTGGAAGTGGTAGTGGTTGAAGTGTTGGAAGTGGTAGTGGTTGTAGTGTTGGAAGTGGTAGTGGTTGTAGTGTTGGAAGTGGTAGTGGTTGTAGTGTTGGAATTGGTAGTTGTAGTGTTGGAGGTGGTAGTGGTTGTAGTGTTGGAAGTGGTAGTGGTTGTAGTGTTGGTGGTGGTAGTGGTTGTAGTGTTGGAAGTTTTAGTGGTTGTAGTGTTGGAAGTGGTAGTGGTTGTAGTGTTGGAAGTGGTAGTGGTTGTAGTGTTGGAGGTGGTAGTGGTTGTAGTGTTGGAAGTGGTAGTGGTTGTAGTGTTGGAGGTGGTAGTGGTTGTAGTGCTGGAAGTGGTAGTGGTTGTAGTGTTGGAAGTGGTAGTGGTTGTAGTGTTGGAAGTGGTAGTGGTTGTAGTGTTGGAGGTGGTAGTGGTTGTAGTGTTGGAAGTCGTAGTGGTTGTAGTTTTGGAAGTGGTAGTGGTTGTAGTGTTGGAGGTGGTAGTGGTTGTAGTGCTGGAAGTGGTAGTGGTTGTAGTGTTGGAAGTGGTAGTGGTTGTAGTGTTGGAAGTGGTAGTGGTTGTAGTGTTGGAGGTGGTAGTGGTTGTAGTGTTGGAAGTCGTAGTGGTTGTAGTGTTGGAAGTGGTAGTGGTTGTAGTGTTGGAGGTGGTAGTGGTTGTAGTGTTGGAAGTGGTAGTGGTTGTAGTGTGGGAAGTGGTAGTGGTTGTAGTGTTGGAAGTGGTAGTGGTTGTAGTGTTGGAAGTGGTAGTGGTTGTAGTGTGGGAAGTGGTAGTGGTTGTAGTGTGGGAAGTGGTAGTGGTTGTAGTGTTGGAGGTGGTAGTGGTTGTAGTGTTGGAAGTGGTAGTGGTTGTAGTGTGGGAAGTGGTAGTGGTTGTAGTGTTGGAAGTGGTAGTGGTTGTAGTGTTGGAAGTGGTAGTGGTTGTAGTGTGGGAAGTGGTAGTGGTTGTAGTTTTGGAAGTGGTAGTGGTTGTAGTGTTGGAGGTGGTAGTGGTTGTATTGTTGGAAGTGGTAGTGGTTGTAGTGTGGGAAGTGGTAGTGGTTGTAGTGCTGGAAGTAGTAGTGGTTGTAGTGTTGGAAGTGGTAGTGGTTGTAGTGTGGGAAGTGGTAGTGGTTGTAGTGTTGGAAGTGGTAGTGGTTGTAGTGTTGGAAGTCGTAGTGGTTGTAGTTTTGGAGGTGGTAGTGGTTGTAGTGTTGGAAGTCGTAGTGGTTGTAGTGTTGGAAGTGGTAGTGGTTGTAGTGTTGGAGATGGTAGTGGTTGTAGTGTTGGAAGTGGTAGTGGTTGTAGTGTTGGAGGTGGTAGTGGTTGTAGTGTTGCAGGTGGTAGTGGTTGTAGTGTTGGAAGTGGTAGTGGTTGTAGTGTTGGAAGTGGTAGTGGTTGTAGTGTTGGAAGTGGTAGTGGTTGTAGTGTTGGAAGTGGTAGTGGTTGTAGTGTTGGAAGTGGTAGTGGTTGTAGTGTGGGAAGTGGTAGTGGTTGTAGTGTTGGAAGTGGTAGTGGTTGTAGTGTTGGAAGTGGTAGTGGTTGTAGTGTTGGAGGTGGTAGTGGTTGTAGTGTTGCAGGTGGTAGTGGTTGTAGTGTGGGAAGTGGTAGTGGTTGTAGTGTTGGAAGTGGTAGTGGTTGTAGTGTTGGAAGTGGTAGTGGTTGTAGTGTTGGAAGTGGTAGTGGTTGTAGTGTTGGAGGTGGTAGTGGTTGTAGTGTTGGAGGTGGTAGTGGTTGTAGTGTTGGAAGTGGTAGTGGTTGTAGTGTTGGAGGTGGTAGTGGTTGTAGTGTTGGAAGTGGTAGTGGTGGTAGTGTTGGAAGTGGTAGTGGTTGTAGTGTTGTAGGTGGTAGTGGTTGTAGTGTTGGAAGTGGTAGAGGTTGTAGTGTTGGAAGTGGTAGTGGTTGTAGTGTTGGAAGTGGTAGTGGTTGTAGTGTTGTAGGTGGTAGTGGTTGTAGTGTTGGAGGTGGTAGTGGTTGTAGTGTTGGAAGTGGTAGTGGTGGTAGTGTTGGAAGTGGTAGTGGTTGTAGTGTTGTAGGTGGTAGTGGTTGTAGTGTTGGAGGTGGTAGTGGTTGTAGTGTTGGAGGTGGTAGTGGTTGTAGTGTTGGAGGTGGTAGTGGTTGTAGTGTTGGAGGTGGTAGTGGTTGTAGTATTGGAGGTGTTAGTGGTTGTAGTGTTGGAAGTGGTAGTGGTTGTAGTGTTGGAGGTGGTAGTGGTTGTAGTGTTGGAGGTGGTTGTAGTGTTGGAAGTGGTAGTGGTTGTAGTGTTGGAAGTGGTAGTGGTTGTAGTGTTGGAAGTGGTAGTGGTTGTAGTGTTGGAGGTGGTAGTGGTTGTAGTGTTGGAAGTGGTAGTGGTTGTAGTGTTGTAGGTGGTAGTGGTTGTAGTGTTGTAAGTGGTAGTGGTTGTAGTGTTGGAAGTGGTAGTGGTTGTAGTGTTGTAGGTGGTAGTGGTTGTAGTGTTGGAAGTCGTAGTGGTTGTAGTGTTGGAGGTGGTAGTGGTTGTAGTGTTGGAAGTGGTAGTGTTTGTAGTGTTGGTGGTGGTAGTGGTGGTAGTGTTGTAGGTGGTAGTGGTTGTAGTGTTGTAGGTGGTAGTGGTTGTAGTGCTGGAAGTGGTAGTGGTTGTAGTGTTGGAAGTGGTAGTGGTTGTAGTGTTGGAGGTGGTAGTGGTTGAAGTGTTGGAAGTGGTAGGTGTTGTAGTGTTGGAGGTGGTAGTGGTGGTAGTGTTGGAAGTCGTAGTGGTTGTAGTGTTGGTAGTGGTGGTAGTGTTGGTGGTGGTTGTGGTTGTAGTGTTAGAAGTCGTAGTGGTTGTAGTGTTGGTGGTGGTAGTGGTTGTAGTGTTGGTGGTGGTAGTGGTTGTAGTGTTGGAATTGGGAGTTGTAGTGTTGGAGGTGGTAGTGGTGGTAGTTTTGGAGGTGGTAGTGGTTGTAGTGTTGGAAGTGGTAGTGGTTGTAGTGTTGGAAGTGGTAATGGTTGTATGTAGTGTTGGAAGTGGTAGTGGTTGTAGTGTTGGAGGTGGTAGTGGTTGTAGTGTTGGAAGTGGTAGTGGTTGTAGTGTTGGAAGTCGTAGTGGTTGTAGTGTTGGAAGTGGTAGTGGTTGTAGTGTTGGAGGTGGTAGTGGTTGTAGTGTTGGAAGTCGTAGTGGTTGTAGTGTTGGAAGTGGTAGTGGTTGTAGTGTTGGAAGTGGTAGTGGTTGTAGTGTTGGAAGTCGTAGTGGTTGTAGTGTTGGAAGTGGTAGTGGTTGTAGTGTTGGAGGTGGTAGTGGTTGTAGTGCTGGAAGTGGTAGTGGTTGTAGTGTTGGAAGTGGTAGTGGTTGTAGTGTTGGAAGTCGTAGTGCTTGTAGTGTTGGAAGTGGTAGTGGTTGTAGTGTTGGAAGTGGTAGTAGTTGTAGTGTTGGAAGTAGTAGTGGTTGTAGTGTTGTATGTGGTAGTGTTTGTAGTGTTGGAAGTGGTAGTGGTTGTAGTGTTGGAAGTGGTAGTGGTTGTAGTGTTGGAAGTGGTAGTGGTTGTAGTGTTGGAGGTGGTAGTGGTTGTAGTGTTGGAAGTGGTAGTGGTTGTAGTGTTGGAAGTGGTAGTGGTTGTAGTGTTGGAAGTGGTAGTGGTTGTATGTAGTGTTGGCAGTGGTAGTGGTTGTATGTAGTGTTGGAAGTGGTAGTGGTTGTAGTGTTGGAAGTGGTAGTGGTTGTATGTAGTGTTGGAAGTGGTAGTGGTTGTATGTAGTGTTGGAAGTCGTAGTGGTTGTAGTGTTGGAAGTGGTAGTGGTTGTAGTGTTGGAAGTAGTAGTAGTTGTAGTGTTGGAGGTGGTAGTGGTTGTAGTGTTGGAAGTGGTAGTGGTTGTAGTGTTGGAGGTGGTAGTGGTTGTAGTGTTGGTAGTGGTAGTTTTTGTAGTGTTGGTGGAGGTGGTTGTGGTGTTGGTGGGGGTGGTAGTAGTTGTAGTGTTGCAGGAGGTGGTAGTGGTTGTGGTATTGGTGGAGGTGTTAGTGATAGTGGTAGTGGTATTGGTGGTGGTGGTAGTGGTTGTAGTGTTGGTGGAGGTGGTAGTGGTTGTGGTATTGGTGGAGATGGTAGTGGTTGTGGTGTTGGTGGAGGTGGTAGTGGTTGTAGTGTTGGTGGAGATGGTAGTGGTAGTGGTAGTGGTGTTGGTGGAGCTGGTAGTGATTGTGGTGTTGGTGGAGGTGGTAGTGGTTGTAGTGTTGGTGGAGATGGTAGTTGTTGTGGCGTTGGTGGAAGTGGTAGTGGTTGTGGTGTAGGTGGAGGTGGTAGTGGCTGTGGTGTTGGTGGAAGTGGCTAGTGGTAGTGGTGTAGGTGGAGGTGGTAGTGGCTGTGGTGTTGGTGGAAGTGGCTAGTGGTAGTGGTGTTGGTGGAGGTGGTAGTGATTGTGGTGTTGGTGGAGCTGGTAGTGGTTGTAGTGTTGGTGGAGATGGTAGTAGCTCTGGTGTTAATGGAGGTGATAGTGGTAGTGGTGTTGGTAGAGATAGTAGTGGCTGTGGTGTTGGTGGAGGTGGTAATGGCTGTGGTGTTAGTGGAGGTGGTAGTGGTAGTGGTGTTGGTGGAGGAGGTAGTGTTTGTGGTGTTGGTGGAGGTGGTAGTGGCTGTAGTGTAGGTGGTAGTGGTAGTGGTGTTGGTGGAAGTGGTAGTGGTAGTGGTGTTGTTGGAAGTGGTAGTGGCAGTGGTGTTGGTGGAGGTGGTAGTGGTTGAAGTGTTGGAGGTGGTAGTGGTTGTATGTAGTGTTGGAAGTGGTAGTGGTTGTAGTTTTGGAAGTGGTAGTGGTTGAAGTGTTGGAAGTGGTAGTGGTTGTAGTGTTGGAAGTGGTAGTGGTTGTAGTGTTGGAGGTGGTAGTGGTTGTAGTGTTGGAAGTCGTAATGGTTGTAGTGTTGGAAGTGGTAGTGGTTGAAGTGTTGGAAGTGGTAGTGGTTGAAGTGTTGGTGGTGGTAGTGGTGGTAGTGTTGGAAGTGGTAGTGGTTGAAGTGTTGGAAGTGGTAGTGGTTGTAGTGTTGGAAGTGGTAGTGGTTGTAGTGTTGGAGGTGGTAGTGGTTGTAGTGTTGGAAGTCGTAGTGGTTGTAGTGTTGGAAGTGGTAGTGGTTGAAGTGTTGGAAGTGGTAGTGGTTGAAGTGTTGGAGGTGGTAGTGGTTGTAGTGTTGGAAGTGGTAGTGGTTGTAGTGTTGGAAGTGGTAGTGGTTGAAGTGTTGGAGGTGGTAGTGGTTGTAGTGTTGGAAGTAGTAGTGGTTGTAGTGTTGGAAGTGGTAGTGGTGGTAGTGTTGGTGGTGGTAGTGGTGGTAGTGTTGGAAGTGGTAGTGGTTGAAGTGTTGGAAGTGGTAGTGGTTGTAGTGTTGGAAGTGGTAGTGGTTGTTGTGTTGGAGGTGGTAGTGGTTGTAGTGTTGGAAGTCGTAGTGGTTGTAGTGTTGGAAGTGGTAGTGGTTGAAGTGTTGGAAGTGGTAGTGGTTGAAGTGTTGGAGGTGGTAGTGGTTGTAGTGTTGGAAGTGGTAGTGGTTGTAGTGTTGGAAGTGGTAGTGGTTGAAGTGTTGGAAGTGGTAGTGGTTGTAGTGTTGGAAGTGGTAGTGGTTGTTGTTTTGGAAGTGGTAGTGGTTGTAGGGTTGGAAGTGGTAGTGGCTGTGGTGTAGGTGGAGGGGGTAGTGGCTGTGGTGTTGGTGGAAGTGGTAGTGATAGTGGTGTTGGTGGTAGTGGTAGTGGTAGTGTTGTAGGTGGAAGTGGTAGTGGCTGTGGTGTTGGTGGAGGTGGTAGCGGTAGTGGTGTTGGTGGAAGTGGTAGTGGTAGTGGTGTTGGTGGAGGTGGTAGCGGTAGTGGTGTTGGTGGAGGTGGTAGTAGTAGTGGTGTTGGTGGAGGTGGTAGTGGCTGTGGTGTTGGTGGAGGTGGTAGCGGTAGTGGTGTAGGTGGAGATAGTAGTGGTTGTGGTGTAGGTGGAGGTGGTAGTGTTTGTGGTGTTGGTGGAAGTGCTAGTGGCTGTGGTGTAGGTGGAGGTGGTAGTGGTTGTGGTGTTTGTGGAGGTGGTAGCGGTAGTGGTGTTGGTGGAAGTGGTAGTGGTGTTGGTGGAGGTGGTAGCGGTAGTGGTGTTGGTGGAGGTGGTAGTAGTAGTGGTGTTGGTGGAGGTGGTAGTGGCTATGGTGTTGGTGGAGGTGGTAGCGGTAGTGGTGTTGGTGGAAGTGGTAGTGGTAGTGGTGTTGGTGCAGGTGGTAGTGGTAGTGGTGTTGGTGGAGGTGGTAGTGCTAGTGCTGTTGGTGGAGGTGGTAGTTACTCTGGTGTTGGTGGAGGTGGTAGCGGTAGTGGTGTTGGTGGAAGTGGTAGTGGTGTTGGTGGAAGTGGTAGTGGTAGTGGTGTTGGTGGAGGTGGTAGCGGTAGTGGTGTTGGTGGAGGTGGTAGCGGTAGTGGTGTTGGTGGAGGTGGTAGTGTTAGTGATGTTGGTGGAGCTGGTAGTGGTAGTGGTGTTGGTGGAGGTGGTAGCGGTAGTGGTGTTGGTGGAGGTGGTAGCGGTAGTGGTGTTGGTGGAAGTGGTAGTGTTAGTGATGTTGGTGGAGGTGGTAGTGGTCGTGGTGTTGGTGGAGGTGGTAGTGGCTGCGGTGTTGGTGGAGGTGGTAGCGGTAGTGGTGTTGGTGGAAGTGGTAGTGGTAGTGGTGTTGGTGGAGGTGGTAGTGGCTGTGGTGTTTGTGGAGGTGGTAGCGGTAGTGGTGCTGGTGGAGGTGGTAGTGGTGTTGGTGGAAGTGATAGTGGTAGTGGTGTTGGTGGTAGTGGTCGTGGTGTTGGTGGAGGTGGTAGTGGCTGTGGTCGTGGTGTTGGTGGAGGTGGTAGTGGCTGTGGTGTTGGTGGAGGTGGTAGTGGCTGTGGTGTTGGTGGAAGTTGTAGTGGTAGTGGTTTTGGTGGAAGTGGTAGTGGTAGTGGTGTTGGTGGAGGTGGTAGTGGTAGTGGTGTTGGTGGAGGTGGTAGTGGTTGTGGTGTTGGTGGAGGTGGTAGTGGTTGTAGTGTTGGTGGAGGTGGTAGTGGTAGTGGTGTTGGTGGAGGTGGTAGTGGCTGTGGTGTTGGTGGAGGTGGTAGTGGCTGTGGTGTTGGTGGAAGTTGTAGTGGTAGTGGTTTTGGTGGAAGTGGTAGTGGTTGTAGTGTTGGTGGAGATGGTCATGGTTGTTCTGTTGGTAGAAGCGGTAGTGTTTGTGGTGTAGGTGGAGATGGTAGTGGTAATGGTAGTGGTGTAGGTGGAGTTGGTAGTGTTTGTGGTGTAGGTGGAGATGGTATTGGTAGTGGTAGTGGTGTAGGTGTAGGTGGTAGTGTTTGTGGTGTAGGTGGAGATGGTAGTGGTAGTGGTAGTGGTGTAGGTGGAGGTGGTAGTGTTTGTGGTGTAGGTGGAGATGGTAGTGGTAGTGTTAGTGGTAGTGGTAATGGTGGAGGTGGTAGTGTTTGTGGTGTTGCTACTTCAACCATCTCGTATTTAGAAGTATCTCAATAAATATCGATGGAATTGTCTGCAAAATTTATCAATTCAGATCCATTGTTCTAAACTGCAAAATGCTGTAATAGGATGTCATGCTTCTCTAAGCGACAAACGAAATACCATGAGAGGCCATTAATATAAAGTGTGTAGGTTCTAAAATTGAGCAATAAATTTCATAATTCTTAATATTACCATCCTTTCGAGTCCAGATATATATGAATAGTGAGTGTGATGAAGCCTCGTTCTGAATGTCCGAATGTATATACATGTCGCAAAAATCTTTTTAAAGTGATTTTAAGTAAACTTTACATAATGTTTGCAAAAGAAGCCTTAGTTCGATAAAGTAATAATTGTTTCTACTTTTGGCACAAGGCCAGCAATTAACCAATGCATTACTGGTATTTTATTCTATCGACCCCGGATAGATGAAAGGCAAAGTTAACCTCGGCGGGATTTGAACTCAGATCCCGCCGATGATTTCTAATCTCGGCACAAGGCCAATCATTTGTAGGAAATTTAATTACATTGACTCCAGTACTTGACTGAAGGGTGAAAGGCAAAGTTGATCTCGGTGGCATTTGAACTAAGAATGGAAAAAGCCCGAAAACATACCGCAAAAGCACGGTCCTAGTCGTTCTTTGTCAAAATGATCAGCACGGTTAAAGGATTCCACGTCAAGTTTCTAATGACTAATAGGGAATATTTGAGGTTTGTATTAATATACTGCAATGACTCGTTAGGGTTACTATAAGAGCAACATTTAGCAGAAAGTAGATCTAGAGAGAGGTATAGCTATACTTGGATTTGCATTTGCTCTTCTTCTTCTTCTTCTTCTTCTTCTTCTTCTTCTTCTTCTTCTTCTTCTTCTTCTTCTTCTTCTTCTTCTTCTTCTTCGCCAACTTATTCATGAGAGAGTCGTGGGGGCAGAGTTCTCAAACACTCCCTTCATCGGGTCCTTTCAGAAGCAACCGTATCCAACTGATCCACTGGGTCATTTGCATTTACTGTGATTTTTAAATCTAACCCTTTAAATAAGTTGATAAATTCCTTCTTAATAGCATTCATTTTGTGTCCATTCTTACCTCACAAAACAAATAGTCCAACAGCACCATAACGATCAAACTCTGCGTGGCAGAATTTATTCCGATATAAGTTGTAAGTCTTAGACATTCTTTGGAAGAAATTCTAGTATGCAGAGTTCGGGCTGGCCTAGTTTCGAATACTGTTGGATTCCTCTTCAGAAGACACGCATCCTTTTCTTCTGTTTATCCTACTATCCCCCCCCCCCCTCTCTCTCTCTCTCTCTCTCTCCACACACACACACATATCCTAATATTGAACAACATATAAAAAAGCTTAACGCAAAACGGTTGTATAAACGCCTTCCAACACATAACAATACACGTAAAACATTAGCTATAACATCACAAAACAACAAACATCCCGTCCTACCTAAGCAACCTCATCAACCCATCCATGCCAATACAACAACGCAAAATTATAACTGTAACTGTGTCCAACCAGGAATGTGTCCGTTGAACAATCAGTGTCTTGAACGCAACATAATATACAAATGTACTATCGAATCGGATAGACAGAAGTGGTACTATGTGGGATCTACAGCCACCTCCTTCAAATCACGCATTTATAGACATCGTTACTCGATAAAACATGAAAACCAGCGTTATGTAACAACACTCGCAGACAAGGCTTGGCAGCTGCGTGAAAATAACCAACAATTTAACCTAAAATGGGATATAATAGCGGCTGCCCCTCTATAATCCCACGGACAGGAATTTTGTAAATTATGTAATATGGAATTATTTTGTATTATGAAATCCAAAAACGTTTTATTAAATAACAGAATAGAGCGATCGTTATACTGTAACCATCGCTTAAAATCTACATTTTCATATTACAAATACTACCAGGATTGAACGCCTGTCTCCATCTCCGTTTGATTGTCAAAATACATATTAACATTCTCTATTAGTCTTAATTCTATCAACTCTTCTATTATTTACCATTTAATATAAACTGCTATAGATAAAATGAGATTTCTTAATTCAATTCCCTAATGCATATACCAGCTGGCTACTAGCATTGATGTTATTCAGTAGCAGTCGAAATCTCCCCCTTCCTTAATTGACACTTTATAATTAATACTACTACACCAAATGACCAGCCCTGTCCATTGTTCAATTGGTCAAGTATAGATTAAAATAGGCACTCCCAAAAATTCTTATTTAGATAAAATAAACCATTTACTCATTGTATTCTCATTAGAAACCCTTTATATACTTGTTTAGCAGTAAATTGAATTACCATCTGTCATATACTATCCCCTCTCTTCTTCCTCTATTACAACTAATATAAATACTTCAATTTTTCTGATTTTTTCCAATTTATCCAAAATCTCTGAAGAAGTGACAACTAATTATACATTTGCTATCGAATACTTGCTAACATTATATGATTACGCAAGCAGCGATACATAGGTATTCCGTCTGTTACAGAAACATATGTCAATACCTAATAAATTCCTTTTTTTAAAAAAAGCACTTTCATTTTATATTCATCTTTTTTATATATATATATATATATATATGAGGTGTAATCTACCCCGTATGTATTGGACACACCCCAACCGCTATCTCCTAGCCTTCCCACATGCTACTTAACCTCTGTCTATTTTACCTTTTCTAGTTTTACATTACTTTTCCTTTTATTCATTCTTAATATGATCCCATCTACCTTTCTTATTCACTAGTTTATTTAATTTTAATCTCTGTTATTTCGCTCTGTATAATTTGTATTATATATTACCGTGATTTCCTGACTGTTAGTTTGCCGTAAATATACCAGACCTCCACACCCATTTTCCAATGACAAGTTTCCCAGTCGTTTTGTCAACAGGGCGGCCTGCTCGTGAAATGAACGTGCAAGTGGCTGGACATTCCACAGATATATGTAACCTTGACGTAGTACTCAGGGAAATTCAATGTGACACAACGCGTGACAAGGCTGTATATTCTTTACACTCGCACTTTGTATATTTTATTTCACTAATATATATATATGTATTCTTTCATTCCTTTATTCTTTTATATTTAATATATTTATTAAATCTTAGAAGTTTAAAATCTTAAAATATTGACAACACTTACTTTGTATTACTTTATTTACTTAGATTTATTTAGATGTGCTGTATCATTCTCTTTTCTAGTTAGAACACTAGAAGAGACACTTAATAAAGGAATCACAGCCGACGTGCTTGAGTGAGAATGACCCTGGATCATGTTTTCAACGCTAGACACGAAGGTTACGTTGTCAGAACTAGGACACGTACTCTTAGACACGAGGGAACGAGACCCGTTCGATTGGCCCGGGTGGCAGAAGCGAGGTGTGGTAACAAAGACACAATCCGGTCTTTGGCGGACCATGACAGGCGCATGGTACGTGATCCTAAGCAGATGTGTGCGGTTTTTCAGCGACACTTCGTTCAAATATTCGGGAGTGGTGGGGGGTCGGATCGAGGGATGGACTTCAAAGCCTACTTAGATGACCTGCCGCGACTCTCGGCGAGGTAAGCGGGGTGTTTCGAAAAGCTGATAACAGCCAATGAAATATAGGACGCAATGGCTAGTTGCACGTGGGGCAAATCGCCTGGTTTAGATTGTCTATCCTACGAGCTATACACAAACATGCCAGACTTGTTCGCGACATCTTTGTTTATAGTCAAAGTTCTTTTGTCACATATTCTGTGATGCCCTCAATGACTAATTTGTTATTTTGTGTCTCCCATGTGTTCTGCACACAGCACACAAAAACAAGATGATGTAGGATAGAACAAAAGGAAGACACAGAATGACAAATAGTCACCGAGGAGGCCACAAAATGTGCGATGAAAAAGCGTTGATAATAAACAAATAAACAACCATCCGATTATTGAACCAAACAACTGGAAATTTGTAATAAATTAAAGTGAAAACCAACAGGTGCGTGTGTTTTCATTGGCAGCATGACCCTCTCAAAGTATAACAATGTGTGTGTGTGTGTGTGTGTGTGTGTGTGTGTGTGTGTGTGTGTGTGTGTGTGTGTGTGTGTGTGTATTTCTAATAATACAAACCTAACTATATCACTGAGTGAGTCAGGAAATGGCCGAAACCGTACAGATTACCAGAAGAGAATGTCTATGTCCTATGCTGGTTGAAATTTGAAACCTTAGGTAGCATGTATTTGTGTTGAGATCTTATATATATTTTGGCTCTGTATATTATATAGTGAGCTTTTTTACCTTGATCAATTCCTTCGGAAACTCTTGGCAATGGACACACACACACACACACATATATATATGTATATGTGTGTGTGTGTGTGTGACTCTCTCTCTCTCTCTCTCTCTGTAAAAAAAAACATTGGGTGTATCGAAAATTATCGAAACGAATCTGTGAAGTAATGGGAAGTTCATAGAAAAAAGGGAAATTCAAACGCGAGAAATAGTTGTTAAAACAGCCGAATGCCTTTAATAATAACAGCACGGAAGTCGGGTAAAAATACGCCGAAGGGCGGAAAATAGTGGTCAGTAACCGCTACGGGTGGGTGTAAAGTATAGATGATTAAGAGATGAGTATGGTGGCACATGGGAGTGATAAGGAGTATAAAAGGAAAATAAGTAATAATAATAATGATAGTAATGAAATAAAACAAAACAAAAGAACACTTACTGAACAATTGTGTGTTGTTCAACAGACAGTCGTAGATGGTTGTTCAGAAAATGAGATCGATAAAATTATCTATTGATTATTCCCTGTCTTTCATGTTCTTCTTCACGACACCGTGACGTTTTACATTTTTTTTCTCTCTCCAGCTTTCATCATTTAACACTCTTTCTTCTCAATTATTGCTTTCCAAATTACCCTCAGTTCGCCCATCGCCATCTACCTAATTTGTTTTACTGTATCTACATATGAGGATTATTTGCTTTCATCTTTATTTCAACGCCCCCATCCCCACCCCCGTGTTCAATCCTCTTATCCTTTACCGTTTATTTCTGTCATAGATTTCTGTCTTTTTTCCCCCCTTTTTTTACTATTTCCTCCGGATTTATTCTCTCGCTTTCTTCTTCTTCTTCTCCTTCTTCTTATTCTTCTTCTTCTTGATATTATTATTATTGGCAGCATCGGTAGAGCATCGGACACCACACCACGATTTGCGGCATATAGTTATGGCCCTTTACGTCCTGGGTTCAAATCCCGTCAGGGTTAGTTTTGGTTTTCGTCCTTACAAGGTTCGATAAAATAAAATACCAGTAATGCACTGGGGTCGATTTAATCGACTTTCCCCTCGCCCAAAAATTACTGGCCTTGTGCCAAACATAGAAACAATTATTATCATACATATACATACATGCACACACATACCTATATATATATAAAATCTTTTCCTGAGTCCTGTATTTTCGTTGCTGTGGTAATGCGGCTGGACTGCTGATCGCTATATTTGATTTGCTAAGCTGTCTAAACGTATTGTTATTACTCTGGGGTACCCATCCGAGTGCTAAAGCTACATACCGAATTTGCATTCGTTAGCTTGGCCGCAATCTAAAGCTTCGTTTATGCTGTACTAAAATATATATATATATATATATATATATATATATATATATATATATATATATATATATATAACGAAGGAAATGTGGTAAGGAACCAGGTGGACCATAACGTACCAAAGTACTCAATACTTAGGGTAGTAGAGTGGGTAATAGGAACGAGTAGGACCCGACGGCTGAGCTCAAGCCGTTTCGACGGCTAATTCTGGACGACTAATTTTAGTCCAGAATTAGCCGTCGAAACGGCTTGAGCTCAGCCGTAGGGGTCCTACTCGTTCCTATATATATATATATATATATATATATATATATATATATATATAATAATACAATATCGGAGAAAGCTTTTTAGTGATATTCCGGCCAAATTCCAACTCACTCAACAAATATATATATATATAAATGCGATGAAATACCAATGATCGTTGGCAAATCACTGATGTGGGACTAATTTTATAATATGTATTCCATGTGCAACCATGCAGTATTCTTCTCCCCATGTTTTTCATATATATATATGGTTGCACATGGAATACATATTATAAAATTAGTCCCTCACTTTTTTTTAACACTGGTCCACTCGTTGTATGTATCATACCTACGAACAGTATATATATATAAACATGTATATATATATATATATATATATATATATATATATATATATATATATATATATATATATAGTGAAATAAGACAACAAGGACGATTGGTTAATCCTTCATTACGTTTATTGGTTGGTATATATATATATATATATATATATATATATATATATATATATATATATATATATATATATATATATATATATATACATGTTTATATATATATATATATATATATATATATATATATATATATATATATATATATATATATATATATACTGTTCGTAGGTATGATACATACAACGAGTGGACCAGTGTTAAAAAAAAAGTTCAATGCGTGATTTGTGTTGTGAATGATTGGAGGCATGAAAGCAATACCGAATATATATGTTACATCTCTTTATTGTGCTGTAACATATGATTGTTTCGGTGCTGCAGAATATACTACTAGCTTAACTGTCTCAACATATCTTCATTGAAGCAGTCATCGGTAAAAGATCGTTGTTGCAGATAAAAAAAACATTTATGGCAATTTTTGAAGCATATATATATATATATATATATATATATATATATATGTGTGTGTGTGTGTGTGTGTGTGTGTGTGTGTGTGTGTGTGTGTGTGTGTGTGTGTGTGTGTGTGTGTGTGTGTGAGTGTGTATACAGGGTTTCCCAAAAATGTATACACACTTCAACAACATTCTAATAAATATTGCTTGTACAGGTAATCAAAGTGTGTATATATTTTGGGGGAAACCCTGTATATATATATATATATATTTATATATATTCATATTTATATATATATGTATATGTATATATATATATATATATATATATATATATATATATATACTAAAACGAAATTAATTAGAATTTATACTAATATGGTATTGAAATAAGGAATCAAAATAGAGAAAAACTAACAACATAAAAGCATAAAGAACATAGCAAATCAATAAATTAATTGAAAAAAATCTATCGTGTACAAATGTAATCAAAATACATAACTGATTAAATAAATGAATGTAATGTCTACAAAATAAGTAAATTAAAATGAAAATAAATAATTTTAAAAAATCAAAAATTATGAATACAAATAAAGAGATTGGAGGATAATACGGTAACTCTTTAAAAAAATGTATTATGTCTGTCTTCTTAACGTTTGATGACGTCGAAGGGGCGTCTTCGTGACATTAGACTCTTTAAATGACTTGGGCACTTTAAATCTCGTTGGGCCTAATCCTTCTCCAGGTCGAAACACAGCCGATTTCTTCCAGAGAAGAAGAGAAAAAGAGTGAGAGAGTCGAAGTGAGAAAGAGATATAAGGGAAAGAAACTACTCCAGTACTGGACTAATACTGTTTTATAGACCTCGAAAAGATGAAAGGGGAGTTGACCGTAGCGGGATTTTGAACTAAGATAGTTGGAATGAATATCATAACTATTCGACATTCTAATGACTGCTAATTCGCTGCCTATTCTTAAAGAGATAATTTAACAGGCTATTGGATAGTATTCTTACCTTTAAAATCTACAACTCTAAAGTAGAAATTAGCCCAAATTAAAAAAAATATAATAGCATACAGCTCTAAAAATAGCACAAGCCGCTACTTTTAGACTAATCAAGCAACACCAGATCAGAGGTCTGTTCAATCAGATTTGAACTGGAACAAAATAATAGCATCAATAACAGGAAATAAATCCTTCTCTTCACCTACACTTGATAAACTAGCGTCCCATCCGATGTCTTGACTTAGTTCTGTCCCTGCTCTAATAATTGCTAATTTTAACACCAGGGTAGCCATTTTGGGAGAGGCGGGGATAAGTTGATTACATCGACCCCAGTACTCGCAACTCCGGAAGGATGGAAAGCAAAGTTGACCTCAGAACAAATACTGCAAAGCATTTGTTTAGCGCTCTAACGACTCTACCAACCCGCCACTCTTGTTCTGGCTATAAAGCGATCTATTGATCAACAGTTTGTACAATGTCAGAATCAAAGATGAACTGCATGCAACAGTCTTGTATAAAAATAACAAGCTGGAATCGATAGAGAAGACAGAGAAATAAAGAAAGGCTCCCTTATGGCATTCATAAATTAGTCTATCAAGAAACAGGAGTGGCAGCTGTTGGCAAAAACTGCTTAAAAGGAAGACGTATTGAATATAATAGATCGATACGTTTGGGATACAGAAGAGAGTCAAGGCATTGAAAAATGATGTTCGTTTCTTCTTTTAGCTTAAATGAAAAAGAAATGTGTAAATAAACATATTTATTATTAATAACATCAATGACTGAGACTCAAAGAACAATAATAATAATAATAATAATTGTTTCTACGTTAGGCACAAGGCCAGCAATTGCCCAGTGTATTACTGGTACTTTATTTTATCGACCCCGTAAGGATGAAAGGCAAAGTTAACCTCGGCGGGATTTGAACTCAGATCATAAATAATAATAATAATAATAATAATAATAATGATTTCATTTATTAGCCACCAGGGCCAACATTGTCCCCTACATGTCGGCCCTGGTGGCTAATAAATGAAATCATTATTATTATTATTATTATTATTATTATTATTATTATTGTTCTTTGAGTCTCAGTCATTGATGTTATTTAACTGGAAAGTTTGTTGAAATGAATATCAAGCCACTACCTGCAGCCTCAGATATTCAGGACGTATCGGAGGGTTCTTGCTGTTTCCAGCAAGCATGCCCTTTGAAGTGTTCCAAAAAGTGGGGCGGGACCAATTTTCTTTAACCATCCTTGGAAACTCTTTGAGATTGAAAAAAAATTTTTGAATTTAGAATTTTTGAATTCTTTATTGTTTAATTTATAATCTCTGATATTTGATTTAGGATTTTAACCTTTAATTTTAATTTTTATTCCCAACTCTCACTCTTAACTTACTATGTAAAACCATAGTACCTAGAATTAAGTTTATTTTACCTTATGAGTTGATGGTCAGTCTTACTGTCAACGCTTAGTGAAAGGTAGTATTATGACCTATAAAAACTAACACCCTCCCATCCCCTCTGGCTTTCGGCTGCCACAGTAGCGATGGGTAGCAGTAAATTTTGGCAAGGCATAGGTGGGCCACTGACAGCGAATTTCGTTGAAATCTGCGGTGCTAATGATCAACTTCCTTCGGACATGCGCTTGCGCAGACAGGTGGGGGTGAATTGGTACTCACAAGGGAACGGATGAAAAACCCAAAGGCACGAACTTCATCCGTTCCCATGTCGATTCAATTTGGATTGCCTCGGAAACAACCTTATTATGTAACAAGCTGTCTGATGATGTCACGACACTCGCACACAGAACAGTGTGGCCAGTGTCGTCATTGAAATATATATCACAGCATTATTATTAAAGGACTTGAACATCTGAAACTACTTCGCTTTTACTTATTCTATATATATATATATATATATATATATAGTAATAATAATAAATTTGAAGACTAAAATCCAATGATTTAGAGGGGGGGGGTTGGAAGAGAGCTCCATGTAGTATATATAGAGAGGGGTAGAGTTTGGTGTAAATCGATAAGGATAAATATATATCAAATATATAAGAACCGTAGAGCAAATATTTATTAAAATAACAGATTAATCTGTTATTTTAATAAATAAATATATATATATATATATATATATATATATATGTGTGTGTGTAAAAGGTAAACAGAAATAACAACACAATCGGTACAGTATATGGAAGGGATATATTAGGTTAACGCTTGATATAGCAGGAAGAAGGTCTTAACGTTTCGGACGCTAGTCTTTCATCAGAAGAAAGAATGAGAAATTAGATAGATTGAAGGGACGGGCGGGATGTAATGAGAAAAAATATTTTTAGATAAAAATAACAGGTCCATTCATATATATATATATGTATGTGTGTGTGTAAAGTATAATTGTTGGAAGCAATGATATTGTTTATCACTAGGGTCAAATTATTATAATAAACGTTATTATGTATTATATTTGTTATTCAAATGATAAACAATGTCTTATTACTTCTGACAATTATACTTTATTGATATATTATTCTCTACATTACTAAAGATCACCCCCTCCCCCAACACACACACACACACATATATATATATATATATATATATATAACAAAAGTAACGAAGATCGCTGGTATAAATACAGCGTCTAGCTCACTCAATTAATCTGGTAAACTGCAGTTATGCAGCTGCAATCAACTATTCACAGTGCACACATTTAGTTTACTGTAGACAGTTGGCTGTGTTTACTTAGAGACAGATGTAAATATCTTCCTCCT
>OZ024742.1:218172858-218202858 GCA_964016885.1 Eledone cirrhosa | reverse complement strand
AAGTTACTTCTCATTAGCTATAAAACTAATATCAGAGGAAACTAATATCAGTTGCATTGCTCTCTCTCTCTCTCTCTCTCTCTCTCTCTCTCTCTCGTATTTGTAAGAGAAAAAATTAACGTTTCAAAAATAATTATTTCCTTTATATATTTTTAATCAGTTAATTTAGACAGATTCTGTTTTAATGGTTTTACCTTTTGCAATTTCGAACAAAAATTCGAAAGAATTGACGAAGGAGTTCTAGAAAAAATGGTGAGCTCCTTTTTTTCCCTTTAGAAATGAATACAAATTATTTGAAAGAGTCACCGAAAGTGTTTTACTGGAAAGGGTTTCTATTTTTTCAGAAAATGTTATTTTCGTTAACACGTAGTACATTATCTGCAAAGACCCTATATCTCTGGCAGACCAATCTTCACTGTGTGGTGGGTTGGTAGGGTTGTTATAGCATCGGACAAAATGTTTTAGAGCATCAAATCTTACACCCTACCGAGGTCGATAAAATAGAGTATCTGTCAAATACTAGAGTCAATTCAATCGATTTTCCTTCTCCCCTTAATTAAATTTACTGGGATTTTGAATAAATTAGAAATCAATCTTTATCATGTTTCTGTGTCATCATATACCACTTGTCTTTCTGTGCTTAATCATTGCGACCTCCGTCTCAGAA
The DNA here is from genome assembly GCA_964016885.1 of Eledone cirrhosa. Taxonomy (NCBI): domain Eukaryota; kingdom Metazoa; phylum Mollusca; class Cephalopoda; order Octopoda; family Eledonidae; genus Eledone; species Eledone cirrhosa. The sequence goes on along the minus strand of OZ024742.1, from coordinate 218,202,191 downwards.
AAACTACAGCCACTTCCACAATTTTATTGAAAGACTTGGCAATTTTAAATTAACTTGATTTTTCCTTCTCCGTAAAACCACTTCTCATTGGCTCTAAACAAGAATACCAGTTGCATTGCGCTTTTTTCATTTTGTAAAAATGTAACAGTTAAGAAACTTAGCTGTTGTTTCCTTTATAATCACAGACAGATTCTGTTTAAGATACCTCACTTCTCTTTAGTATGATGATGTTTTAGATTATGTAAACAAATAAAAAAGAAAGTTAAAGAGTAAGTGAAGAAATAATTGTTTCTACTTTTGGCACAAGGCCAGCAATTATCCAGTGCATTACTGGTACTTTATTTTATCGACCCCGTAAGGATGAAAGGCAAAGTTAACCTCGGCGGGATTTGAACTCAGATTGGAAAGGGTCGTAAATGAATTTATGAGAGAATAAAAAGGTTTGAAAAGTCATTAAAAGAATAATACTGTAAAGAAGAGGTGAGAAAATATCTAAGGAATAGAATGTATTTGTAGAACACGTTGACAGTTAAAGTTTTACTTATAATATATACTTATAAATATTATTTTCGTAAACTATTTATCTAATAAGTGAAAGAGATTTCTGTCCATTAGGGTAGGAACATTCCAGCAGTCCACTTTCAGAGGAACTTGACGCCTCTTTTTGACGCCTCTGGAAGTACGCCGTTATCACCCGAGTGAAGAGGAACGGACAAGGTTTAACCCACCTTTTTTCTAGGGCCTTCCTCAACAGAGGTGTAAGATGCTTCTATATCAATCCTGATCCTGACTCCATCAAGGCGGACTCCATCACCGCAGGGCTTGGAAGGAAGATGAAGGGAAGTGCCCTGCACAGATGAGTAGATTCTAGTCAGGTGGGAGACGCGCAAACACCAACCGCACAAACTTGATCCCCATAATGACTGTTCTTGTGATAAGGATTCCAGGACAGGCCAGGGTCCACCAGTGTTTTGATAATCTAAAACGGTGAAAGCAGGCTTTGCTAACATCAATTCTTAACATCAATTTTTTTACATGTTATAAGGATTCTTTATATATATACCAGGTGTGCTTTTCAAATCCCTTTTTGTCATTTTTTTAAATCAATTTTTTATCAACCCCATAGGTTGAAAGTGGTTTTTAGTTTAATTTTTGGAATGATTCTGTCTAATATGTCTTTGTTTGTTCTACTTATATTTGAGATTAAATTTGATTATAACTTCAGTAAATACTACTATATTTGCACTAAATACGGACATAGATTATATTTATATCAGAATAGGAGTGCTGGTAATACCTGACAGAATAACTATTAAGAAATGTATCGTTAAATAATTCTAGCAATTCCAACTTTCCTTAACCATAAAAAAAACTTTATTTACAGTTTGTCACTACAGCCATGCTGGTATGCGCATGCATTGGTCCGTAATCAAATACTTTTTAATATGTTGTATATAATTGATCCTGACGATCACTCTATAAAGGTATTGTAAATAATACCTTTAGGGAATGTAACATGTGTAGATCAAATAAATAATTTATTAATTGTTGAAACTTTGTGATCTATTACTTGTGTTAATATATGCTCTGTGATTATAAATCTAAGATGACTGGAAGTATACCAACTGTATTAACCTCTGAAATACCTTTCACAAATCAGGATATAGAATAAACCACATTTGAGCTTTAAATATCTGAACGCCTTACTCTTGTATTATCAACTTATAAAATTTACTATATATATATATATATATATATATATATATATATATATATATATATATAGTACACTACTCTTACACTATCCAGGAGATTCCAACCAGAATGGTTGCATTTTTTAAGGGTATGTCAATATTTATTTATAAAACTAACCTATATTATATTTTATCTGATGAAAGCGCACAATAGATTGCTCAGGTGGCCCTTGAAATATGTATAATGAAATAAATATGGTTTTATAAATATAGTTTCCATTTGTTAATATATTGTATATATATATATATATATATAGGAACCAGTAAGACCCCGACGGCTGAGCTCAAGCCGTTTCGACGGCTAATTCTGGACTAAAGGAAAATTTATCCTGGTATTTAAATAGCCGAGCTTCTCAAGGGGTAATTCCATATATGGTCAAAGTGATTGTCACAAGGATTGGTCACAAGTTAGTAGTAATTCTGTGATGGCAAATTAGTGGGGGAAGGGGTAGCTAAACCTGCCAGTAGGAGAAAAAGGGGAGGGGGTGGAGTAGACCCATTCATGCGTTGGTGGTGCCGGCTACAGCTGGGCGTGAGGTCAAAGAAGATACTAGGGAGGGGGAGGGGGAGGAAGTCGAAACGGTAAGTAGAACAATGAAGGGTAAAAATATACTGGTTGGAGGTGGTAGTAGTGTGGTGTGGTGGTAGTTGGGGGTGGTAGTGGTGTGGTGTGGTGGTAGTTGGGGGTGGTAGTGGTGTGGTGGTAGTGAGGCCTTCTAGCGGAGTGGTTTCCGGGAGGAAATATCCTACTGTCCCGCTCCCATTAGCGGAACCAGCAGGCGACACTGCCGCTCACGCAATGTAACATGGTTCAATCCTCCCCACAATGCAGAGGTGACAATTCCCATCGGGAAAATATTCTTTAGGCTCATTGAAAAACACTTCCCACTACAACACCGCTACCACAACATAATTAACAAAAATACTATCAAACTCTCTTACAGCACTACACCAAACTTCGCACAAAACATCGTCTCCTCCAACAACAAAAAACTCAACCCCGATGGAAAAAATAACCTAAATAGCAGTGGAGAGCCGACCAGGAGGTGCAACTGTCCTGATAGATCCATTTTCCCCCTCGACAACAGATGCAGAGACCGTAATGTGATCTACCAGTGCAACGTGAGGACGGACACCTCCAACAAAGCTTATATAGGATTAACCACATGTGACTTCAAGACCCGGCATACAGACATACCTTCCAAAACCCGGCCCGGCGTCACGCCACTACACTTTCGGGCCACATATGGGACCTCAAGGACAACAACATCACCTATGATCTCACTTGGAGATTACTGTCCAGAGCCAACTCTTACACGGGAGGACGCCGTCCGTGCAATTTATGCTCGGAGGAAACTTTACAAATGCTGTTTTCAACGGACCAACTCCTAAACAAGAAAGATGAACTGGTTACTGCATGTAAACACAGATTGCGTAGGACTTACCTCGCCCTCAAACCCCATAATGACCCGGGGGGGTAGACTAGGGCTATAACACCCCACTTGCCGATTTTGTAATGGGTAACCCCTGCTTGCCAAGGGAGACGTAAGATCTTCTTTTATATTCTTTTATCGCTTCCTCTATATTTCCTTCTTCCCCCATCCCTCCCTAGTCCTTCTACCCCAGTTCTTTTTCTTTGTCGGCGTCTTTTTCTCGCCCACCCGAGGTAGCCCCTCGGCCCCTTGTAGCCTCAGTACCCCCACCCCCTCCCCCAGTCTATGTTAGATTTGGCGGACTCCGCTTTTTATAGCAGTTGTGTTAGACCTCGGATACTTGCCCCCTTATCCGACCGCTCCCCCTTTTTTCCGTGACTTCTATATTTCTTAGTGGCATCTCTGCTTTATTTCTCGTTTATTCAGTTTTTCTTTCTTCTCTTTTCTTTTGGGCGGGGTGGATTCTGAATTAATTTTCCGTATTCTACTTTTACTTCGTACGAACTTTCATGTAGCTTGTATAAGAACTTTTGTAGTTTGGCGGTACCCTTAGAGTTAGCATTAGTATATTTTTTTCGGGACTCTGAATTATTATTTCGTACTAGTTTACTTTTCTGCACTGGGTGGTTGCTGGCCTTGTGCCCGGCGTAGAAACCTTTATTAATTATTTCGTGGTAGTTTCTTTAGTATTTTGGACCCCCTTTGTTGACCCGCACTGTATGATATACGTACTTATACCTCTTAAAAGGGTCCTTTCCTATTCCGTCCCACCTAGTTTATTTATTTTTTATTTTTTTTATTTCTTTATCTATTTATTCATTTATTTATTCATTTATTTATTTATTTATTTATTTATTTATTTAGCCTAGCAATAGCGAGAGACTTAGGTCGTAGAAATTGCTTTTTTTAAAATTTTTTATTTACTTTTATTCGCTTCACTCTCAGTATATTTTTACCCTTCATTGTTCTACTTACCGTTTCGACTTCCTCCCCCTCCCCCTCCCTAGTATCTTCTTTGACCTCACGCCCAGCTGTAGCCGGCACCACCAACGCATGAATGGGTCTACTCCACCCCCTCCCCTTTTTCTCCTACTGGCAGGTTTAGCTACCCCTTCCCCCACTAATTTGCCATCACAGAATTACTACTAACTTGTGACCAATCCTTGTGACAATCACTTTGACCATATATGAAATTACTCCTTGAGAAGCTCGGCTATTTAAATACCAGGATAAATTTTCCTTTAGTCCAGAATTAGCCGTCGAAACGGCTTGAGCGCAGCCGTCGGGGTCTTACTGGTTCCTATTACCCACTCTACTACCCTAAGTATTGAGTACTTTGGTGCGTTATGGTCCACCTGGTTCCTTACCACATTTCCTTCGTTATATATATATATATATGTATGTATATATATATATATATATATATATATATATATATATATATATATATATATATATATATATTATATTGTTATATTTGTGGAAGGTCATATTGTTATAATATTGCCAGAAATAATAACAGAACACACTCACTGTTTGGTTTGGGTTGGTTTTCGCTTCCTGTATCTTTTATATCTCCATAGTTAATTTATCTGGCAATCGATGTTTATCTTTGATTGACCAACGTTTAAAAATACAGATATAAATATATATATATATATATATATATATATATATATATATATATATATATATATATATATATATATATATAAATATATATATATATATATATATATATATATATATATATATATATATATATATATATATATATATATATATATATATATATATATATTATATAGTCTATCAAAGTTCTTTCGTCACACATCTGTGACATCATCAGTGGTACTATTGTTTCCTCCCGTTGTATTGTAATACCTAAAAATACAGATATAAATATATATATATATATATATATATATATATATATATATATATATATATAGTCTATCAAAGTTCTTTCGTCACAAATCTGTGACATCATCATTGGTACTATTATGGTTCCTCCCGTTGTATTGTAATGCCTACGCCATTTTTATTTTAGTTATTTATTTATTTATTATTGTCTCTGTCTCTGTTTGCGCATGCAGTTGCGTGTGTGTTTCCTGTTTGGTGTGTGTGTTCGTGCTTGAGTGTAAGTATTTTTGTATTCTATCTTTGAATACCAAACAGTGAGTGTGTTTTATTATTATTTCTGGCAATATTATAACAATATGACCCTCCCTAAATATAACAACATTTGTTTCGACACACAATTTCATATGAAAAACCTTGCAAAACGAATTCATATATATATATATACTTCCTTTATATATATATATATATATATATATATATATATATATATATATATATATGTGTATATGTATATATATATATATATATATATATATATATATATATATACATATATATACATATATATATATATATATACATATATATATATATATATATATATACATATATATATATACATATATATATATATACATATATATATATACATATATATATATACATATATATATATATACATATATATATATATATATATATATATATATATATATATATATATATATATATATATATATATATACATACATATATATATATATATACATATATATATATATATATATATATATATATATATATATATATATATATATATATATATATATATAATATATATATATATATGTATGTATATATATATATATATGTATTAGAATTGGAGCTCTGAAATAGCAATATATATATGGATGTATATATAATGTATTTTACAATACACTTATGCTTAATTAAAAGCATTTTGAAGACCGTATGCTATTGTTTTAGAGTAGTGACAAACTCACTTACTTTAATCTTGTCGGCTTATCTCCCCTTGTTTGCTGAGATTAAAGTAAGTGAGTTTGTCACTACTCTAAAACAATAGCATACGGTCTTCAAAATGCTTTTAATTAAGCATAAAGTGTATTGCAAAATACATTATATATACATCCATATATATGTATGTATATATATATATATTAGAAAGTGAAGTTTTTTTACAAATTGAAAAATAACCGAGGTTTCCTACACGAGTGAAAGTATAAAGAAAAAGAGATGAAATCGAAAATGCAACTGGAGTCTTATTTTTTTTTTTTAAATAAATATATTTATCTGGTTCCTTTACCGGTTTCGCAGTTCTTCTGCTTTTCAAAAGTAGAGTTGAGATGGAGGGTCTGTGGTTTTTCTCATCTGTGAGAAAAACCACAGACCCTCCATCTCAACTCTACTTTTGAAAAGTAGAAGAACTGCGAAACCGGTAAAGGAACCAAATAAATATATATATTAATAATAAAGTGTCTTGCTCAAGGACATAACGCATCGCCTGGTCCAGGAATCGAACTCACAACCCTACGATTGCGAATCCAATACCCTAACCACTCCGCCACACACCTTCACTATACATATATATATATATATACATATATATATGTATATGTATATATATATAAATATATATACATATATATATATATATATATACATATATATATATATATATATATATATATATATATATATATATATATATATATATATATATATATATATATATATATATATATATATATATATATATATATATATATATATATATATATATATATATATATATATATATATATATATATATATATATATATATATATGGGATAACAAGTTATCGTAATAGGTAATCCAATTAGAGGTTGTGAGTACTCTCTATTGTGGATAGTTTTATATACATATATATATATATACATACACATACATACATGCATATATATGTGTCCAGACCTTAATTATCTTATAAAAATAAAAATAAATAAATAAATAATAAAACCACTTCCGACCAGGATGGTATAGCAAGCCAGATCGGACACTGAAATAGTTCCTTCATTTTTGTCGGATGAAGGGATATTAATCTTGAAATATCAAGACATGAATAAATTAAGGTAAAAAAACAAGCCCTGTTCCTAATTTTTCTCTGTCCACACCTGCATTGTCGTGGCTTTCCAACTTCGAATTCTTTATACCATATACAATTCTTCAAGTAAACTACAAATTCCTTCTATATGTATATACTAGTTGGCCCGTCCGGCTGGCGTTCGGTTGGGTATACCAGCATTTTTTCTTTTCAGGAATCCCCCCTACACTCTAGTGCAAAGATACCGCACGCCCTCTCAAATCAGCGAGTGTGTGTGTGTGTGGGGGGGGGGGAGTTAACGTGCTCTGGTGTTGGGTTTGAATAGTTTTTAGGATTCCCCAGTGTTCAGCAGCCAGTACGTTAAAGAAAATTGATAGTTACAACAATAAAGGCTGAACAGAGAACACATCTTTTAACAAACAATAATTTGTACAACCATAATGGAAATTCCAAGTAACAGAAAATATTTAAATTACCTTGTTAGAGCCACAGAGTATACAATATTTTTTGTTCGGCCCTCCTGAGCAAAGATGAAGAGATTGTTGGCGAGCTCACCCTAGAGCATCCTACATACAATTGACCATGGGAGAATCACTGATCTCGTAGCTCGTCTCACGGAGAAGCTCTGTAGACGTTGACCTCTGGACACTCCTGTCAGGAGCAGGTAAGCTGTAGTGACTTAGAGGCCTACCACCAATCTCCAGGACACTGTTTTCAAGACAAATGAGCGTCTAATTGAAAACGACATCGTATGTTACGTTCGTATTGTGCCTGCGTGTGCGGTGGAGGATGTCCTCAGCCAGACTTTCGCGGTGGTTGTTCCACATTGCGAGCGGCTCGGCAAGATCGCAGTTGTGCAGCATAATAGCAAATGTTTTCGCAGCTGAGACGGGACTTTAGCAGTTGCTGCTTCTTTAGGGTGAGGTGCCAAGGGTTGTCATCGTGTAACATACCACGCATCTGGCAAGCCAAATGGTAAGTGGAACATTGATGGCCATTGATGGTTCTCAGATCTTGAAAAGACTGTGGTCCTCTAACCTTGAACAGTAACAATGACGATAAACCGTCTGTGCTTTCGTGAAATAAATATGTTTTTGTGTATGCAAAAATATCTGTACAGGAATATATATATTAAAATAACAGATTAAAGTTTAACCAAAGAATCGCTGCTTTCACGCTTAACGGGATCTTCTGAAACTAAAAAAATCAGTCTGGGAACGCATAAGTAAATATTTCGAAAAACGTTATCTAATGCAGACAGCCAGACATACAGAGACATATTATAAGGGCGCTACGTTATATCTATGTATCTATCTAAAAATACAGAGTAAGAAAAATAGGGGAATGTTGTGCGACGTCATAAGAAAAAGTGAGGAATGACGTATAACCGGAAGTGTTGACATTTGAAATTTTAAGGAATGAATATTTAAATAATGTCTTTAATCTTTTAACAAAATTCAATAGACAAAAATACCCTCACTTTTTACTTGGAAAAAGTTACATCTATGGTGTAAATTTGGTGCTGTTTGGTCCAGCCGTTTGGCGGAAAGTTTGTTACATACATACGGCCGTCAGCTTTATAGTATATATATAACCGGTTGACATAAGAAGCATTTCTGCTCAAATGTGGAGCGGGCCATCAATAATAAATAATTTTGTGTCAATTATTAACATAATCACATAGTCAACCCTCAATATAACTGAGTCAACCGTCAACACCGTCAATATAACTGGATCAACCATCAACATAACTGGATCAATTGCCAATATAACTGGATCAACCATCAATATAACTGGATCAACCGTCAATCTAACTGGGTCACCCATCAATATAATTTGGTAAGCATTCAAAATAATTAGGACAACTTTCAACACAAGAAGGCCAATCATCAAAATAAGTGTGTCAAGCTGTTGACCATCAATATAATAAGATTAACCATTAATAAAAAGTGATTGGTTCTTAATAATGCGGTATCAATTGAATCAAAGAATTGTAGAAGTGAGCTATTGTGGCTTACATATATTTGCCCAAACAATAATCATTGTAAGTGAAATGAAAGGAATTGAACCAGCATTGCGTTCATGGCTTATGGGGAGCTTTATCATCACGATATAAAGACGAATGGATTATATTGTCATTTGAAAACCACTGGAGAATTTTTCTTTATGCTGTGTATCTAGGACTGGCGAGTGTGGCGAAACCGACATTCTATAAAGATCAATGAATTATATTGTCACTAGACAACAAACGTTGGTTGGAGAAGGCGGAGTTACTCGATTTAATCGACACCAGTAACTAATACTTAATCTAGCATCGCCAACTCCAGCACCAGTTAAACAATGTAAAGGAAGATTGAAACGGGTGTAAACAAATTTTGATTGAGTCAAATTTACCGACTGACTGAAGTCAGGATTAATTTCTTTTGTTTTGTATTATGTATTTGCTTATTTGATTATGAGTATCATGTTTTTCCTCACACATCTGTGACACATCACTTGATCTTTGCTGTAGAGATCAATGAGATATATAACAATAATAAAGATTGCTAATATAGGTATAGTTTTGATTATAATCGACCTCAGTATTAAACAGGTATTTATTTTATTGACCCCAGAAAAAGGAAATTCAAAGACGGCATCGGTATGACGACTTCAATTCAAACTCTTCAGGGATAATAGCTAAATACCACAAGGCATTTAGTCGGTTGGCTATAGCTACGACATCCTCGTGTGACATCTTCCGATGATATCTCCCTATGACAACTACCTACATGAGTTTCCTCCTACCACCCCACCCCCTGACAAATACCTACAGCATCGACATATAACACCTCACTACCACATTTCCATATAACTATCACAATGATTTAGACATCTACATAGAACATTGTTCTACAATATCTACGTATATCATTTCCCTGTGACAACTATGGCAACTCCCCACATCATACCCCTACAACGTCTATTTAAGATATCTCTCTATAACATTTACCTACGGTATCATCCTACGACAAATACCTACGATAATTCTTTACATCAACTTATGACATCTCCCTACTACTACTCCCTATATTAGATACTTTATCGAATCGTTTTGATCGGAGAAACCATATTTGTGTGATTTAGAAATTCGAAATATACTAGCTGTTTTTTTTTAGTAGATATCTAATAAACGATATTCCAATTGTGACCATTCCCTCTTCACCTTTTGTATATGTAAGATTACATTATCCAATGGATCCTTATTTTTTCAAACGATATGGTGTTTTGAAGGAGATTTGGTTGTTATTTCTAGCAGAAGGAGCGACAGCGTTGGTGTCTTTTTGTCAGCAATCTATATTTGTAGTTTGTCATGCAAGTATTCGCAATATCAATCATTTAAGAGAACTTATTTAATAAAGCAATTCCTTCGTCGTCATTAATATTAAAATCTGCCTTGCTATATTGCAACTGTCAGAGTTTCAAACCATTGTGACTTAATAATTCTCTCTATAAGTTAGTGATCTTAAATAACTCCAACTTGATTCTCATGAAATACATTTGCCTTTCTTTCTATTGAGCATGTTACAATTTTACTGAAGAACTACCTTCTAACATTGAATATCTGTCGAGAGGTACTTAGAACTGGCTCCACAAATAAGCATTGCGAGAAGAAGATCCAACATGAAAATGTGAGGAACCATTGAAAGTTATTGCTTGTTTAGCCACCCACATACTGGTTAACAAGAAGTAGTTTGTAAAAGTAATTATTAGCCAGTGGGGCACATTAAAATTACATTTTCAAGTGGCATCTTCAATTTTCGACAATCTGCAACTTATTTAACATTTATGAAGCTTGTGTCGAGTGAATTTGAAAATGATAATAATAATTTGCTGTTCAAAAAAGAGATAGATCACTGTTGTGTCTTAACAGTTTTGTGTTATCTATGCTTTGAAGAATTTTTCACCCTAAAACGTATTAAACATTACATCAAAGTAATTTTCATGTGAAAACATTTATTTGGAGTACAAGTTCTCTAAGCTTTTAACCAGCATAGTATCATGAAAAGAAATTTTCCAGGGAAACAAAGTACTTTTTGAGGCGGTCATGCAAACAATACTTGAACCGTGCACCTAGAAGTATGAAAATCCTTTAAAAGATTAAAAATAATTTATCGAGTGATTGTTTAAACTTTAAACCATACTCATGTATCTTTTGTAGCTCTTCTCTTTTCATTGGCTGATCAATTTAAAATTGTAGAAAGAGAGAACCAGTGGCACGAACTGCTAACACCAGATTTGACGTATATTTCTTGAAGCAATTCTTATTTATGAGTAAAACATTCTGTGCAAAGCAGCAACACATAAAAATTTCATGTTTAGAGCATGCTACGAAGTAATGCCACCGTTGAGAGAATGTTTGTAAAAGTAACCTCCACCCAAATCAAACAAAGAGATAGGTTGGTGTTAGGTCTACTAGTACATTCATCAATTTTAAGACTAAATATCCAACTTAAAGGGAAAAGATTTGCTTCTATGATTTTACAACTTACGGGGTCGATAAAATAAAGTACCAGTAATGCACTGGGTAATTGCTGGCCTTGTGCCAAAAGTAGAAACAATTATTAAATTATCAACTATGTAAATTAGAACCAGCATACAAGCAATTCTTATATACATACATACACACACATGCACAAGTGTGTATATATATATATATATATATATATATATATATCATCATCATCATCATCATCATTTCATTTTACATCCGCTTTTTCCCTGCTTGCAAGGGTGGGACGGGAACTGATTCTACAGCTGGATGCCCTTCCTAACACCAACCTCATTTACAGTGAGTGCTGGGTGCTTTTTTCCGTGGCACCTCCACGACCACTTTACAGTGAGTGGTGGGTGCTTTTTGGCCGTGGCACCCACATCACCTGGTCTGAGGTTTGAACTCACAACCTTTCGAATGCAAGGCCAATGCTCTAACCACTAAGCCATGTGCTTCCATTTATATATATATATATATATATATATATATATATATATATATATATATATATATATATATATATATATATATATATATATATATATATATATATATATATATATATATATATATATATATATATATATATATATATATATATATATATATATATATATATATATATATATATATATATATATAATGGAAAAATTTGAACAGGGACAAAACAGAGAGGCAGTACAAAGAATGTTTATTAATTTCACGCTCTGGAGAGTGGGGTGTTGGTGGGGGACGACGTTTCGGGCATAAGCCCTTCCTCAGGTGAGAAGTGTGTGGGAACAGAGTTCAAAGGGTGTGTAGGGGAGTGGTGGAGAGACATATAGCGAAAGGAAACGGTGCGAATGAAAAAATAAAAAATAAAGATAAAAATAAAAATAAAGCATGATCAAAATACAAGGAATGAAATAAATTTGAATATAAAAGCATGATCAAAATAAACTGAAATTAAAAGGGGGGTAAAACAGGTGGTGGAAGGGTGTGGGTGTGTAGGGGTGGTGGCGGGTGGAGTGGGGAGAGGGAAACGGGGTGTCCGAGCGGGGAGGGGCTGAAGGTGGTGTGTGTGTGTAGGTGTGCGTGTGTGTGTGTATGTGTGTATGTGAAAGTAAGGGTTGGGGGAAGAACGGGGTTGCATGTTCAGGAAGTGGTGTGTGTGTGTGGGGGGGGGGGGGGGTCGGAGTATATGTGCGTGTGTGGATAGAGGGGTGGGGGGAGAGGAATCAGGAGGCTGAGGGTGTAAATATGTGGTGGAAAGCACGTGTGTGTGGGGTTTAAGCGTTTTGTGATATATATATATATATATATATATATATATATATATATATATATATATATATAACAAAGAAATTGTGGTAAGGAACCAGATGGACCATAACGCACCATAGTACTCAATACTTAGGAGTAATAGAGTGGGAAATAGGAAAAAATAAGACGCCGACGGCAGAGCTCAAGCTGTTTCGACGGCTATTTCTGGACTACATTAGAATTTTTAGCCTGGTGAATAAATAGCCGAACTTGTCAAGGGGGTACTTCCTTATATGGGAAGATTGTAGTTGTCAAGAGGATTGGTTAAAATTTGTTGTAAACACAAATAAGTCTATCATGGCATTTGGTGGGAGGTAGGGGTGGCTGAACTGGCCTGTAGAACAATAGGGGAGTGAGTGGAGCGGTCAAGCGTTGAAAGTGTATATGTATACAGCAGATTCTAAGGATAGTGTATGAAGTGGAGGAGGGAGGTTATAGAATAAGTAAATCGAATGAGAGTAGGAGACAATAAAAGATAATAGAAAGAAAGAAAAAAAATATATAAAATTAGATAGTGAGAAATGAATAAAGAAATCACAATGCTATCTTACAATTACAGGTTAATAAGTTGAGAATAGAAAAAACTTGTAGAAATTGAGTAGTAACAGAGCTGTTACAAAGTTAAAGGGGTTTTACACATCTGGTATAAGTAGTTAGTAAAACGTATTCGGCCAATTCTATCTTAAAATTACAGGGGTGGAGGAACTGATGCTACAGAGGCCCGATGGGCTGCATCGGGGTAGGCGAAGGGGAAATCAGACGAGGAAGAAAATAGGGGGTGGAAGGAAGTGATAGGATGAGACAGGAGTAAGAAGAAGACAAAGAGGAAAAGAAAGGAGATACATCTACCTATGTAAGCTGGGGTTTCCCCTAACTCTTTCGGCAAGTAGGAGGGTTATCAGCCCTTGTCTACCCACCCTGGTCGTTATGGGGTTTGAGGGCGAGGTAAGTCATACGCAATCTGTGTTTGCATGCGGTTACCAGTTCGTCTTTCTTGTTTAGGAGTTGGTCCTTCGAAAACAGCATTTGTAATGTTTCCTCCGAGCATAAGTTACACGGACGGCATCCTCCCGTGTAAGAGTTAGCTCTGGACAGTAAGCTCCAAGTGAGATTGTAGGTTATATTATTATCTTGGAGGTCCCAGATGTGGCCCGAAAGTGTAGTGGCATGTCGCCGGACCGGGTTTCGGAAAGTATGTCGGTGTTGGTAGAGCCGGGTCTTGAAGTCACACGCAGTTAATCCTATATAATCTTTGTTGGAGGTGTCCGTCCTCACGTTGCACTGGTAGATCACGTTACGTTCTTGGCATTTGTTGTTGAGGGGGCACGTAGATATATCAGGGAAGTTACACCTCCTGGTCGGCTCTCCACTGATGTCTAGGTTATTTCTTCCATAGGGATTAAGTTTTTTGTTGTTTGAGGAGACGATGTTTTGTGCGAAGTTAGGTGTGGTGCTGTAGGAGAGTTTGATGGTGTTTTTGTTGATTATGTTGTGGTAGCGGTGTTGTAGTGGGAAGTGTTTTTCGAGGAGTCTAAAGAAGATTTTCCCCATAGGTGTTGCCACCTCGGCATTATGGGGAGCATTGAACCACGTTACGTTGCGTGAGCGGCGGTGTCGCCTGCTTGGTCCACTAAGGGAAGCTGGATAGAAGGATATTTCCTCCCCGGAAGCCACTCCTCTTGAGGGCCTGGTTGTAATGAGGCGCGTGTTTGTCGAATATCTGCTCATTAGCAGACAAACGAGATATGCGGAGGGAGATGTGTTTAACCAGGTTATTGGTGATGTTTCTAGGATGGTTAGAGCGGCGGTGGATGTAGTGCAGGTTGTCGTTTGGTTTCCTGTATGGGTAGTACAGATCATTTTCCAGGTTATGGGTAACGTCCAGGAAATTGACTCAGGTTAGGGACGTTTGTAGGGTGATTTTAAGTCCCCAGTCCCGGAAGAAGTTGATTAGTTGTTTACGGACCCGGTCTGTACTACTGGAGTTGTACCCTTTGAGAGTGAGGAGCCCATCATCCCGGTACAATCCACCGCCGAATACAGGAAACATTTCGGTGAGTTTAAATAGTGTCAAATCTATTTATCTATAAAACTGTTTATATTGTATTTTGTCTGAGGAAGGCATAGCATATTGTTAATATGATATCCCTGAAATATATATAATGAAATAAATATGGTTTTATAAATATAGTTTCCATTTATTTAATATTGTAAATATACTCCAAATACTTGTCGAGTGCTTTTATATCAGTTATAAATATTTACTAGTTGTAACCCAACAATTTAAATATAACTTTCCATATATATATATATATATATATATATATATATATATATATATATATATATATATTTCTTCTTCTATATATATATATATATATAGAGAGAGAGAGAGAGAGAGAATTTGAAGTTTGAAAGTCATGACAATGCGAAATAGTCGCATAAAGTAATTAGACGAAACAAGATGTTATGTTTTACCTTAATTTATTTATATATCGTGGCTTTCAAACTTCAAATGCCATACGCAACTAAACTACAAATTCCTCCTACTTTTATATATGTATATATATATAGTATAAAAGTAAAGGAACAAAGTATCAGTGTTGCATCATTTATTATTATACTCTCCTCTGCTAGAGCATCGAGTGCTCACCCGCCATACCGCCTATATATATAGTAATAATAATAAATGTGAAGACTAAAATCCGAAGAGGTCTCGATAAGGATTATATATATAAATATATATAAAAACCGTTGAGCAAATATTCATTAAAATAACAGATTAAAGTTTAAGCAAGAATCGGTGCGTTCACCCTTAATTCAGTTTCAGAAGATCCCGTTAAGGGTGAAAGCATCGATTCTTGCTTAAACTTTAATCTGTTATTTTAATATATATATATATATATATATATATGTGTGTGTGTGTGTGTGTGTGTGTGTGTGTGTGTGTGTGTGTGTGTGTGTGTGTGTGTGTGTGTGTGTGTGTGTGTGTGTGTGTGTGTGTGTGTGTGTGTGTGTGTGTGTGTGTGTGTCTAGGGCGGGTAAAATCCCCGAGATCCATGGACGAGTTCTCTTCAGCGGTCTCTGTCCCTCATCATCGCTGCCATGTCCTGCGTCTCCAAGAGACCAGTGTCTGTCCTTAGGGCATCAACATATGTCAACCTCGCTCTCTCTCTTCTAGTGTGTCCATGTAGGGACTCCCACGGGAGCACTGAATGCAGTGTCAACTCTGGAAGTCGGTGAGCATGTCCAGCTAACCTCAGTCTCCTCTGTGCACTTTCGAGCTGACATTTGCGAGGCTCCCGTACAGCTCTGAGTTCTTCATTCTCAGTCTATTCTGATTAATGTTCAGAGCCATCCTCAGCATTCTCGTGTAGCACCCATCCACCATCTGAGTGAGTTTCTTGGTCAGTGTACAAGTCTCAGACCCGTACAGCAGCACAGACTCCACTACAGCAACGAAGAGACGGATCTTCAGGTCTTTACGAAAGTCCGACTTCCACGCCGATCTCAAACTGTGACACGCCGCCCAGGCTTTGCTTTTCCTCTCAACCACATCATCTTCTGTATTTCCAATCTTTGCTCCCAGATACAGGAAGTCCTCAACCAATTCTAGCGTCTTGCCGCCTACATTCATAATCTTTTCTGGCTTCTTAATATTCTCTACCAGATACTTTGTCTTAATCTTATTCATTCTCAGCCCCACACTCATCGACACAGTCTCCACCTCCTGCATCAAATCCTCTGCTTCCTTCACTGTGTTTGTCACCAGAACTATGTCATCAGCAAATTCAGCATCTGATATCTTTTTTGCCATAATTCTCCTGCTTTGAGCCAGTGTTGCAGTAAAGCCAGAGTCCTGGCGTTTCTCCAGCGCAAGGCGCATACAATAGTCCACTACGATGATAAAAAGGTAGGGAGCCAATGTATCTCCCTGGAGCACTCCAGTCAGTATCTCAAAGAACTCCGTCATCCCATCAGGTGTAATGACTTGGACTTTGGTGTCGGTGTAGAGCAGTGATATCAGGTACACTATCTTCTTGGGGATTCCATAAGCCTGTAAGATCTTCATCAGGCAGTGACGGTCCACAGAATCAAAGGCCTTCCTAAAGTCAATGAAAACGATGACAGCAGGAAGGCTCTTTGCTCTAGCTACCTCTAATATCCTCCTCAGCATCAGGATGTGACCGGTGGTTGATATTCCCTCTCTGAAGCCGTTCTGGTTGTCCCTGAGCTTCTTCTCCATCTCGGGCTGGATCCTGTTAAGAATCATCCTGTTGAGGGTCTTTGTCACAAGTGACGTCAGTGAGATCCCCCTTTAGTTGTTGGTGTTAGAGAGATTTCCCTTCTTTGGCACTGGGACGATGTTACTGATCCTCCACTGATTCGGGGCAACTCCTTTCTCCAGTGCTTGGTTACAGAACCCCAGGATATCATCAAAATCACACCTCTTGATCACCTCTGATGCCACTCCATCTTCTCCATGAGTCTTGCCCTCCTTTATCTTCTTCTTGGCTCTCTGAACTCCTCTCTGGTAAAGGGTCTAGTTCCTCAAATAGCCGCCTGATCTCCCCAGTGTTCTGGGCTGTGGAGGACGGCGCTCCTAGTAGGGTCCTAAAATGGTCCAGCCATTTCCTCTTCCTATCCTCGGGCCCTGTTCCTTGGATCTGACTCGAACACCTCTTCCTCCCTGTGATCTCGTTGATAATCATCCAGTTCTCCTTACACCCAGACCTGTCAACCGCTCTCTCCACACTTCTGATCTTCTCTATCATATATATATATATATATATATATATATATATATATATATATATATATATATATATATATATATATATATATAGGAAAATGTGTAACCCCGGCGGCAGAGCTCAAGCCGTTTCAACGGCTATCCAGAAATAGCCGTTGAAACGGCTTGAGCTCTGCCGTCGGGGTTAAATATTTTCCTATTACCCACTCTACTACCCTAAGTATTGACTACTCTTATGCGTTATGGTCCATCTTGTTCCACACTTACCACACTTCCTTTGTTATATATATATATAGAGAGAAAAATGTTCAAGACCCGTCGGCAGATCTCGAGCCGTTTCGACGGCTTTTTCTGGACTCCAGAAATTTCTAGAGTCCAGAAATAGCCGTCGAAACGGCTCGAGCTCTGCCGTTGGGGTCTTGAACATTTTTCTATTACCCACTCTACTACATTAAGTATTGAGTACTCTGGTGCGTTATGGTCCACCTGATTCCTTACCACACTTCCTTCGGTATATATATATATATATTAGAAAGTGAGGTTTTTTTTACAAATTGAAAAATAACCGAGGTGTCCTACACGAGTGAAAGTATAAAGAAAAAGAGATGAAATCGAAAATGCAACTGGAGTCTTATTTTTTTTTTAAATATATATATTTATTTGGTTCCTTTACCGGTTTCGCAGTTCTTCTGCTGTTCAAAAGTAGAGTTGAGATGGAGGGTCTGTGGTTTTTCTCACATCTCATATATATATATATATATATATATATATATATATATACACACCATTTATTGCAAGATATCTATATTCAAGGTTCTCGTTAATTTTTAATATGTTACCTCCGTAGCTATGGGTGTCTACACTCTTTACAAATTATCCCCTGTAATTGTTTGATGCGTTTCATTTATATATATATGTCAATAGACTTTTAATTTAATGTTAATAAATGCTCGGATTTATTCCTTGGAATCTCTGAGCTTATGCCACAGGTTATACGGCGCATGCTTCTGATATTCTCAGACATGACATTTTAAAGTTAATTTTGGTAGTATATATATATATATATATATATAATAAATGAAGAATTAGAAATAGAAGTTAGGAATATCTGTCATCAGTTGTCTACTAGCCATCATAGGTATTTCTTCGCATTACAGACAATATACCTCCAGCTAGGGCGATACAATAACTAAAATAAGTTATTGGGATAAAAAGAATTGGATGGAGAAGAGAGACATGTAAATAAACACGAATGGTGAGGCAACGTAATGAGAGGAAAAAATGAAAAAATCAAGTCAATAATTCATTTCGAACATAAGAACCGGCGAATATTGACCAGAAGGTAAAGACACATCTTAGCCGTACGGATGTGAGCGAGGAAAAGGATCGCGTACGGTGTGAGACGATGGAGGAAGTGAGAGAGAGGGTGAGTAGCAGAGAGTGAGTGAGTGAAAGTGCGAGGAAGAGGCTAGCCGAGAGAGGGGGACTAGACTAGCAGAGGAGGTGAGTGAAAGTAAGAGGGAGAAGGAGAGAGAAGGGGGAGAGAGAAAGAGGATAGCAGTAAGGGAAGAGGAAAAAGACAGGTCAAGGCGAAGGGGAAAACATATATGAATGTAAAATGGCGAGCTGTGTTGTTGCAATTAAGTATAATAAATGAAGAATTAGAAATAGAATATATATATATACAATAATTGTTTCTACTTTAGGCACAAGGCCAGCAATTACCCAGTGCATTACTGGTACTTTATTTTATCGACCCCGTAAGGATGAAAGGCGAAGTCAACCTCGGCGGGATTTGAACTCAGACCGTAAAGGGACGTAACTATGCTGGAAAGCATGGCGTCCGACTCTCTACTGATACTGCCAATCCACCAATAATGAGAGGTACACAGATATATGTGTATACATACATATACATGCATATATGCACATACATTTTTCACAAGTATGTGAGATTGTGTGTTGTCAACCTTAACCAGTGTTGCTCTATGACTATGAGAGACAAGATAATCGGAATAAATAAATTGACTCTATATCAAAGCTATGTAATATATTATAAAGTAAGAAGAAATATTAGACATAAATAAATACCCATTTTTTCTTCATATATATATATATATATATAACGAAGGAAATGTGGTAAGGAACCAGGTGGACCATAACGCACCAAAGTACTCAATACTTAGGGTAGTAGAGTGGGTAATAGGAACGAGTAGGACCCCGACGGCTGAGCGCAAGCCGTTTCGACGGCTAATTCTGGACTAAAAATCATATATATATATATATACTACCAAGCGAGATGTATTTGAATTCATATAAAAATAAGTAAAAATCATCGCTAGAATATTCGTTAAAACAGCCTTCTTCCAATCACTTCTATGTGCCAATACACTTCTCCTTGTTCTCCTCCTCTTTCAATCTTTTCTATATTTCATCTGCCTGTAACCCATCACACCCACTGGTCGCTGGTCTGTTTCTGAGGCAGTTTTGCCCATCGCTATCATTGACAGCATTTGGCTGTTTTAATGGCTGTGCTAGCGATGAGTTATCTCATTTTTATAGAAGAAGAAGAAGAAGAAGAAGAAGAAGAAGAAGAAGAAGAAGAAGAAGAAGAAGAAGAAGAAGAAGAAGAAGAAGAAGAAGAAGAAGAAGAAGAAGAAGAATGATATTTAGCAACGCGCGTGCGCGCACACATGCCACAAATATGAAAAAGTAAGTTGATTCTTGCAAGATTTGAACTGAGGGCAACAATCTGCCGTCCTTCGTTATACCAGAAATATGAGAAATCTGAAAGGTACCATTGTAATTGTGTGGCGTCACTGGGCTCAGTCAAACTAAATATTTCGATACGATGTACGACTGCATTGTTTCTTTAATCTGGTTTATATGTGTAATTATGTGAATAATTAAGTTACTTCGTTCATTGTCTGACAATTGTACAACCAAGAACCAAAATATCTATAATAATGAAGCGAATGGTGTGTAAATAACTTACATTGTGGAATATATATGATTATTGGAGCCAGAACAAATGTACCAAATATAATATTTGGAGAAAGTCTATATTTTCAGAATAAATAATGAGTCACCATTCTGTCCAAGAAATGCCAATATTTTGACTATAATGAATCATTCCTTTACCGAATTGTTCCAGGGAATAGAAAAGAAAGAAAGAAGAAAAAGAAACTAACCTTATTGAAGATTTAAATGTGGTTAATGATTCACTATTTCATATTTCGTATTCTTATTGTTGCTGTTGTTTAGCTTAAGACCAGCTTTAATTGAGAATATATTTCAGCCATGACCATCCCGTCTTTTTTCTCAAATACAGTGCATCTACTATTATCTATTGAGCCTGCTTTACATTTCTGCGATTGATTCCAGGTCGATTTAGCCACTCTTTCTACCAACTCAAGCGACCACATAAAACATTTTTTTATGTTGAGCATGGCTCCACCGATTTCAAAGCATAACAAACATAATGGTAGTTTGCTTTGTCAGCTCAAAATTTTGCTCGTAGCTAAGTCACTCAACTCCTCAAGGATCCTAAGTTGCAGATTGTTCTCTCCTAAGTAGCTGTTGCTATTTTTGGTGTCGTTTAGTTACGGATTATCTTTGATCGAGAAGGTCCATGACGAAAAGTATTCCAGCCTTCGCCATCATACTCAATATATCCATCTTTATTTTATTGGAGATTTATATATATTTAAGACAGTGAGATTATACTGGAAGAAGGTTTGGTTGCTATTTCTAGCAGGTCCATCCATCATGTAAAAGCACCCTCGAAGACTCATATCTCCGTAGCTATCGCATGCATGCATGCCCTCGTGCGTTGAGCTGGTGCTTATCCCGGTTTCATGGCGTGAAGGAGACCAGTCCATCGCTGGGTTAAACCCCCAGCTATTGCTGGTACTCATTTTCAACTGAGTATACTGGAGCAACGTAAAATGAAGTGTTTTTGCTCAAGAACACAACACGCAACCCAACCCAGGAATCGAACCCACGACATTACGATCGTAAGTCCGATACCCTTACCACTAGACCACGTGCCTTCAGTAGTAGATATCGCAGTGTAAGAGTAATACACAGCGGTATACAGCAGTAGAACTGTGGAATGGACGAAAGAGTGATTGATTGTGTTACTGTGCTGCCGAGCTCACACTACAGTAAAATGTTATCTGTAGTAGGTTAA
The DNA here is from genome assembly GCA_964016885.1 of Eledone cirrhosa. NCBI lineage: Eukaryota > Metazoa > Mollusca > Cephalopoda > Octopoda > Eledonidae > Eledone > Eledone cirrhosa. Next base: position 218,180,256 of record OZ024742.1, on the reverse strand, counting down.
CGTCCTTTCCAGGTGGAAGTGTTGTCAGTCATCAGTTCGACGTTACTATAACCAGAGATATGCATTTTACATTATTTTTGTGTTAAGGGAACTGTATTATTCTTTTAATGATTAAAAATCCCGAGATATTGTCATTGTGCTGCACCACTTTCACACGTGTTTGATATCAGAAACATTGTATCAACATTAGATATAGATAAATAAAAGTCATACTGGTGTTAAAGAATGTTCTAAACTATTGGGTCATTAAGGAACAGTCAAGAGTTCAGGTTTACCTGTAAATTATACACATGGAACTTCTCTAGAAAGACAAAGACACCCAAAATTTATAGGACTCTCATTAATGGTTTCTGTTTTATGCACAAGGCCAGCAAATTTTTGGGGTGGGGAAAATCGATTAAATTGACCCCAGTACGTTACTGGTACTTTATTTTATTTACTCCGTAAAGATGAAAGGCAAAGCTAACCTCGGTGGGATTTGAACTCAGAACGTAAAGGGCCGTACTTCTATGCCGTAAAGTATATTATTCGATGCTCTATCGATACTGCCAATCAACCGTCCTTAGGATTCTCATTAATAAGCACAACAATTTGGTGGGATTTAAACTCATAACATAAAGGGGCGTAACTATATGCCTGGAAGTATTTTGACGGATGAGCTAAAAATTATACCAATCAACTGCTCTCACTCGTATTAATTATTTCTTGCAAGAAATTGGGGAGATGGAAATCGATTAAATCGACTTCAGTAGATAACTGGTACTTTCTTTTATTGCCTCCGAAAGGGTGAAAAGTAAAGTTGACCGTGGTGGAGAACGTAAAGATAATTTAATACGCAAGATATCTAATCCGACGATCTACTGAGTCTCCCAAACTACCACCACCATAGTAATAATAAAATAAACATACAATACATATATTAAAACCCAAATCCCTCCTCTATCTCTATCTATCTGTCTATCTATCTAAATTTCTATCTATCTCTGTCTTTTCTCTTTGCCTTTTCTCTCTCTCTCTCTCTTTCTCCTTTTCTTTCTTCCTCCCCCTCATAAAAATCGTATCCTCAACATTATCTGTTGCTTCAGTAATTGTTCTCGATTTTTACCTTGAATCAAATAAATTGGAAGATTTTTTTTATTTCTATTTATTTATTCGTGTTTTCTCTCTTGCCAAATACTGATTACTCATTGAAGGAGAGAGAGAAGAGAGGCAAAGCCAGATATTATACTCATCATCTGTTGCTATTGAACACAAACTAGCAAGTAGCCTTGTCTTTGTTTGTTTATTGATCGGATGCGCGCCTCCAGTGAGCTAAATAGCCTGTATTTTGGTATCAAGTGGTATGTCACTCTTCTACAACATCCTCTCTCTCTCCCCCCTCTCTCTCTCTCTCTCTCTCTCTCTCTCTCTCTCTCTCTCTCTCTCTCTCTCTCTCTCTCTCTCTCTCTCTCTCTCTCTCTCTCTCTCTTTGTTTCTCTTGCCAGCTGCCTTTACTAAGTGTTTCACGGATCATTATATCTTACGTCTAACTTCATGCCGTTTTTTCTCTTCTTTATGTCAGAACGACTGTTTTATATTTTCTAATATATAAAACGAGGTCTCATTACACCTCAGTAAATATTTGCATCGTGTCATTTGCCATTATATATTTCGTTTCTGTTTGTTCTTTTTATGTTGTTTGTTTATTTTTGTCTTTTTTGTTTTCTACTGAAATTCATTTTTCATCTTATAAAAAGATTTAGCAACAACCAAAAGGAAACTCAACGGGCTTATATTATGGTTGTTATTTTTTATTTTTATTCCTTAAAATATTCTATCTTATCCATCGATTACTATCGTCTGTCGTGACATATATATCGTGAATTATTCAAATATAGGGTTGTTTGAACCATGTTTTTTCCATTTCCTTTAATGATATATTCACACTCATTGAAAGAAGAAAGTAAAATATCAGAAAATATCTACTCGAGATCTTTTCATCTCTATCAAACATATCAAAATATCTTCTCGTTAGACAATTTAAAAGATACATGAAATTCAGATACATGTTCAAAAATGTATGCAGCTTTGTAAAGATTAACTTTAAAACGACATATCTCAGTCCAGATTAAACTTTATTGATCGAAATAAAAACCATTAAAATCTACACATTTTTGCCATCAAGATACAATTTATTCATTCTGGTGAATTCTGAAGTACTGGAGGCGAGACATTTTTCGAAGGCATTTCTTGCGGCTGTTGAAGAATTTTCCTAACAAGAAGTTGTCGAAAGACTTGAAAAAGTGGTAATCGCCATGTAAAAGATTTGGTAAGTATGCTGAATGAGGCAGAGCTAGCTTTGTAGCTCAATTTGTTTAACATCTGGAGTGCTGGTTATGCGAAATGTGACCGAGCGTTGTCGTGCAAGAAGATTTTACTTTTTCTATTCACCAATGCTTGACACATACGCTGCATATTTTTATGCAGTACATCAATTTAATGACAATACTTCTCTGCTGTGGTTGTTTCACCAGGATTCAGGAAATTTGTAAATTAATCCGGCAACGAACCACCAAAAATTCATCATAACCTTCTTTTGGTGCAACTTTGGAAAGTGTTTAAGAGCTTCATACCTATCTAGCCACTGTGCTGAACGTCACTGGTTTCTTCAGAGAATTCACTATTCATCGCATGTCACAATGCGACCAAGAAATTCGTTGTTTTTATGGTGCAAAAGAAGTGAATTTCATAACGGTAATTTTCCGGGTTTTCAATTGGCACTCGTTTTTCAAGCTTTATCTATTTTCCAATTCCGTTGTCAACGACAGAAGAACGTCCACGACCTTCCTTATCTTCAAGAGAAAATTCACCACGACGGAATTTTTAAAGCAGCTTTTCAGTGTGAATTCATTAATCAACACTTCCTTGGCACCAAATTTCATTGATGTTTCTAGCAGTTAATGCTGCACTGCGGTCGAGTTTAAGTTCTTGGAAATAAATCTGGTGAAAATCTTGTTTTAACATCTTAACTTCAAAAATCTGAAAATTGAAAAAAATATAATTTATATTTTAAATGAATTACATAAAAAGAAAGAGCATAAAATATTAAAAATTATATATAATTTTACACACGTTGCGTGAGATTTTACAAACCTTGCGTGAGATTTTATTCTTTAAAATGTTGAAACCTGCAAAAACATAAAACCTACATTAATTTCTGAAGAACCCAATATAATTGGTGCATTGGTAGAATCAGTAAAGCAGTCGAATCAAATAGCGCAAGGTATTTGGTTTATATTCCTTTGTCCGTTCAAATGCCACTCATTCTTCGAGAGTGAAGAAAATAAGTTAAACACTATTAGTTGTTTAGGCCCAGAACTGTATTGATTAACCATGCCTGTTATTAAAGGTATCCCTGCCATGTGCATCCCATTTTTTGTATATGAATGTGAAGGTGTGATGCTTAGTGGTTACGGTGTTGGGTTCATAATAGGAAAGTCATGTTTTTTTTTACAGACTAAGCGGTACGTAGTGTTCTTGAGCAAAATACTATATTTTACATACTCCAGTCCACTCAGCTGAAAAAAATGAGTTACTGGTGCATAAGACCAGCTTAATTGTTAGCCAGAAGATCAATATACTTTACATAAGACCACCAACTGGTTGCCGGATTAAAAACACAGAAGAATGTATAATTGTTATCCAGAAAATCAACTATACTTTACATAAGACCAATAGCTGGTTTCCGGATTAAACACACAAGAAGAATGTTTAATTGCTAGCCAGAAGATCAACATTATTTTATATAAGACCAACAGCTGGTTGCCGGATTAAACACACAGGAAGAATGTCTAATTGTCAGCCAGAAGATCAACATTTCATATAAGACCAACCTGCCATTGTAAACGTTTTTCCCAAGATTTATGAGCTAAGAAACCACTGGAGATATTTGTTTAATAAAACAGCAGCACTTGAGTGGAATGAACTGGCAACGCATGGTTTTGGTGGCGGCGGCAGCGGTTGGGGTGGTGGTCGTGATGGTGGTAGGGGGGGGGGGGGGGGGCTATGTTAATAGTGATGTTGGTAGTGGTGGTCTTAGTTGTAATGGCATTTGTGGTGGAGGTGATGGTGGTGGTGGTGGTACTGGTGGTGGTGGTGTTTGTCGTCGGGGCAATGTTAATGGTGATGTTGGTGTTGGTAGTGGTGGTCTTAGTTGTAATGGCGTTTGTGATGGTGGTGGTGATGGTGGTGGTGGTGGTGGTGGTGGTGGTGGTGGTGGTGGTGGTGGTGGTGTTTGTCGTCGGGGCAATGTTAATGGTGATGTTGGTGTTGGTAGTGGTGGTCTTAGTTGTAATGGCGTTTGTGATGGTGGTGGTGATGGTGGTGGTGGTGGTGGTGGTGGTGGTGGTGGTGGTGGTGGTGGTGGTGGTGGTGGTGGTGGTGGTGGTGGTGGTGGTGGTGTTTGTCGTCGGGGCAATGTTAATGGTGATGTTGGTGTTGGTAGTGGTGGTCTTAGTTGTAATGGCGTTTGTGAGGGTGGTGGTGATGGTGGTGGTGGTGGAGGTGGTAGTGGTGGTGGTGGTGGTGGTGGTGGTGGTGGTGGTGGTGGTGGTGGTGGTACAGTAGGGAGGAAAGAGAAGAGTGAAATAGCATGTTATGTTTTTGTTTTAATTAACAAATCTGGTTGGTTTTAAATTTATATTTACAAAGTAGAAATTATATAAAGACGTTGTGGGCTAAACATGTGACAGAGAGGGGGAGGATGAATGAAGGGAAGGGAGAGATAGGAAATATAGGGAAGGAGAGAGAGAGAGAGAGGAAGATAGATAGAGGTGGAGGGAGAGGGAGGGGGAGAAGGTATGTAAGAGGGTGAAGAGCAAGGGATATATCAATCGATATATATATATATATATATACATATATATAAAACACACACACACACACACATATATATAGAGAGATAGATAGATAGATAGATAGATAGATAGATAGATAGATAGATAGATAGATAGATAGATAGATTAGTGTATGCGTATGTGTCGAAGAAGAAGAAGAAGAAGAAGAAGAAGAAGAAGAAGAAGAAGAAGAAGAAGAAATATTGCAGAAAGATCCAATACAGGCGGAAAATGTGATTTTATTTATAGATTTTTTTTTCTTAAGAAAACATTGCGAGAGGTTTTGAGGTGGGAACATTGAGGACTAAGGAAGGAGGGGGGGGGGGGCTGACATATAGTAGGGGTGAGTTGTTGGTGGTGGTGTTGGTGGTGGTCTGGTGATATTAGTGGGGGGTGAGGGTGATAGTGGTGGTGGTGTTGGTGGTGGTGGTGATGTTAATGTGCGTGAGGGTGATAGTGGTGGTGGTGTTGGTGGTGGTGGTGATGTTAATGTGGGTGAGGGTGATAGTGGTGGTGGTGTTGGTGGTGGTGGTGATGTTAATGTGGGTGAGGGTGATAGTGGTGGTGGTGTTGGTGGTGGTGGTGATGTTAATGTGGGTGAGGGTGATAGTGGTGGTGGTGTTGGTGGTGGTGGTGATGTTAATGTGGGTGAGGGTGATAGTGGTGGTGGTGTTGGTGGTGGTAGTGGATGTTAATGTGGGTGAGGGTGATAGTGGTGGTGGTGGTTGGTGGTGGTGGTTGATGTTAGTGGGGGTGAGGGTGATAGTGGTGGTGGTGTTGGGGGTGGTCTAGTGATGTTAGTAGGGGTGAGGGCGATAGTGGTGGTGGTGGTGGTGGTTATGGTAGTTGGGTTGGTGGTGGTGGTGATGATGTGGTAGTGGTGGTGGTGGTGCTGGTGTTGGTCTGGTGATGTTAGTGGGGGTGAGGGTGATAGTGGTGGTAGTGGTGGTGGGGGTGGTGATGTTAGTGGGGGTGAGGGTGATAGTGGTGGTAGTGGTGGTGGGGGTGGTGATGCTAGTGGGGTGAGGGTGATATTGGTGGTGGTGGTGGTAGTGGTTGTGGTAGTGGTGGTGGTGGTGGTGGTGGTGGTGGTGAGGGTGGAGGGATTGTTGGTGGTGTTGGTGGTGTTGTTGATGGTGGTGGTGATGTTAGTGGGGGTAAGTGCGATAGTAGTGATGGTGGTGGTGGAGGTGGGGTGATGTTAGTATGGGTGAGGATGATAGTGGTGATGATGGGATTTTGGTGATGGTCTGGTGATGTTAGTGGGGGTGAAGGTGATAGTGGTGATGGCGGTGGTGTGTGGTCTAGTGCTGTTAGAAGGGGTGGTGGTGATAGTGGTGTTATTGTTGGTGTTTGTACGGGTGACACTGATGGTGGTGGTGGTGGTGGTGGTGGTGGTGGTTAGGTTGGTGGTGGTGGTGGTGGCAGCGGCGGTGATGGTGGTGGTGTTGGTGGTGATGGTGGTTTTGGTGGTGGTGGTGGTGGTGGTGGCAGCCAGCGGTGGCGGGTGATGGTGTTATGAGTGGTTAACTGGTGGTGTTAGACAAGTAGCGTTAGTGGTAATGTTGCGGTTGTTGTTGCTGTGGTGGTGGTGGTGGTGGTGGTGGTGACGGCGATGGGGGTGCTGGTAGTGTTGTTGCTGTGGTGGAGTTGGTGTAGGTGGTGGTGGAGTTGGTGTTCCTATTGGAATGGTGGAGGTGTTAATGTCGGTATGATGATGGTGGGGGAGGTGTTGATGTTGGAATGGTGATGGCGTTTGTGTGGGTATGGTGTCGGTGGTGGTGGCGGTGGTTGTGGTGGTGGCGGTGGTTGTGGTGGTGGCGGTGGCAGAGATTTGGGGGCATATGTGAGGCGAGAGAATATAAACAACAGCAGGCGCAGTAACAAATATGGATTGATGTAAGGAACAAAATTGGTAGAGAACCCCCCTCCCCCCCACCTACAGTCATATATATATATATATATATATATATATATATATATATATATGACTGTAGATACATATATATATATATATATATGACTGTAGATACATATATATATATATATATATGACTGTAGAAACATATATATATATATATATATATGACTGTAGAAACATATATATATATATATATGTATATATATATATATATATATATATATATATATATATATATATATATATATATACATGTATATATATATATATATATACATGTATATATATATATGTGTGTGTGTGTATATATATATATATATATATATATATATATATATATATTTATATCTATATATATATACATATGTATATACATACACACACACACACACACACACATATATATATATACATGTATATATATAAATATATATATATATATATATATATATATATATATATATATATATATATATATATGACACCTCCACCCCTCGTGCGCTAAGAAAGAGATAATAATAATAAATAGCTGAAACAACAAGAACAACAACAACTACAATAACAACTACAACACCAACAACAACTACAATAACAACAACTACA
>OZ024742.1:218152858-218165358 GCA_964016885.1 Eledone cirrhosa | reverse complement strand
GTGTGGTGTGCGGTGTGTGGTGCTGTGTGGTGTGGTGTGTGTGTGTGTGTGTGTCTTGGAATATGGTGTGGATATCTATGTGGTGAATAGTGGTATGTGTGTGTTTGTGTCTGTGTGTGTGTGTGTGTTGTGTTGTGTTGTGTGTGTGTGTTTGCTTCTCTGCTAGTGTGTATTTTCGTTTGCGTGTTTGCATCTGTGCTAGTGTATGCGTTCGTGTATGCGTGCGTGCGTTGTGTGGTATGTGGTGTGGTGTTGTGTGGTGTGTGGTATGTACGCTGTGGTGTTGAGTGGTGTGTGGTGTGGTATGTACGCTGTAGTGTTGTGTGGTGTGTGGTATGTACGCTGTGGTGTGGTGTTGTGTGGTGTGTGGTATGTGGTATGTGGTGTAGTGTTGTGTGGTGTGTGGTGTGGTATGTACGATGTGTTGTTGTGTGGTATGTGGGGTGGTGTTGTGTGGTGTGTGGTGTGGGATGTACGCTGTGGTGTGGTGTTGTGTGGTGTGGTATGTACGCTGTGGTGTTGTGTGGTGTGGTATGTACGCTGTGGTAGTTGTGGTGTAGTGTGGTGTTGTGTGGTGTGTGGTGTGGTATGTACGCTGTGGTGGTGTGCTATGTACGATGTGGTGTTGTGTGGTATGTGGTGTTGTATGGTGTGTGGTGTGCTATGTACGATGTGGCGTTGTGTGGTGTGGTGTTGTGTGGTATGTGTATGTGGTGTTGTGTGGTGTATGGTGTGGTATGTACGATGTGGCGTTGTGTGGTATGTGATGTGGTGTTGTGTGGTGTGTGGTGTGCTATGTACGATGTGGCGTTGTGTGGTGTGTGGTGTGGTGTTGTGTGGTATGTGGTGTGGTGTTGTGATGTGTGGTGTGGTATGTACGCTGTGGTGTTGTGTGGTGTGGTGTGTGGTGTAGTGTTGTGAGATGTGTGGTGTGGTATGTACGATTTGTTGTCGTGTGGTATGTTGTGTGGTGTGTGGTGTGGTATGTACGCTGTGGTGTTGTGTGGCGTGTGGTGTGGTATGTACGCTGTGGTGTTGTGTGGCGTGTGGTGCGGTATGTACGCTGTGGTGTTGTGTGGTGTGGTGTTGTGTGTGTGGTGCGGTATTTACGCTGTGGTGTTGTGTTATGTGGTGTGTATGATGTGGTATGGTGTGTTAATTGTACCCGCCTTTTTGCGATCTGAGTTCAAACCTCGCCGAGGTCAAAACATTGCTTGTTATTTTTCTGGAGTCAATAAATAAAATACCCGTGAAGTACTGGGTGGGTCTATTTCTGCCCCAGCCCCTCCACCCTCGCTACACTGGACTGTGAGGGGGTCGGGGAGATCCCTTACAGTACCCTCGCCTTCTGTGGGGGGCTAACATCTCATCTGGCATTTTACAAAAACTTTCGAAAGAAACCAAAGATGGCGGACGTGAACTGTCAGATGTGATGGGTGGTAGAGTGGGGTGGATGGGTGGTTGAGTGGGGGTGGATGGGTGGTAGAGTGGGGTGGATGGGTGGTAGAGTGAGTGGATTGGTGGTAGAGTGAGTGGATGGGTGGTAGAGTGGGGTGGATGGGTGATATAGTGGGATGGATGGGTGGTAGAGTGGGGTGGATGGGTGGTAGAGTGGGTGGATGGGTGATATAGTGGGGTGGATGGGTGGTAAAGTGGGGTGGATTGGTGGTAGAGTGGGGTGGATGGGTGGTAGAGTGGGGTGGATGGGTGGTAGAGTTGGGTGGTAGAGTGAGGTGGATGGGTGGTATAGTGGGGTGGATTGGTGGTAGAGTGTGGTGGATGGGTGGTATAGTGGGGTGGATGGGTGGATGAGTGGTTTGGTGGTAGAGTGGGGTGGATAGGTGGTATAGTGGGGTGGATGGGTGGATGAGCGGTAGAGTGGGGTGGTTTGGTGGTAGAGTGGGGTGGATGGGTGGTAAGTGGGGTGGATTGGTGGTAGAGTGGGGTGGATTGGTGGTAGAGTGGGGTGGATGGGTGGTAGAGTATGGCGGATTGGTGGTAGAGTGGGGTGGATTGGTAGTAGAGTTGGGTGGTAGGGTGGTACAGTTGAGTGGATGGATGGTATAGTGGGGTGGATGGGTGGTAGAGTGGGGTGGATTGGTGGCAGAGTGGGGTGGATTGGTGGTAGAGTGGGGTGGATTGGTGGTAGAGTTGGGTGGTAGGGTGGTACAGTGGGGTGGATGGATGGTATAGTGGGGTGGAATGGTGGTAGAATGGGGTGGATGGGTGATACAGTGGCGTGGATGGGTGGTACAGTGGGGTGGATGGGCGGTACAGTGGGGTGGATGGGTGGTATAGTTGGGTGGGTGGTATAATGTAGTGATGGGGAGGGGGGTATGTTGGAGTGGTATGGTGTTGTGGTGTGGTGCGGTGCGGTGCTATGTCGGATGTGTGGTGGTATAGTGTTGTGTTATGCGGTAAGGTGTTATGATGTGGTGCGTGCTGTGGTATGGTGGTGTGTGATGTGGTGGTGTGTGGTGGTGAGGTGGTGTGTGGTGTGGGAGTGGTCTGTGGTATGGGGGTGTGGTGGTGTGTGGTGGTGGTGTGTGTGTGTGGGGGGTCGTATGGTGGTACGTGGAGTGGTGGTGTGTGGTGCGTGGTGTGGTGGTGTGTAATGTGGTGGTGTGGTAGTGTGGTGGTGTGTGGCGTAGGGGTAAGGTGGTGTGTGGTTTTTGGTGTCGTATGGTGGTGCGTGGAGTGGTGGTGTGTGGTAAGGTGGTGGGGTGGTGTGTGGTATGGTGGTGTGGTGGTGTGGTGGTGTGGGGTGAGGTGGTGTGAGGTGTGGTGGTGGTGTGTGGTGTGGTGGTGTGTGGCGTGGTGGTGTGGTGGTGTGGTGGTGTGGTGTGTGGTGTGTGGTGGTGTGGTGGTGTGGTGGTGTGTGGTTTGGTGGTGGTGTGTGGTGTGGGGGTGAGGTGGTGTGTGGGGGTGGTGTGTGGTGGTGTGTGGCGTGGTGGTGTGGTGGTGTGGTGTGTGGTGATGTGGTGGTGCGTGGTTTGGTGGTGGTGTGTTTTGTGGGGGTGAGGTGGTGTGTGGTGTGGTGTGTGGTGTGTGTAGTGTGGTGGGTGGTGTTGTATGAGATGTGTGCTATGGTATGATGTGGTGGGTGATATGGTGTGGTGTGTGGTATGTTGTGGTAGGTGGTATGGTGTGGCGGGTGTATGGTTTGGTGGGTGTATGGTGTGGTGTGTGGTATTATGTGGTGTGTGGTGTGTGGTATGCTGTGGTGGGTGTATGGTGTGGTGTGTGGTATGGTGTGGTGGGTGATATGTTGTGGTGTGTGGTATGTTGCGGTAGGTGGTATGGTGTCGAGGGTGTATGGTGTGGTGGGTGTATGGTGTGGTGGGTGTATGGTGTCGTGTGTGGTATTGCGTGGTGTGTGGTATGGTGTGGTGTGTGGTATGCTGTGGTGGCTGTATGATGTCGTGTGTGGTATGCTGTGGTGGGTGTGGTGTGTGGTATGGTGTCGTGTGTGGTATGCTGTGGTGGGTGTATGGTGTGGTGGGTGTATGGTGTGGTGTGTGGTATGCTGTGGTGTGTATGGTGTGGTGGGTGTATGGTGTAGTGTGTGGTATGGTGTGGTGTATGGTATGGTGTGGTGTGTGGTATGGTGTTATGTGTGATATGGTGTGTGGTAAGGTGTGGTGTGGTATGTGGTGCGACGTGGTGTGGTGTGTTGTGATGTGTGGTGTGGTGTGGAATGAGATGTGGTGTGGTGTGTTGTGATGTGTGGTGTGGTATGTGGTGTGACGTGGTGCGGTGTGTTGTGATGTGTGGTGTGGTGTGGAATGTGATGTGGTGTGGTGTGGTGTGTTGTGATGTGTGGTGTGGTGTGGTATGTGATGTGGTGTGGTGTGGTGTGTTGTGATGTGTGGTGTGGTGTGGTGTGGTATCTGGTGCGACGTGGTGTGGTGTGGTATCTGGTGCGACGTGGTGTGGTGTGTTGTGATGTGTGGTGTGGTGTAGAATGAGATGTGGTGTGGTGTGTTGTGATGTGTGGTGTGGTATGTGGTGTGACGTGGTGTGGTGTGTTGTGATGTGTGGTGTGGTGTGGAATGTGATGTGGTGTGGTGTGGTGTGGTGTGTTGTGATGTGTGGTGTGGTATGTGATGTGGTGTGGTGTGGTGTGTTGTGATGTGTGGTGTGGTGTGGTGTGATGTGGTGTGGTGTGGTGTGTTGTGATGTGTGGTGTGGTGTGGTATGTGATGTGGTGTGGTGTGGTGTGTTGTGATGTGTAGTGTGGTGTGGTATGTGGTGTAACGTGGTGTGGTGTGTTGTGATGTGTGATGTGGTGTGGTATGTGATGTGGTGTGGTGTGGTGTGTTGTGATGTGTGGTGTGGTGTGGTATGTGATGTGGTGTGGTGTGGTGTGTTGTGATGTGTGGTGTGGTATGTGATGTGACGTGATGTGGTGTGTTGTGATGTGTGGTGTGGTATGTGATGTGGTGTGGTGTGGTGTGTTGTGATGTGTGGTGTGGTGTGGTATGTGATGTGGTGTGGTGTGGTGTGTTGTGATGTGTGGTGTGGTGTGGTATGTGATGTGGTGTGGTGTGGTGTGTTGTGATGTGTGGTGTGGTGTGGTATGTGGTGTGACGTGGTGTGGTGTGTTGTGATGTGTGGTGTGGTGTAGAATGAGATGTGGTGTGGTGTGTTGTGATGTGTGGTGTGGTGTGGTATGTGATGTGGTGTGGTGTGGTGTGTTGTGATGTGTGGTGTGGTGTGGTATGTGATGTGGTGTGGTGTGGTGTGTTGTGATGTGTAGTGTGGTGTGGTATGTGATGTGGTGTGGTGTGTTGTGATGTGTGGTGTGGTGTGGTATGTGATGTGGTGTGGTGTGGTGTGTTGTGATGTGTGGTGTGGTGTGGTATGTGATGTGACGTGGTGTGGTGTGTTGTGATGTGTAGTGTGGTGTGGTATGTGGTGTGACGTGGTGTGGTGTGTTGTGATGTGTGGTGTGGTGTGGAATGTGATGTGGTGTGGTGTGGTGTGTTGTGATGTGTGGTGTGGTATGTGATGTGGTGTGGTGTGGTGTGGTATGTGATGTGGTGTGGTGTGGTGTGTTGTCATGTGTGGTGTGGTGTGGTATGTGGTGTGACGTGGTGTGGTGTGTTGTGATGTGTGGTGTGGTGTGGAATGTGGTGTGGTGTGGTGTGTGGTGTGGTGTGGTGTGGTGTGGTGTGTGATGTGGTGTGGTGTGGTGTGTTGTGATGTGTGGTGTGGTGTGGAATGTGGTGTGACGTAGCATGGTGTGTTGTGATGTGTGATGTGGTGTGGTGTGATGTGTTGTGATGTGTGGTGTGGTGTGGAATGTGGTGTGTTGTGATGTGTGGTGTGACGTGGTGTGGTGTGGTGTGATGTGTGGTGTGGAATGTGGTGTGACGTAGCATGGTGTGTTGTGATGTGTGATGTGGTGTGGTGTGATGTGTTGTGATGTGTGGTGTGGTGTGGAATGTGGTGTGTTGTGATGTGTGGTGTGACGTGGTGTGGTGTGTTGTGATGTGTGGTGTGGTGTAGAATGAGATGTGGTGTGGTGTGTTGTGATGTGTGGTGTGGTGTGGTATGTGATGTGGTGTGGTGTGGTGTGTTGTGATGTGTGGTGTGGTGTGGTATGTGATGTGGTGTGGTGTGGTGTGTTGTGATGTGTAGTGTGGTGTGGTATGTGATGTGGTGTGGTGTGGTGTGTTGTGATGTGTGGTGTGGTGTGGTATGTGATGTGGTGTGGTGTGGTGTGTTGTGATGTGTGGTGTGGTGTGGTATGTGATGTGACGTGGTGTGGTGTGTTGTGATGTGTAGTGTGGTGTGGTATGTGGTGTGACGTGGTGTGGTGTGTTGTGATGTGTGGTGTGGTGTGGAATGTGATGTGGTGTGGTGTGGTGTGTTGTGATGTGTGGTGTGGTATGTGATGTGGTGTGGTGTGGTGTGGTATGTGATGTGGTGTGGTGTGGTGTGTTGTCATGTGTGGTGTGGTGTGACGTGGTGTGGTGTGTTGTGATGTGTGGTGTGGTGTGGAATGTGGTGTGGTGTGGTGTGTGGTGTGGTGTGGTGTGTGGTGTGGTGTGGTGTGGTGTGTGATGTGGTGTGGTGTGGTGTGTTGTGATGTGTGGTGTGGTGTGGAATGTGGTGTGACGTAGCATGGTGTGTTGTGATGTGTGATGTGGTGTGGTGTGATGTGTTGTGATGTGTGGTGTGGTGTGGAATGTGGTGTGTTGTGATGTGTGGTGTGACGTGGTGTGGTGTGTTGTGATGTGTGGTGTGGAATGTGGTGTGACGTAGCATGGTGTGTTGTGATGTGTGATGTGGTGTGGTGTGATGTGTTGTGATGTGTGGTGTGGTGTGGAATGTGGTGTGTTGTGATGTGTGGTGTGACGTGGTGTGGTGTGTTGTGATGTGTGGTGTGGTGTGGAATGTGGTGTGACGTAGCATGGTGTGTTGTGATGTGTGATGTGGTGTGGTGTGGTGTGATGTGTGGTGTGGTGTGGTGTGATATGTGGTGTGGCGTGGTTCGTTGTGTTGTGTGGTGTGATGTGGTGTGTTGTGATGTGTGGTGTGGTGTGGTATCTGGTGTGACGTGGCGTGGTGTGTTGTTATGTGTGATGTGGTGTGGTATGTGGTGTGGTATGTGGTGTGGTATGTGGTTTGGCGTGGTGTGTTGTGATGTGTGGTGTGGTGTGGTGTGTTATGTGGTGTGACGTGATGTGGTGTGTTGTGATGTGTGTGGTGTGACGTGGTGTGGTGTGTTGTGCTGTGTGGTGTCGTGTGGTGTCGTGTGGCGTGCTGTGCTGTGATGTATGGTGTGGTGTGTTATGTGGTGTGACGTGGTGTAGTGTGTTGTGATGTGTGGTGTGTGTAGGTGGTATGTGGTGTGACGTGGTGTAGTGTGTTGTGATGTGTGGTGTGGTGTGGTGTGGTGTGGTGTGGTGTGGTATGTGGTGTGACGTGGTGTGTTGTGATGTGCGGTGTGGTGTGGTATCTGGTGTGACGTGGTGTGGTGTGTAATATAATGTGATGTGTGGTGTGGTGTGGTACGTGGTGTGGTGTGTTGTGATGTGTGGTGTGGTGTGGTATGTGGTGTGGTGTGTTGTGATGTGTGGTGTGGTGTGGTATGTGTTGTGAATGTATAGTATGCTGTTGTGTGTTGTGTAGTGTGTATGTATTGTGTGGTATGGTGCTGTATGTTGTGTAGTGTGTATATGTTACGTGGTGTGGTGTGTTTTGTGAAGTGGGGATGTGGTGTGGTGTGTAATATAATGTGATGTGTTGTGTGGTGTAGGGTGCCGTGTGGTATAACACGGGGGTATAGGTGCCTGTGAATGTGCTTCTGTGTGAAGAAGTATACTTATATGTATTAATTAGAATCTGTATCTGTATGTGTGCATGCGTGCGACAAGTTCTAGTGTCATGTGATGGCTGTGTTGGCCATGGATTTATGAATGAGAAACTCGGTGTGTGTTGTTATATATACGAGTGAGGTGTGTAATGTGTTTGTGTGTGTGCGCGCGCGCGTGTGTGTGTGTGTCTGTGCATGCGTGTGTGTGTGTGTTATTTTGATGGTCAAATGGAAAGCACGTCAAAGGACGGTGCAGAAAGATTTGGTGGAATACAGGAGGAAATACATAGTAGTAGTAGTAGTAGTAGTAGTAGTAGTAGTAGTAGTAGTAGTAGTAGTAGTAGTAGTAGTAGTAGTAGTAGTAGTAGTAGTGGTGGTGGTGGTGGTGGTGGTGGTGGTGGCAGTGGTGGTAGAGAGAGTGGAGGTTGTGGCGGTGGTGGTGGTGGTGACGGCAACAACCTACATACAACCTCAAGATTATTGTCATAATATTAATACTACTATTACTTATACTACTACTACTACTACTTATACTACTAATACTAATACTACTGCTGTTGCTGTTGCTGGTGTTGTTAGTGTGACTATCCGGTAGGCTGGCCGGATGCTTGGTTTGCTGGCTTGCTGGCTAGTTGGCTGGCTTGCTAGTTGGCCGGCTAGTTGGCTGGCTAGTTGGCTGTCTTGCTGGCTAGTTGGCTGGCTAGTTGGCTGTCTAGTTGGCTGGCTAGTTGGCTGTCTTGCTGGCTAGTTGGCTGGATAGTTGGCTGGATAGTTGGCTGGATAGTTGGCTGGATAGTTGGCTGGATAGTTGGCTGGATAGTTGGCTGGATAGTTGGCTGACTTGTTGGCTGGATAGTTGGCTAGCTGGTTAGTTGGCTGGCTTACTGGCTGGCTAGTTGGCTGACTTGTTGGCTGGCTTGTTGGCTGGCTAGTTGGCTGACTTGTTGGCTGGATAGTTGGCTGGCTGGTTGGTTGGCTGGCTTACTGGCTAGTTGGTTGGCTGACTAGTTAGCTGACTGGTTGGTTGGCTGGCTTACTGGCTAGTAGGCTGGCTAGTTGGCTGGCTAGCTGGCTGGCTAGTTGGCTGACTCGTTGGCTGGCTTGTTGGCTGGCTAGTTGGCTGGCTGGTTGGTTGGCTGGCTTACTGGCTAATTGGCTGGCTATTTGGCTGGCTAGCTGGCTAGTTGGCTGGCTAGTTGGCTGGCTTGCTGGCTAGTTGGCTGGCTAGTTGGCTGGTTGGCTGGCTAGTTGGCTGGCTTGTTGGCTGGCTTGCTGGCTAGTTGGCTGGCTAGTTGGCTGGTTGGCTGGCTAGTTGGCTGGCTAGTTGGCTGGTTGGCTGGCTAGTTGGCTGGCTGGTTTGGTGGTTAGCTCTCGGGTTGTTTCTTCTATTTGAATCCAATGTGGTTTTCTTCTGTGGGACATGATACAACAAACAGCAGGAGCTTGCTATCCAACAGACCCGGTGGTCGCAATTAGATTGGACCCCACCACGCGCATCTACATATGCACATACATCTGCACACACTCACGCATTTACACACACACACATACATACGCACACAAACAAAGGCATACACAAACACAGATTTATACACACACATACATAAAAACTCTCACATAAAACATCATTTACACATACATACACATTTATACACACTCATGCACGCATTCGTACGTATTTACAAACGCTCACTAGATACATATAAACACACACACACATAAATGTATCCCCCCCCCCCACACACACACGTAGACGTATGCATACACACACTCACACATCCATCCAAGCAATCACTTAAAGACATTAAGACATTGCAAACGTTTGCGTAAAACATAAGAAATTGGATTCCTATCAAGTTAGAAGTCGTAGAGAGTTTTAAGGAAGATTGACGGGATGTTGTGACGTTGATGCCTTTCTTCTGAACCATTGAATGCGTTAATGAAGTCAATTACTTTAGCTGAAGATTGGAATCGTACCTCAGTATCTTATTCTCGACTGACAATCCACAGAGAATCAACTGAGTACTAAAGTTAGGTCATTAGTATGCATACTAATGTTGAGATTCGGCCTTTGTCACAACCACCGCCATCTTAGGTCAGCCATATCATTAGGCTAATTATGTGGCACATAATTATATCAACTGTGGTGTGGTCTAAAGTAAGATTATGACTACTCTATCAACATTGGTGTGGTCTAAAGTTAGACTAGGACCACTCTATCAACATTGGTGTGGTCTAAAGTTAGACCAAAACCGCTCTATCAACATTGGTGTGGTCTAAGTTAGACCTTTACCCTTCTATCAACATTGGTGTGGTCTAAAGTTAGACCATAACCACTCTATCAACTGTGGTGTAGTCAATAGTTAGACTATGATCAATCTATCAACAGTGGTGTGGTCTAAAGTTAGACCATAACCACTCTATCAACTGTGGTGTAGTCAATAGTTAGACTATGATCAATCTATCAACAGTGGTGTGGTCTAAAGTTAGACCATGACCACTCTATCAACTGTGGTGTGGTCTAAAGTTAGACCATGACCACTCTATCAACGGTGGTGTGGTCTAAAGTTAGACCATGACCACTCTATCAACGGTGGTGTAGTCTAAAGTTAGAATTTGACCCAACCCCTCTATCAACTCTGGTATCTCTAATATTAGACCATGACTACTCTGACATCACACAATCAAAACTATCAAAGATACTACAAATGCTGGGTTACGAATCTCAGATTCACAGTAGAAAATTGGGCAAAAATTATGAAAAGCGTGTATGTTACATCGGCGCCATGTTGAAAATTACCGTCATTTTTAACATAATGCCGATGTAACATGTGTTTCAACTGTTACCTTTTTTATTTAATATTTTTTGGAGTAGTTCTCTCACCCTTTTTCCCTTCTATTGGTGGTGGTAGTGGTGGGAAGAAAAAGGATATGGAAAATAAAGGGAAAGTAGGCAACAGAATTGTCATCCTCAAAAACTGCTCTACCCCAACCACGACCACTACTTAACTAACACCTTGCACAACTAATACACTCCATAACTGTTTCTACTTTTGGCACAAGGCCAGTAAATACCCCAGTGCATTACTGGTACTTTATTTTATCGACCCCGTAAGGATGAAAGGCAAAGTTAACCTCGGCGGGATTTGAACTCAGAATGGAAAGGGGCGTAATTCTATGCGTGAAAGCATGGCGTCCGACCCTCTACCAATACTGCCAACCCTCATCAGAAGTGCCATCTTCCATAACGACTATCCACTACAACTAATACACTCCACCACTGACACGACAGAAGTGCCACCCTTCACAACCGCTATCTTCCACAACTACCACCCTCCACCCTCCACAACTACCACCCTCCACAACTACTACCCCACAACTATCACCCTCCACAACTACCACCCTCCACATCTACCAGCCTCCACCCTCCACATCTACCACCCTCCACAACTACCACCCTCCACAGCTACCACCCCCCACAACTACCACCCTCCACAACTACCACCCTCCACAACTACCACCCCCCACAACTACCACCCTTCACAACTACCACCCTCCACAACTACCACCCTCCACCATCCACAACTACCACCCTCCACATCTACCAGCCTCCACCCTCCACAACTACCACCATCCACAACTACCACCCTCCACAACTACCACCCTCCACATCTACCAGCCTCCACCCTCCACAACTACCACCCTCCACAACTACCACCCTCCACCCTCCACAACTACCACCATCCACAACTACCACCCTCCACAACTACCACCATCCACAACTACCACCCTCCACAACTACCACCCTCCACAACTACCACCCTCCACCCTCCACAACTACCACCATCCACAACTACCACCCTCCACAACTACCACCATCCACAACTACCACCCTCCACAACTACCACCATCCACAACTACCACCCTCCGCCCTCCACAACTACCACCCTCCACAACTACCACCCTCCACAACTACCACCCTCCACAACTACCAGCCTCTACCCTCCACAACTACCACCCTCCACCCTCCACAACTACCACCCTCCACAACTATCACCCTCCACAACTACCAGCCTCTACCCTCCACATCTACCACCCTCCACATCTACCACCCTCCACAACTACCACCCTCCACAACTACCACCCTCCACAACTACCAGCCTCTACCCTCCACATCTACCACCCTCCACATCTACCACCCTCCACAACTACCACCCTCCACAACTAACACCCCCCCACAATTAACATCCTCCACAACTAACAACCTCTACAATTTTTATCTACACTCTAATATCTATCAATACTCGTTCGGATCAAAATTGAACCGTAAATCATTATGATCTGATGTTAAATATCTTGGTTACGGACACAACGTAATACAACACAGCTCAAACAATATAACAACTTAATACAACACAACGCAACATAATATATTACACCGTCGTACCTAAAAAAGCATACTTAGATATACGAGGGTAATCCCAAAAGTAAGGTCTCCAAAGCGATGTGGACGCAGAGAAACTGTTTGTACGGCTGTTGGCAACACTGTTGTGATTGGTGCTTCCTTCACTCCCAAACAAGCATGCGCGCGCTTCGCCGGGATGCTCAATCTTGGCTTGGCAGCCGTTGAGAATGGAGCTCCCGTTGAACGCTACCGCCAATTGCGAATTTTGCGCAGTTATTATTACGAGGGCAATCCCAAAAGTAAGGTCTCCTTCCGAGGAAAACATGAGTAAAGATCGGCGGATCACTCTGGATGCTCTCTGCATTTTGGTTCCTGAGGTTTCCCGAAGCACCATCCACAGGATTTTAACGGAAAAGTTGCAATATCGGAAGGAGACCTTACTTTTGGGATTGCCCTCGTACTAGCAGAAAACCACTCTTCGGGTGGTTTTCTGCTAGCATGTGTTGTGTGTATATTGATATTATACACAAATATATATGCATGTAAATATGATACATCAAATAAAATCGTAATTGACAATATACAGAGAATTTGAAACAAAGTCTGTTACACTGTCTTATGTAATCAGTAAAGTAATCCATGATGCATTTAAAAAAAACGATATTATATATAAACTGCATTAGGAGAAAATTAGCGACGGAAATATATGCGATATTTTTATAAGTGTTATAATATAACGGCCGCTAACCGGAAGTGTTGACATTTGAAAAT
>OZ024742.1:218105358-218142858 GCA_964016885.1 Eledone cirrhosa | reverse complement strand
TTACATAATAATTGTTGCTAACATAAGTACGAAGGAAGAAATAGTTTATAACATCGGTCCAATTTTCGATTAGTACTTAATTTTATTAATCCTCGTAAGAAGTCAACCTATCCTTATAACTTAAATTCAGAATTGTTTCTATTTTTGGCACAAGGCCAGCAATTACCCAGTGCATTACTGGTACTTTATTTTATCGAACCCAGAAGGATGAAAGGCAAAGTTAACCTCGGCGGGATTTGAACTCAGATCATACAGGGAGGTAACTCTATGCTTCAAAGCATGGCATCCGACCCTCTACCGATACTGCCAATCCACCGCCTTAAATTCAGAATGTAAAGTAATGTCACTACGTATTGTAAAGCGTTTTGTCTGTTGCTCCACTGATTATGTAATAATAATTATAACAACATTTCAACGATTTCTGGCATACTAATCGTTCGCTCTGATCGATCGACAAGATCCCAGACCGAGTGGGGTAGACCTCGTCAAATCAGACCAAGGAAACAATGTTACCACTGATCTTACCATTTCTGATACTATCTATTGGTCGCAACTCCTGGCAGAAAGAGCAACGTGAAATAAAGTGTCTTTCTCAAGGACACAATGCATCACTCGGTCCGAGAAATGAACTCGCAATCTCACGATTGCGAATCCAACTCTCTAACCACTAAGCCACGAGCCTTCACTAAGTGAAGTAATAGAAATACAACGACACAATACACACTTTTTAAATTGATTTATTTTACTGACTCAGTATTCGACAGGTACTTTTATTAACCTCCGGAACGATGGAAGTAATTCGATTTTAGTTTTCTATTATAATCTCATTTACAGGATGCTTTATAGGGGTACTAGCAGCCGGATCCGGCTTTCTCCGGGTTTATTAATACCTAAAATGAAATATAATCACGTGAATTCACTATATTTTGTATTTGAATAAATTGCTTTAAAAATATACTGACAATTTTCAGTTATTCTGAGAATGTTGGTTTACAAGGAAATGTTGCATCCAAGGAATTCAGAAGATACTTCAAGTTGAGTTTCATAAAAACATACTTTAAAAAAAAAGAAAGTAAACAGAAAAATATGGCACTCATATTTATTTTCTCGAAAAACATACTTTCTTTCCAAATTACCGTACTAATCTACATAGTTACTGTAAATAAATTATTTTTCTAATCAGTAGCGTTTTCATTGTATGTCGCAATGCTTGAGGGTATACAGTATTCTTAAGTTTTCTTTCTGAAGCTAAAATGAAAAAATTTCAGAAAAAGTTGCCTTTCCTTTAAAAGATGTGACGCTGTCGATAATTCCATCTATATGTGTAAAACTGTTGCTTGCAAACCTTTTTTATATTCATACACACCTTTATCTATTAAGATTAAATTGATACCCCAGAACTTGATTAGTTCTATATTTTATCGATCTACGGATAAAAGTCAAAGTTGACCTCGGCAAAATTCGAACTTAGAAAATAAAATGATATAAGTAAACACCAGAAAGAATTGCTTCCAACACTCTACCGATTCTGAAATTAACCAATCTTTAAATGAATAATGGTTTCTAAGTTAGACACATGGCCAAGAATGTTTTGGGCGAAGGGGAATATACTCGATTGGTGCTTTATTTTATCGACCCAGAAGGATCAAATACAAAGGTGAACTCGATGGGATTTGAACTCAGAACGTAAAGAGCTGGAACAAATACTGCAAAGGTATTTTATCCGACGATCTACCAGTTCTGCCAATCCATCGCCCTCAATCTTCAAATGAATAATAACAATGAAGTTTCTCATGTATATTTCTTCGACTGGCAAACAGCCACATATTTGTAGGAGATATGGTAAAGTATGTTAACTAGATGTTATTTCATGTACGGTATATCTATAAGATGTTGGATAAATGGAAGTTAATGTAGACTTCAACAGAATTCAGAAGGAAAGTCTATTTAACCCCAACCAATTTTGAACAATGTACAAATAAAACCTTTTAAATCATCACAAATTTTAGAAAAGGGCTGATACACAAAATCACACTAAAGGAAACTATGCTTCCATTGGTTTTTTTCATTGCTAATACTAGTCGGTCGCAACGTCTGGAAAAAAGTGTCTTCGGTCTTCTGGTGACAGGAGATGGGTGTTAATCCCAGAAAGCACTGGCCCTGAATAGATACAAAATCTTGTTTGATGCTTTAACAACTTCACCAATCCACCGTCCCTGGACTGGCACTTTATTTATCAACTCTCAAAAGATGAAAGGCAAAGTTGACATCGGTAGGATTTTTACGCAGAGAACAAAGTTGAACAAATGCCACAAAGTATTATTTTTGAAAGGCTAACGACTCTGCTAATACACTTACAAATAATTGACCGGTTTCATAATTACTGGTGATATTATCCGGCCATTTCAAATTTATAACATTGCAAAAGGAGTTATTTAGGACTTTACAATACTTAAAATCTGATCATTTACTGACTCTTTCCAGAAATTATGTTACATCCACAATGGAGCACTATTCTCATATTTGGGACGGTACTCATGCTACACACACACAAATCCTAGACCTCATTCTAAAGAAGGCCATCTAACGGTTTAGCAGAGACACGCTCGCCAACATCCTTCAGACAGAGGGTCTCTCTTTCTCTCTCTCTCTCTCTCTCTCTCTATATATATATATATATATATATATATATATATATATATATATCCCCCTCTCTCTCTCTCTCTCTCTCTCTCTCTCTCTCTCTCTCTCTCTCTCTCTCTCTCTATCTATCTATCTATCTATCTATCTATCTATCTATCTCTCTCTCTCTATCTCTCTTTCTCTTTCTCTCTCTCTCTTTCACATACACACACACACCCTCCCTCTTTCTCTCTCTTAAACCGTTTTTGCTTCTTAGTGCTATCTAGTTGCCTACATCGTACATCCAAACCCACGTAACACCCACTTTCCTTTCATCTTTTCTGTGTCTCCACTCAGTACCCCACACTAATCACTATATCCAATCCTTCTTCCCCAGAACTCTAAACCTCTGAAAATTCTTTCCCATTCACGTTGATTGACAAAACTACGAATTGTTTACTCGAACACCATCTAATTTCAGAGGATCTAATCAATTACTGGACATTAATGAAGTAGCAACTAATGAATGATGTGTGACATAACCTTTTGGTTCCATTTTCTTTTATTTCCTTTGTACTTTTTTTGTATTTTACCTGTAATCCAAGAAACAAGCTTTGTCATACACTCTGTCTCGTTGGATCTCCTTGACAATTGCATTAAGGGTACACGTGTCTGTGAAATGCTCAGTCAATTACACATTAATTGCATGAGCCGGTTGTTTCGTTGATCGAACAACTGGAACACTCATAGTCGAAACCGACGGAGGTCCATCGTTCAATTATTTCTAACATGACGACACCTGTTCATTATGTCTGAGAATTACGTTGAAGGTACATGTCTTTGTATATATACACAGTCTGTATATATACATAGACTTTCCAGCATTGGTACAGAACCAGCAATTTGGGGAAAAGATGAGAGTCGATTGTATCAACCCCAGTACTTAACTGGTACTTTATTTTATTGACTCCCCGAAGGATGAGGAGCAAAGTTGACCTCGGCGGGATTTGAACATAGGGAATCTTAACTAAATGCCGCAAAGCATTTTGTCTGGTATTCTACCAATTACTCCAATCAACTCTAATATAATGGACAACTATTTCAGTTGGTCGAAACTTACAAATATTAAAATAAGAAATAGAAGCTTTCGCTGTATTTCTTACTAAAGAAATTTTACCCTGATAGTCGTGTTTAGAACCTTCTAAAAAATGGAAAAAAAGGAGTATTTACTTTATAAGGTTGACATAGTCCTCACAGATTACTGGAAAGCAGAACATTTAGATCAAACTAAAGAAGAATCCGAATACGCTATACTCTAAGATGTGTACCTAGGTACTTAGATGTTACTAACACCTTCCGCACAAATCATCAGAAGCTGGGATTCACAGAACTAGGAAAAGCTCGTTAAAAGTACAATCCATTAAAGGAACTGTAAAAATACGTAAAACATTCCAGACGTTCAGCGTGTAATCACTGCCTATATACACGTACAGATACAGAAATATATGTATATGTGTATGTATAACCGAAACCTTACAGATCTACACATACAATGACATATTTACCCCCCCCCCCCCCCCACACACACACACACGCACACACACACACACACATACACACACACTAACACACACGCACACATACATACAGACATACATAATTACCTAATTGGCGTTGTCTAAATTCCAAAGAAAGAGTCTTGTTTCTGTACTAGAAACCGGCTCTCTATTACTGAGAAACTTGTTTAAATACAGCCATAAATATGTACATACATACTTACACATATACACACATACAGGCATACGTACATACACACATATACATACATGCATACATACGTCCATACATATATACATACATATATACAATCATAGATACACACACATACACACATACACACATACACACATACATACATACATGGTGGCTGCCAACTCGTTTTCGAGTACGGCCACTGCTTTATATCCATGTAGGAGAACCCCTACCGATGCGCTGAACGAGTGTGACTTTTTAGTCCAGCCAGCGACTTGAAAACTCTGGTACAAACACTACACATGTGACAATTATTGACACATAGTGTTGGGCCCATGGTACCATGTGACGACAAGTGCAGAGAGATCTCCAGATATAAAGCAATGCCTGTGCCGTGAAGCTTTTATAGTGAGCAAAGGCAGTGCACAAAGCCAGTCCCACTCTCTTAACCAAGATAATATTTACCAAAAAGAAGAACAAGTCAACATCATTGGATATCATCAGGGTTGCAGGTGTTATATCAGAGTTTTCCTTCTCCTAGAATTCTGCCTTGACAAAGGCTAAGGGGTCATCTCTCCCGGTGATTTTGGATGGCCATTGACTCTTAAGAGCTCCTTTGCCCTTTGACAGGTTTTGTTTTTAGTCCTGCAGGATGTTCAAAGTCACCTTCCTCGCCAAGAAACCTTGGTGGGCTTGCCAGTTTAGTCGCCAACGACCCGACCATGAGACAGGTTGTACTGGGATACATGTTACCAGTAGCACCAACTGGTGACCTGACAAATAAACATACATACATACACACACATACACACATACATACACACACACATACAGATATACATACACACACACATACATACACACATACACACATACACACATACACACATACATACATACATACATGGTGGCTGCCAACTCGTTTTCGAGTACGGCCACTACTTTATATCCATGTAGGAGAACCCCTACCGATACTCTGAACGAGTGTGACTTTTTAGTCCAGCCAGCGACTTGAAAACTCTAGTACAAACACTACACCTGTGACAATTATTGACACATAGTGCTGGGCCCATGGTACCATGTGACGACAGGTGCAGATCTCTATTACTGAGAAACTTGTTTAAATACAGCCATAAATACATACATACATACATACTTACACACAGGCATACGTACATACACACATATACATACATGCATACATACGTCCTTACATACATACATATATACAATCGTACATACACACACATACACACATACATACATACACACATACATACATACACACATACACACATACACACATACATACATACATGGTGGCTGCCAACTCGTTTTCGAGTACGGCCACTACTTTATATCCATGTAGGAGAACCCCTACCGATGCGCTGAACGAGTGTGACTTTTTAGTCCAGCCAGCGACTTGAAAACTCTGGTACAAACACTACACTTGTGACAATTATTGACACAGTGCTGGGCCCATGGTACCATGTTACAACAAGTGCAGACAGATCTCCAGATCTCTATTACTGAGAAACTTGTTTAAATACAGCCATAAATACATACATACTTACACACATACATACATAAGGCATACGTACATATACACATATACATACATGCATACATACGTCCATACATGCATACATACACACATACACACATATATTGTTGTTTGGGACCACACATTGAAAACGTGTTCTGTTGTGGAGATCAGCTGCCCACTTGATGTAAACGTTGTCAGAAAAATACAGGAGAAGGAGGACATCTACGGACCGTTGATGAGGAGTTTACAAATCCAGTATCCAAAGATACACCTTCAGCTTCATACCCATCATTATTGGAGCTACGGGTTATATACCAACCCGCTTGGACCAAAGTATGACTGAACTTGGATTTGTGGACAAAAAGCGCAGCTCCCTAATTCATAGTCTACAAATGGCTGCGATAGCTGGCACCTTCAAAATTTGCAAAACATTCTTGCGATTCAAGGGATGACAATTTCTTTTCTTTTACAACCTTGCCACCAGGAAGGTGGCCGGTCAAAAAAATATACTCGAAATTAAGAGAAAGAGACATACATACATACACACATACATACATACATACATACATACATACATACATACATACATACATACATACATACATACATACATACATACATTCATCATTGTTTTTCTGCTCTGTAATACAAGTAACACCAATTTTCTCTATATCTCTCGAGGGCGCTACACTGTCGGTATGTTCTGAAATAGTTGAGATCAGCAGTGGAAAACTGATGATGGGAACGTCTCACAGTATAGGTTGTACGTAATATATACATGCGTACACTATACACAAACACACACATACATGCACACACATACACTTGCATGTACGCATATATATACATACACACACACACAGACGCACACGCACGCACACACACACACACACATATATATATATATATATATATATATATATATATATATATATATGTGTGTATACAGAGAGAGGGGGGGAAGAGATATTTACACGCACACACACACACACACACATATCTATGTATAATATTGAATATAATTAAGAAGAAAATACACAAATACACTTTATATATATATATATATATATATATATTATAAAGTGTATTTATACATATATAAAGTGTATATTTATATTTATATAAAGTGTATATATATATATAATAAAAGGACGATATATATAATAATAATAATAATAAACAGGCTGGAATCCAAAAAGTTGGCAAGGAATGATACTGCAGCAAAAATTAAAAATATTTAATCTCGAAATCTGGCCGTATAATGAGAGTATTTCTTTCTGTTTCTGTTATTCTTTATTTTATTTATTAACTTATTATTTTTATTTATTTCATGAATAAGTACAGACATCACCAGACTGGCTATAGAACAGGAACAGATGGTTCCAGTCAAAATGTAAACTATTTCTTTGTTCTTGTCTTCAGCATATTTTCTAGTGCCACATTTTTAATATCATATTCTTCCGATCAGAGTTCTATATTCTGTCGCCGTCGGAATTCAACTTCCTCGTGCTGTTTGGTTTGACGATTCACACGCCCTGTCCCACTCAAACTATGTCTTGTTTTTCACATTCTTGTTGGACCTCCGTCGGTTCCAACGATCTGTGTGCCAGTTGTTTTATTAGAACAACCTGCTAGTGAAATTAATGTGTAAATGGCTGAGAATTTCACAGGCAGATGCATCCTTAACGTAGTTCGCAAGGAAATTCGGGCGCAACTCATTTCTGCTTAGTGTGTAAACTAAAAAAAAAACATGAAATAAAATGTGTTGGTCAAAGACACAAAATGCCCCGCCGAGAATCGAACTCACAATCATTCGATCGTGAGCTGAACACCCTAAATATAAGCCACACACCTTCAAATTCCTACATAATTTCACGCCACCTTTAATTTCCCTGGCATTACCGGCTGGGTTATGTCTTTATGCATTGTACCATGTCTGGTCAGTCTACAAGCTGGGCTGCAAATTAAGCCACACTCCTTGCAAATATACCGCGGAGGGCGTTGCAGTAGAACCATCTCACAATTGGGTAGGTTTCTATCTAGCTCGTGTGATATTAGATGGTTGACAAATCCAACTCTTGATAGTATAAATAGTCCACATACATTGTACCTCATTGTACCTCTTGCTGGACTTTTGCAGGCGCTGCACTTGGGTCCCGTTTACGAAGCAAACACTTCAAAGCAGCATGCTCCACTCGCTTTTTATTTCCCAAGACATCACATCCATACTTAATGATCATTCTCTATGATGTACGGCCTTCACCTAATGTCTCTCAGTTCTCCTATCAATATTCAGAGCTTTAAGATTGTCTTAAATATAATACATACATGATAATGGCCACAACTCGATTTCGAGTAATGCCATCGCTTGATACGTAAGCATGAGCATCTCGGACGTGGCTTTTTAGTCCTACTAGGGACTTGCCTATGGCCTTAGATCGCAAAAAATGTCACATATCAAGCGGTGCCTGTGCTTGAAGCTCTTTTAAGCGAGGAAAGGCTTTGCACGGGGAAAATCCCATTGAATGCATTTACCCCAAAAGTATACATACATACATGATGGCTGCCCCCTCGTTATCGAGTATGACTATTGCACGATATACCATTATTAATAATTATCAATTAATTCTATTGTACAATACCTGTGCGTGAATATTTTTTTAAAGTGAGGAAAGACTGTGCACTGAGCCAATCCCACTCTCTGGGCGACAGTAGCTATAATCCGAAAAGAAGAAAAGATCAACATCATCGGTAACTACTGGGCCGCAGGTTTTATGTCGGAGTTATCCCAGTTTCCTGAGTTGCCTTCTTCTAGGAGAATGCCCTGACAAAGACTAGGGGTCCTTCACTCCCAGTGGTTTAACCGCGCGGTCGGGTATCCAGCCCAACTATTTCTATGTTCCCGCGCATATACATACACATGCACACATGCATATACATATATACATATACATACATATGTACATGTGTATATACATATTTACATATTTTTGGATGGCCGTTGACTCATGAGTTCTTCAGCGCTTTGTAAGGTTTTGTTTTTGTGCTGCAGGGTGTCCAGAATCACCCTCCTCACCCTCGACGACCCGATCATGTGACAGGTTGTACTGGGTTACATGTTACCAGTAGCACTCTGGTGTGACCCGACATATACATACATACATTCATACATACAAACATACACACATACATACATACTAAACAACAACGGAAACTTCCACATCAACAGTAACATAGACCGCCTTTACTTGAAACGTAAGCAGGGAGGCAGAGGCCTAACATCAGTCCAGACAACATTTGAATATCGCATCATATCTCTCCGACAACATCTACGAACCTCGAAGCGTAGGAGCCCGTTTCTTGAGCAAATCTATCTGCATGAAACAGATAAGATCATGAGAGTTGGGAAGGAACTCCTCGAGAGATATTTCCTGTGTGATAATCAAAAACTCACACCAAGAGAAGTCGCTCAACAGTATCGCAGTGAATCCATGAATGAAAAAATGCATGCTTATCAGCAAAAAATCATGCATGGATATGTTGCCAGGAAGCTCCAGAGTGAGAGTAATATAGATAAGGAAAGTAGTCTATCTTGGACCAACAACCGCTATATTGGCTCCCACTTTGAAGGATACGCTTTTGCAATCCAAGAACAGGAGATTAACACGAAATACCTGATTCACAAAAGAGATAGGGATGCAGGCAAAACACTTAGATGTGATAACAAGTGCAGACTCTGCAGAACTAACATCGAGGATATAACCCATGTCATCAGCAGCTGTCCAAAGATATCATCGCGGTGCTATCTACCTATGAGGCATGATGTAGTGGCCAAAACACTGTACTATGCAGTTCGTAAGAAAGATAGCCCCGATAATAAACACATTAAAAGCTACAGCAATGTGGAAGACATCCATGTACATAATATGAAAGAGTACTGGTGGAATGTTCCAGTCAAAACCCCAATAAAATGCAGGCATAACAGACCAGATATTATGATATGGGACAGGGAGAAGAAAGCATGCACAGTAGTGGAAATTAGCTGCCCAGCAGATGCCAATATAATATCAAAGATTAGCGAAAAGGAGAATATTTATGCAGAACTGATGAGAAATCTGCAGATTCTTCACCCTGATTACACCTTCAGATTTATGCCTGTGATTATTGTGACACTAGGGTATGTAAGTAACTGCCTCAATACAAATCTTGAGAAGCTAGGCTTCACAGGAACAGAAAGAACACAACTAGTTAGGGAATTATAAGTACAATCCATTAATGGAACAGTAAAAATATGTAAAACATTCCAAAAATGTTGCATCTAATAACTGCATATACACATGTACAGATACAACGCATATACACATGCACGCATACAACTCAAAACATACACATCCACACATACAATAACATCCATATCTACACATGCAGACATGCAGACATAATCTACCTAGTTGACGTTGTGTAAATTCCAATGAAAGAGGCTTGTGTCTATGTTAGAAACCGACTCTCTCTCTCTATTGGTAAACAATTTGTGAAATTATAAAACCAGAAGAACATACATACGCACGTACGTTCATACATACATATATACACACATACATATGTACGTACGTTCATACATACATACATACATACATACATACATACATACATACATACATACATACATACATACATACATACATACATACATGCTTGCATACAGACAGACATTACGGAGTTTCGGAATAAAATCTATCCAGTAATCACTTTATTTCTTTTGGAAAATGTCTTGGAATTTCTGTTTGAAGCAACAAAGATTATAGATCTGCATGTTATAGTGGTGTTGACTGGGATTGGTGATAATGTGTAGTATGAATGTGATGGAGGTATCTGAATATATTTATATTTAGACATGCATATCTATGAAATACGTACCCAACTGAAATAAATACTGAAATCGATAGGGTATCGGGGGAAAATGAAAAGTTGTAACTGAAATATTTCGAATTGTTATAGTGAATAGTAAGAAAATAACACAATAGTATTTTGTCATAGCTTCCTTTTGTCACTTTTTAAAAACATTTTCACTGAAAATAGTAAATTTTAAAAAATCTAAACGCCTGTTAAAACGAAAATATATATTACAGATTTAGAAGTAAAAAAAAAAAACATTAAAAATGTATTTTAAATTGTTTTGAACATATATAAGAAATCTTTGGTAATTTAGCAAAGCAATGTTATATAACATATAAATAGTGTTAAAGATTTAATGTTGATAATAATTGATTAAAACAAAATATTAAAAAGCATATATTAAATGGAAAATTTAACAGATTTAGATGTAAAAACCACAAAAGATTTCAAATGTAAAATATTCTTTCCAAGAATTAATATAGGAATAATGTAAACATCTAGTGCTGATAAAGTATTTTATAAACTTGGAATGTTTGTGATTAAGATTTAATTACAAGTGGGTGGCAAAAATATTCTTCCCGGCATAATTTCTCTCTACTACTTGATTACAACATATATCAGATGTTGTAGACCTGTGGTTCCTAATATTTTGTGCACCAAGTCCCTCATCAACATCTCAAAAATTGTTATCACGCTCCCCTTTGATGTAAAAACAGTGATGATCCTCTGCAAAGTGTAAACAAATTGTCATATAGGTGGTGCCACCTACATAATACCTTTTTTGGAGGAAATGAGACAGATGTCTAATGTGTACCAAAGTTGTCTTGGTGCAAAAGTAATAAGGTAAAGCCTGAAATTTGTTCTCATTGACATCATTTTCAAATTGCCCCCTTGAATATTCAAATTGCTCACCTATGGAGCGTGCGCCCCACGTCGGTGATTACTGTTGCAGACGAAACCTTCTATTTAAACATTATTTCATTTTCTTTTTATCAAAGACTAGTATCAGACTGTATTTATTTCCCACAGTTAGGTCACAGGTTATTTGTTGCATTAATGCATAGTCATTTATTTTTATAATGTATAGAACGATACCATAACTGCCGGTGCTGAAAATTCTTCCATAGGCTTAAACAAATTATATTAAACCAAAAATTCAAACATCGGATTAAAGTAATTTCATGAAAAATGTAAACTTTATTATCAAATTTTATACTTTTGTTTTGAAAAATTCAACTTGCTGACGCTGATTCCGAGAGGGCGTGTTTTCCATACACAAACTTTCAACACGAGTGTGCGTTTTATAATATACTAGCAGTGGTACCCGGCGTTGCACGGGATAAGGTATTTTGGAACACGGGCTCCTGACAGACCTAATCGTGGAAAAACTGCATGCCTGGACAATATGTAAAGAAAATAAACCGAATACTCTGATGGCTGGATAATTTTTAAGATTTTCTTCAATGAAGCAGGAAAAATGCAGGTTTTCACCTGGGGATCAAGAAAATGAATTTTTCTTATGTACATAATATACCTTGAAATTTCGGGAAAATCGGCTAGACGTAACGCCTCAAAATAGCCCTAAAAAGCTGAAAAAATGAAGTTTTTCACCTAATGCGGGCCCTAGGCCATAAAAAAGTTGGATTTTCTTTGCTCACGGTATGAAGAAGAGACTGACTAATACATAGTTACAATTTCAAGGAAATTGGTTTGACGTAACGCCTCAAAAAACCCCTAAAAACCTGAAAAAACGCATTTTTTCACCTAATGCGGGCCCTAGGGGATCAAAAAGTTGAATTGTTTATGTGCATAACACTCCCTGAAACATAACGCGGGCCGCAAACAAACCTAATCGTGGGAAAACTGCATGCCTGGACAATATGTAAAAAAAATAAACCGAATACTCTGATGCAATTAGTATTTGGTATGCTTCTCCTTCCACGTGGAGAACATCGGCTTGGTGCTTTTGTACTTTAATAAAGTGGCATGAATCAGCAGGACAGATGTCACCACTTATGTCAGAGGGAAGTCTGCAATGCTTGAGCAAGGCATGACGTGCAATTGGAGTCCACCGCACCTTAGTAAGTAAACGCAACTGGACAAACGTTTACCAAACTGTGGGTATAATTTAACAAATTTACAGAGGAATGGTGCAATAAAATGGGCTCCGAGGCGTGTGCGTGTTCACTGGCAGCCCTAAGCGAAAGGGTCGCCATCAGCTATTTCAAGGGCCCTTAAAAGGGCCGTGTAAGCCGTTCACTGACACCCCAGTAAGGAGGGGTAACCATCAACAATTTCAAGTGGTGGCCCTAAAAAGAGCCATGTGAGCGTTCACTTGTAGCCCTTAATAGTGACTTTGACTGCGTTCTCTGACATTTGAAGGAAGGTGTTACGGTTGCTTCCACTGGTAGCCTTTAGAATGAAACAGAATGCGTTCGCGGTCCGTTTAACAGCCATACATTGGCGCGCCGAGTGCAAAGCGGAAGCAGTATCGACTTTATTTCACTCGCTCCACTAAAAGTTGGGTTTTCTTTGCTCACGGTATGAAGAAGAGACTGACTAATACATAGTTATCGGCTTTCATAACCGCCTTAGCTAAGCTTAGTATTGCCACAACCACGGCTGGCAAAGAAGTAAGGGTCTAGTGGTATGTAAGTAAGCAACACTGTGGCTTAAAACGTGAGGAAGAAGTTGTGTACACTTAACAACCGTTTGGGGAATGAGTGTGAGATTTGTCTTGAGCAAGGGTGGAAGAATAACCGGAGGCAGCAGACAGCCAGACATACAGACAGATATTATAAGGACGCGTTCTGGACGTAGAGGGAATTGTTGGAAGTGACGTAATGCAGACAGCCAGACACAGAGATATTATAAGAGCGCGACGTTATATGTATGTATCTATCTAAAAAGAGAAAGAGTAAGAATTATAGAGAGATCGCTAAATCACCTAATGCGGTCCCTAGGGCATTGAAAATTTGAAATTAATTTTGCTCAGAACACACCCTGAAACATAAATATTACATGTGCAAAGTTTGAAAACAGTCGGTTGGGTGCTGCTCGAGTTTTAGGGATTCAAACTCACACACACACAGACACACATCCTCAGTTTTATATATATAGATATATATATACACACACACACACAAAAACACATTCTTACGCACGTGCTCAAGTATAGCTCTTTTTACAAAACGGTTTTTTCCCATTTCAGGTAGACGCGCGCCATCATCCACTTTTCTAAAAAACAAATCATACACAAAATACCAGCACCAACAGTTTTGCAAGAGATGTCAAAATGAATGGATCTGTTATTTTTATCTAAAGACATTTTTTCCAATTCCATCCCGCACGTCCCCTCAATCTATTTTATTTCTCATTCTTTCTTCTGATGAAGGACTAGCGTCTGAAACGTTAAGACCCTCTTCCTGCTATATCAAGCATTAACCTAATATATCCCTTCCATATACTGTACCGATTGTGTTGTTATTTCTGTTTATTTATTAAAATAACAGATTAAAGTTTAAGCAAAGAATCGCTGCTTTCACCCTTAACGGGATCTTCTGAAACTAAAAAAGTCTATCTGTGAACGCAGAAGTAAATATTTCAAAAAACGTTGCAACCGAAGGAAGACAGGAAGACGATACTTTGGTTCGTGGAAACGTTCCCTGGCAAAGAACGAAAAAAAACGAAGATAATACGTCATTATTTGGAGCGTGAGAAGAATTACACGCAAAGACAAAACCACGTTAATGGTATAACTGAAGTCGTAGAGTAAAATTCTATTTAGGAAACCGAATGATTCTCGGCTTCAGAGTTAAGAATAAAGAAATAAAATACAGAGGTAATTGAAATAAATATATACATACACAAGCATACGCGAAAACACTCGCCATGGGTATGCAAATACAAGCACGTACACAAAAAAACACACACGCACATACAGAACCCACGCAACGCAGGTACCCGCACAAATACACATAAAATATATATTAAAAAAAACAAATATATATATATGTGTGTGTGTATGTGTGCGTGTATACAAATAATTAAATAAACGTATATAAATATACACATATAAATATGTATATAACGCGCGCGCAGACATACCTACATGTAAATACACATATGTTCGCAGACGTACTTCAACCAAAACACAAAGTACACATATACATACACCCTACATACGTACGAACCCGCATAGTCACGCAGACGCAAAACTCACGTATACACATAACCAAATGCACATGTACCAGTATATATAATATATAAGCCATAACATATACAAGCAAATATACGTACGAGAAAGTATACGTACCAACACAAAACATAAGGTAATAAATACTTACCTATACAAATAAGTAATGGTATAAACATAACATATACTTAGCTACCACATCGAGACGTAAAATATCCGCGTATAGTTCGTACTATCCGTTAGGGTATAACGTGGGGCTGTAATACAGGAAAGTTTTGTGCAATTTATGTTTACAAGCCGAAATTGCCTCAGATTTTTTGTTTAAGATGTGGTCTTTGGCGTAGAGTATTTCCAGGGCCTCAGCGGCGCAGAGGTCACATGGTCTTTTATTTCTGTTATACGATTTAGCCCTAGCTAGGATCTCCCAGTGTAACTTATATTGGGTGTGGTTGTTTTTTAGACTACAGATATAAGCTGAAAGTGACGTCATATTCCTTCTTAAAGGGTTAAAAAAAGAATGGGTATGCATGTAAAGATGCTGCTTGAATCTATTGGCGGTTAACCCTATGTAGTCCCTACGGGACGTGGGTGTTTCAACCTTACATTTGTAGACAATGTTACTAGAGAGGCATTTCCCGGATAGGGGGCAGTCAACCCGATTCCTACAATTACAGTTAGTACTAGCTACAGGGTTTCACGTGTTCCCACGGCTAGGTAATTTAGCTAAATTTGAAGCTGTGATGTTATGTGCAAGGTTAGGAGTCGTAGAGTAAGAAATTTAATGGTATTTCTATTAAAAATTTTACTATATTTATGTGCTGGGGGGAAATGCTTCATAATAAGGGAGAGAAAGATCTTAGCTAATGGTGTGGCCACCTCCATATTATATGGTGGGTTATACCATATAATGTGCCGTGATCTATTATTCCTAGGTCTATTCTCGTACTCTGTATATGCTACCTTATCGACAAATCCACTCCGAGAAAGAACTTCATTGAAATATGTGGAATGGTCGTTGAAAATATGCTCGTTTGAGGATAGACGGGAAAGCCTCAAAGAAACGTCTCTTTCCAGGTTCCTGGTTATGCTGGCAGGATGATTAGAATGCTTACTTATGTAATTAAGCGTATCATTCGGCTTTCTATACGGGTAGTGCAAGCCATTCGACAAATTAAAGGTAACGTCGAGGTAATTAACGACCGAGAGGTTGGCCTCAACCTGTATGGAGAGGTTGAAGCCTTTAAAGAAGGCTGTGAGTTCTTTTCTGAACCTGTCGGAAGCACATGGGCCGCACTTTGTCATGGTCAACAGACCGTCATCACGGTACAAACCACCGCCCACGTTAGGGAATTCATCCTTGATAAGGAAAAGAAGGAAAAGGCCGATAAGATCAGTAATCTCCGCAGAATCGCTGGCGCCCATACTCACGTTGAATGGGGTACTATTAGATTTTTTAATCCAAATAGAGTCGGCGAAATTAATCACCGACTTACGGGCATTGAGGATGACATCAACTTCGAAATCCTTAACCACTGTGAGTGTTTTAGCGAAATTGATAGCTCTAAGAAGAAGTGATAGAGGAGTAGTAATTATTGATGTCGAATTGGATAAAACGGCAATGTTCCTTGTTGCATATGCCGTTGAACCAATCAATCACCGCAAAAGAATTGTTCCACAGTGCAAGAGGGGCCAAACTTCTAATTTCAGGTATAATTCTATCTAAAATCCTTTTACTAAGTCTACCTAAACCGGACTTCGTAGCGTTAATAAGCCGAATAGAGGGGTTGTTCGGGAAATTGGATTTGTGATCCTTCAGGGTAAAGTGGGAAGAAACTTTAATCTGTTATTTTAATAAATATATATATATATAGGAAAAGAGTCGGGACCCCGGTTCCTTACCACACTTCCTTCGTTATATATATATATATATATATATATATATATATATATATATAATAAATGTCATCTGAGTTTTTCGATTATTAATAATAACATTCGATTCGTTTGCAATTATGCAAACAAGCCTCATTTTTAAAGCCATGTCAGTAGAATGAACCCTTCATTCTTGCTCTTGTCGTGGCATGTAAACAGAACTGCAGATACTAATGTTTCTGAGTATTACCCATCATCAGTACTCTTCACTGTTCACCTGCCAACTGTCAGAGCTAGTGAAAATATATGCTACTTTCTAAAATATACAGTGACTGATCGGTCTGATTTGCATATTAGCAGACTGGCTGATCAGTCAGATCTGCATATTAGCAGATCCACTGATCAGCCAGATTTGCATATCAGCAGACTGGCCAGTCAGTTTCCTGTATACGAGCGATAAATGGCCGACTTTGCCACATTCAAATAATAAAAAAAAATTACGCTCTACATGGCTGAATACAATAAATGTAATCTCAGTTTTTCGAATATTAATAATTGTTTCTACGTTAGGCACAAGGCCAGCAATAACCCAGTGTATTACTGGTACTTTATTTTATCGACCCCGTAAGGATGAAAGGCAAAGTTAACCTCGGCGGGATTTGAACTCAGAATGGCAAGGGCCGTAACTCTATGCGTCAAAGCATGGCATCCGACACTCTACCAATACTGCCAATAATAATAACATTCGATTCGTTTGCAATTATGCAAACAAGCCTCATTTTAAAATATTAATTATTACTAGCTCTGGCAGTTGACAGGTAAACAGTGAGCTGTACTGATGAAGGGTGATACCCAGAAACATTAGTGTCTGCAGTTCTGTTTACATGCCAACACAAGAGCAAGAATGAAGGGTTCATTCTACTGACATGGCTTTAAAAATGAGACTTGTTTGCACGAATCGAATCGAATGTTATTATTAATATTCGAAAAACTCATATTCATATATATATATAATAGAAAATGAGGGTTTTTACAAAATGAAAAAAAAACGAGATGTCCTACACGAGTGAAAGTATAAGGAAAAAAGGTGAAATCGAAAATGCAACATTTTCGATTTCATCTTTTTTTTTATTTAGGAACTGTTTCTTTGTTTATTCATTATTTTTATTAATTTATATATATATATATATATATATATATATATATATATATATATATATATATATATATATATATATATATATATGTGTGTGTGTGTGTGTGTGTAGGAGGTGAATTTTATTGTAGCACAATAAAGCAATGCAAATATGGGATAAGTAGCACTCTACAGTTTGTAGGACTGGAGTATAAATAATATAAGATCAAAAGATGGTTAAAAGAGTTCCAAGTATTTTATTATGCGCATTTCAAATGTTGATTTATGTTGATTTATGTTGATTTAAAACTTCACTATTCACAATTGTTTTTTAAGCTTCATATCATGTCTCCCTATTTTATCTGATGAGAACGCAGATATCATCCCATGATGATATTTGTTTTTGAAATGCGCATAATAAAATACTTGGAACTCTTTTAACCATCTTTTGATCTTATATATATATATATATATATATATATATATATATATATATATATATATATATATATATATATGAAAAAGTGAGTCCTTCATCAGTGACCCTCCAACCGTCCTGGGCATTTCATCGCTTTAAGGGCCATATGCCTCGGGTTGGTGCGAACAACGGCTAAAAAAAGTCGTTGGGACACGTAAATAAAGGGGGACGCCAGAGTAACAACAAAAAAGTTTTAGCAACGGAAAGTGAGTAGAAATAGACAAGTCCCAGATCTCTATGAATATAAACTCTGTGAAATCGTGAAGAAGAGACAAAAGACCATCAAACCTGGTTGAAATGTGAGCAAGGAAAGAATTTCGCCCATGTTTGACGGGGGGGAAAAAAGAGAGAGAGAAAAAGGAGAGAGAAGAAGAAGAAGAAGAAGAAGAAGAAGAAGAAGAAGAAGAAGAAGAAGAAGAAGAAGAAGAAGAAGAAGAAGAAGAAGAAGAAGAAGAAGAAGAAGATAAAGGGGTCTGTTCTACGAATTCAGTAAACGTAAGTTTTGTGAAGTCGCAGACGAAAGAGAGAGAAGGACTCACTTTTTCATATGTATCCCATTTGCAACGCCGCAGCTCCATTATTATCATATATATACATATTCATTTATTATGACTAAGTAGTGAATTTTGTTACTCTGGAGTTTCACCTGCACACCCACAGGATCTTGTCTGATGATCTTGTGAGTTCACAGGTGAAACTCTAAAGTAACAAAACTCACTACTTAGCCATAATAAATGAATATTTAAACTCTACTTCGGTACTGAGTACTCTTTTCTCTCGTCTGTCAATTACATACGGAGAGATGTATATAAGTGTGTGTGCATTTGTATATATATATATATATATATATAAATTAATAAAAATAATGAATAAAAACAAAGAAACAGTTCCTTATATTAAAAAAAAATTTTAATTTTTTAATATAAGGAACTGAATTTTTTAATATAAGGAACTGTTTCTTTGTTTTTATTCATTGTTTTTATTAATTTATCTTGACTCTGTTTTCCTGTGATTTTCATCGAAAAAAATTTTGAATACATCTTCTCTTTTCATGATATTTGGATTACATTGAGTTCTTCATACGGATTGGACACTACCGTATATTTTGGTAGATTTATCTCTCTCTCTCTCTATATATATATATATATATATATATATATATATATATGTGTGTGTGTGTGTGTGTGTGTGTGTGTGTGTGTGTGTGTGTGTGTGTGTGTGTGTGTGTGTGTGTGTGTGTGTGTGTGTGTGTGTGTGTGTATGTGTGTGTGTGTGTGTGTGTGTGTGTGTGTGTGTGTGTGTGTGTGTGTGTGTGTGTGTGTGTGTGTGTGTGTGTGTGTGTGTGTGAATATATATACATACAGTAAAAATATGCTAACAACACTCCACATCCCTGTGACATGATTCTGAAAATCTAGAAACGTTGATTAGTTTATAGATTTAGGAAATTTGCTGTTCTAAACGACCTGCAAATGACTCATAACAAAATATGAGTAACATCTAGTAAAATCACGCTGTCCTTAAGCAATGATACTTGAAAAAGTACGTAGGTTCTCATGGGGCAGGGTTACAATACCCCTGGTTCCTAAAACCGTTTCCATCATTATTTTGTATGTCATTGATCCGTCTCATATCTCTTGGATATGGAATTTCATGCTTGATCACATCATTCAAGCGATTGCTGACATGGCTCAATCTATCACCTTCCATGTAGTCAATGGACTCTTTCTTTTCTCTATATATTTGTCATCTGTTCGCTGTCACCTTTAGCAAGTCTCACTTCTTTGCCGATGATTCACAAGGTTTTGATCAACCCCAGGCACTTGTTCAATATGCCAAGCAGTTAAATAAATCCTGAAGCTGGGTGCCCTTAACTACACAGCTACACATGCACCTTCTTCTTCCCCTGTTTCTTGGAGTGGCTGCGGGAGCTGAGTTCTCAGACACGCCTTCCGGAAGGTACTATCTGAGGCAACAGACTCCACTTGATCCGGCTGGAATCCCAAGTGAGAATAACCTAGCTTTTGGATTTTATCTAACCATCTTTCTCATGATTTACGTCTGGGTCTCCTTGCCGATTGGCTTTGCCCGTAAAATCGGTTGTTTCCATTCTAACTTTCCATTCTACTAGGGTCGACCTTGCATTTTATTCTTTCAGGTTCCATGAATTAAATACCAGGCGCTGAATTGGCAAATCATCAACATCTCATTGTATTCAGTTATTTGCACAGATATACGTATTTGCTTCAAAACAAAACTAAATAATGATTTCTTATATATGCACAAGGCCAGCAATTTTGGGGGAAGGGAAAGTCGATTAAATCGACCCCAGTGCGTGACTGGTACTTTATTTTATCGACCCCATAAGGATGAAAGGTAAAGTTAACCTTGGCGGGATTTGAACTCAGATCATAAAGGGCCGTACCTCTATGCTGCAAAGCTTGGCTCCCGACCCTCTGCCGATACTGCCAATCCACCGCCCTCAACAAGACTAAATAATAAATCATATTATCTATTGGTGAAATGAAACAATAAGCAATTGTTTGTTTCGCAACATATGACATCACCAAAGTTATTCGTATGTTTTATTCAACGGTACTGAAAAATGAAGTTACACCTGGATGGTACTCCATTGTTACTAATTTATTGTTTTTATACGGTTTTTGTAAATCCTCACTGTCTCTGTTTTTGTATTATCCTTCATGTTTCGACCCTTGTGGCCAATAAAGAGAGAATTATTTTGCGTCTATATCAAAACCTTTCAATATTTCTCAAATCATCAAAATAAGGCGTTTTCCGTATTTGTTGTTTGTGATACAAAAAATAATATTTGAAAGACTAAAAGAAAAATAGTGTACGATTGTCAAAGAATTCCTGGCTCGAACCTTGAGGAAACTCCTCTGAATTGTGACTTTGTCTGATAATTGACATAGTAGGATTAACATTATCTCGCCATTGTAGATTGAGCCTCTTAAAAAAACACTAGTCGATATATAAATAAGGAAACTGTTACAACACTTAATGTTTATGCGAAATAGATATGGCTGTATGGTTAAGAAATCCGCCCTACTACCACGTGAGTCCACAGAACAGCATCTTGAGAGAGTTTTCAAACTTTGTTTGAAGTCGTGTAAAGCTTTATGAGTGGAATTTGTTTTATGGAATCTGTGTATGAAAGCATGTCGGAGAAAGCCTTCCGGTCCTTGTGTGGTAGTCTTAATATATCGCCAGGTTTAACACTGGCACTAGGGTGCCTTTACACTCTCTTGCCAGGTCTTTGATCTAAAGAAATTTCCTCCATTTCCCACAGCAGTTTTGGAGGCAGTGGAAAGGGTGTTACTCTACCTCTTCTGACTAAGTAATTAAAATAAGTCAGGGTACTTATATTAAAACAATAACTAGCAAAATAATTGTTTTTACTTTTGGCACAAAGCCAGCAATTACCCAGTGCATTACTGGTTCTTTATTTTATCGACCTCGTAAGGATGAAAGGCAAAGTTAACCTCGGCGGGATTTGAACTCAGAATGACAAGGGCTGTAACTCTATGCGTCAAAGCATGGCGTCCGACCCTCTACCGATACTGCCAATCCACCGCCCTTATATAACTAGCAAAATAATAGCCACATTTTTGTTGTAAAGTAAAACACTCAAATATATATATAACAAAATTTAATATAGAAATGGCTTCTACATGACTAGACCTGTTTCATTCGAAGGAAATCATCAGTTTTTAAATATTCATTCTAAAGCTAGTAGAGGGAAAAATAGTACATGACCGAATGGATTAAATCAACTTAACCGCCCCCAGTATTTTATTACTCTCACTCTCTCAGGAAATCATGAAAACAATGTTGACTTCGGAGGGAGTTGAACAAACGTAACCAAAAAGTAGTAAGAGGTTTCATTTCCCTGGTCCTTTTGTGGGGCAATATGTCTTTCTAACATTGGCAGAAGGAGAAAGTCGATTATCTCGATCCCAGTACTTTACAGGTACTTTATTTTTTCGACACGGAAAACTGAAAGGCAAATTTTACTTTGGCGGGACTTGAGATCAGAACGTAGAGAACCGAAACAAAATACTGCAATGCATTTCATCCGACACACTAATAACTTCGTCACCCAATGCTTCTTCTTTTGTGAGATAATAATAATTTCTGTATATTGTTTGAAAACCAAAATTCCAAGGAGGTCAAATATAACTATTCTAGATTTTAAAATTATAACATGATCTCATATAAGCATAACATTGCCAGAAGCTGCGTCTTAATGACTAAGCTACCCCGTCGGATGCAGAAAATATTATAGCTCTGTCTAGTTATTGACCCTCTATAATGTTCAGGTTAGATGCAGATAACACTAATACAGGAATGCCGGATTGGACTATAAGTAGCGGATTACACTGGGCAAATACTGTTAGGTGTCCTAATAGGTACATTTAACAGAGTCCACCCTGTTACAAGTATTTGAGCCAAATCTCCGTTCTCGTTGCTTCCTCTCCTCCAGTAAATTTGGGATACATTTTAAATGGGTCATGGGTGTTGTCTTTCTCCTCCAACTAAGCTAAAATAAAAAAAGAAAGAAAAGACAACAAACAAATATTAATTTCACCTCCGGATTCGAAACAACAACCATTTAACTGGCAGTTTATCTCTTCCAACTAGCTGTCAACTACCTTCTGCACCAACCCTCCCCCTCAGTACGCCAGTTAAATTGATATATATACAATTGTTGTTTATTTAAG
Source organism: Eledone cirrhosa (assembly GCA_964016885.1). Classification (NCBI taxonomy): domain Eukaryota; kingdom Metazoa; phylum Mollusca; class Cephalopoda; order Octopoda; family Eledonidae; genus Eledone; species Eledone cirrhosa. Next base: position 218,119,620 of record OZ024742.1, on the reverse strand, counting down.
CCATGAGTTGTAATTTGTGACCTTAGAATATTTGAACGAGATAAAATGTTCCATCTGAGGACGACGTGATGCTCTTTAGTCTCTTTTAACTTTATCGTAATATTTGGGATTGCAGTGAGATAGATAATTTTTTCTACTTTTGGCACAAGGCCAGCAATTACCCCAGTGCATTACTGGTGCTTTATTTTATTGACCCCGCAAGGATGAAAGGAAAAGCTAACATCGACGGGATTTGAACTCGAAACGTAAAGGGTCATAACTCTATGCTGCAAAGCTGACAATAAAAGTGCAAGAAGATCCATAATTTTATGTAGGAATCTTTGTGGAGTTTTTTAATTATTATTTTTGTCAAGTTATGTTCCAAACACCAGCTTAATAACAAATACACAACTATGTATAGTAACCATAATTGAAAGTTAAGGGTCAGTCCGCTTCGAGGTTCTAGCGGACTGGATGGAGAAGACATTGTCCTGGAGGTTGGTTGGTTGGTTGGTTGGCTGGCTGGCTGGTTCGATAACCGGATGGTTGTTTATATATTGTCAAAGCTCTTCCATCACACATTCTCTGACGTCCTCAGTGACTGGGTTTTTATTGTGTCTCTCCTTTGTTATGTCCTAAAGAAGATGGTCTGCAGAGGTCCGACGAGCTTTTGATTCCAGAGTCGGGCTAAATCGATACAGATCGAACCTTAGGCTGATCAATAGCGAAACGCGCGTCACTACTCAATAAACGTAATGATGGCATAACAAATCGTCCTTTTATTACTATAATTACACTCTGCTTAGTTCTACACCTCTTTACCGACTGGAAACTACGCATCGATTGCTCACTCGTGTGAACCTACAGTAACTGGACGTTACACTCCCTAAATATATATATATATATATATATATATATATAAATGTAAGTCCAAAGAATCATTAGATAAAATATATACAGTATTTCCTCTCCCAATCAGTATAAATTAACCACTCAAATATCATTTAAACGAGGCTATAAGTTTAAAATGTACTTACGAAGAAATAATAGACAAATGATATAGATTCTTTACTGCGATGTACAACCATATGACATTTACCTAGTATTTCTCCTAGCCTGTAGAAATTGACTAGACAAATAGTTAACTACACGGAATTAGGTACAAAATTGAAGTTATAAGAAAAAATATATATATATGTATATCTAAGGCCCAACCTTATTGAGTGCTTTGCTGCTCATTCCTAACTGTAGGTCGTTTTGCTTAGCCACAGCCAAAGCTTCGATTTTACTAAGCTTCCACTTGTATTATTATCTCCTAGACTTAATGATTAACTAATTTAATTAAACAATTCCATTGATTGGTAAATTATTTCTGTTTGTTTAATAACTGTTTCTACTTTAGGCACAAGGCCAGCAATTACCCAGTGCATTACTGGTACTTTATTTTATCGACCCCGTAAGGATGAAAGGCAAAGTCAACCTCGGCGGGATTTGAACTCAGATCGTAAAGGGACGTTTAATAACGTTTAAGGACGTTTAATAATGTTTGTTTAATAACGTCTAGTCGAAAGCTTTTCATTCGGAATATGGAACGAAATTGAATTCCTTTGTTTACACTTTGAATTTACCCGCCAAAAACCGGGAGTTACTTCCCTTGTTGGAAATATACGTGACAGTGAAACACTGGGGGCTACAAACGATAGCAGTTCAGTGTTTCAGTCCACACCGGCTTGAGGCATAGAGCTAAATTTCCTGTTGGTAACGTGAATCCTCTGCTCGATCATGGAATACCACAAGCTTGCATATTACGTAAGCTGGATGGATGCTTTCGGATTTATAGAAACCTATCGGACGTATTGCAAAATATAGTTCGATATGTTCAGGTCAGTTGTCTAACCTGATTAGTTTCTTCGTTGTTTTTGGTATTGTGTGACTAGGCCTGCCTGCCGCAATTTTCAATTTGTCAAGCTATCTAAACGTATATTTATTGCTCTGAGGGCCTACCTTATTGAGTGCTTTGTTGCTCATTGCTAATTGTAGGTCGTTTTGCTTGGCCACAGCCAAAGTTTCGATTTTACTAACCTTCCACTTGTATATATATATATATATATATATATATGAATGTATGTGTATGCGTGGGTGTATTGTGGGCATGTGTGTGAATAGTAAACGGATAAACACAGATAGATAGATAGATTAGGTAATTAGGAAATGTTTACCTCCAACTTCTTTAGCGTTCACTTGCATCCGATAGAATAATGATTCACACATCCAAGACGGAGGATGTGAAGCCCTCTGTCTGCATAACAATTAATGTTTACAACCTCCGATTTGGACGAGATGATCATTTGGCCTGAGCGGGAACCACGGAGATCGTGGCAGACACTCTCTGCGGGGCCTCCTATCATCGCATCGTCCGTGTACCTGACGTTATGAGGAGCCGTGATGCTCTGGGCAACGTTGTCTGCCCCGAGCGCAAAAAGGAGGGGGCCCACTGGATTGCCCTGTTGAACGCCGGTTGAAGATGATATGACTTTATCCGCAATGAGGAGCATCCTCAGAGACCCGCACACCATATAGGCCAATAGATAGGCGGACGGGGTACGGCTGAGTTCCTTGCCTAGTTCAAATGCGACAGACATGCAGATGACTTTGGCTACAAGCCTACGGAAAACTTGCATATTGCGATGGGGCGTATTCCACCATCTTTCTTCCTGAGAACGATTAGGTGGGCTGAAAAGAAGATGCCTCAGGAATGAGAGTCCAAGGCGCCATGAATGAACCTGTTGCCGTGGATGACATGTTGTCCTACACACTTTCACTGCTTGTTGCTCTACCATTCTCACTCTGAGGTGGCCGGATCGAAGATCGTTAGCACTTCCGCTGCTGTGGGTAGAGAAAGATAACTGGTATATTTTTTTTTTTGTTTTCTTTCTCTCAGGCTTAAAATATATTGACACCAAAATGATTTCATTGATCCCCAATTTACTATTTAGTGTGTGGACCCCTAAACGTCTTATATGAACGCCGATTGTGTGTGTGTGTGTGTGTGTGTGTGTGTGTGTGTGTGTGTGAGAGAGAGAGAGAGAGAGAGAGAGCTCATAACTTTGTGATAACACACACATACATACACTAGCGCACACTGATACAATTGTATACAATCAGGCAAAAATAATCTGATTTGACCATGAAAGCCTTACCAAATTAGATACCCTCAATTAGAGTTCTAATTGATTTCTTAATTATAGAAAAGAAAGACGGAAGATTACTATTAAAAGTTATTTACTAGAGGTATGAGTAGCTGTTTTGTTATTGCCATTGCTGCGTTGCTGTCGATCTTATAGCTAAACGCCTCACTGGAGCTTCAAAAGGCGAGTGAAATATCTTCTCCACCAGCAATTGTCTCTGTTGAGTGAAGTTGTTTCACTGTTGTCTAGGTAGGTTCACCCCATGTGACAAATGAGATATGTTGTGATGGGAGTGGTAACACAGTGAACTGGGTGGGCGGGGAGAATGTCAGAAATTTAGTCGCTGCCCTATTGCCGTCTCTAACAATAGCGTGTTTGTGTCTCACATTCCTATCAGTACTCCACTTTCGGCTATTTATTTATTTGTGTATTTTAATTTATTTTCTCTTTTTGTTTTCTTGTTGGTGGGGTTTTCTTCTTCGTAAAATTCCGTTTACCTTTCTTCTTTGTATTTTATATTTTCTTTATTTTCTTTATTTTTTATATTATTGTTAGAGAATTGAGAAGTCAGCCACCCAAACACAGAAGATACACACTTGTAGGATAAAAATTCTCTAACCATTGCGATTGTGATTGTATTTTTATCTAAATGTACGCATATGAACTTATTGACGATGTTTAGGTGTATAAAACAATGAGACATGAAAGTGAATGGAAATGAAATGTATATGATGTTTTGTAGTAAACCGTTGTTATTTACGAAAAAGGTTTTTCCAAATGATTTCTGATTTTTGGCAAACTTTTTGCAGTCAATTGCTGCCCACCAAAAATTAACTTAATAAAGCGATGCAGATGGAGACAAGTCGAAGAAAAGAAAAAAATCATTTAGTTTCATTTTCTTGTCGGGGTTTTCCTTTTATTTTACATCGTCTTCGTTTTGTCAGCCATTCTATACATCCTGGAACTTCTTTATTCACAGATGTGCTGTTTCCGTTCTTTAGTTATTTAATACACACTGTCAATGAATGTAATGGCATGCAAATTATACAAATCTGTGCCTGCTCATCTGATCATTAAGCATGACAAGATGCACGTACAATTTCTGTATATGCACTTTATCCAATAATGTCTATGAAACTGGCAGTTTTATAATATATTACTAATGCCATGTATCAAACTTGTATATGAGCTCTCACAATTCTATACAAGTTTCCTTTTATTGCAGTTTCCTTCCACGGAGATTACTTGACCATTTCTTCATTCAGCAATCATCATCCATAACGTTTCATCGTTCACGCACATCAATATTGCACAGCCATCGGAATATGCACGCTTCATTTCTCTTCATCCTTCGCATATCCTCTGATTTCCCTGCTCATGTCGCACTACTATGCGACATCGTACATCGCACAAAGGAATCATACAGTCGTTCTTTCGTTTATAGAAATAAACTGTTTGTTGTCAACAGAGGGAGTAGCTTCCGACATTTTTCCATCCAATTCTTATTCTAGTTACTATACTCTTGGAGCAACCTCCTCCACTAGGTAACAGAAGCTATCAACCTCTTCTATAGATCCTTCCTTGGATTGGAAAAAGTTTATTTCACTGGTGATCTCACCTCCAGCCATCCTTGTACATCTGCCACATGTAAAGTCTACCTTTTCTGTTAGACTGCCTACTATCTCACAACACATTTTGTATGCTTAAGATTTACATTGTGTACATTTTCTACAATTTTATACAATTGGAGTAGGTAGATCAGAGTGGTGAGTTCAGAGTCATGCCTTCCTTTCTACTTACTAAAACTTTGGTTTTTTCCCAATTTTACTCTAAGTTGTTATGATTCTGTTCTATTTCCAAAACCAGAATTTTTTCTCTAGCTTTTCCACAGATTCGGCTATAAGAACTAAGTCGTCTTCATACAGAAGGTTTAATTCAGAATGACTGCTTTCCTAAACTGGTTGCCTTCGCTAAAACTTGTGTGCGTTCCTATAAGAAATGTGGTATCTCCAATGTACTTGATAGGACGGAAGATATATTTTTTATGTGGTGTGACAATGTCAGTGACGTCATAAATGGGGACTAAGAATCTGTTGACGATCCAATGATGACTGAAAATGTTGATGAAGCGTTATTTGGTTTTGAAGAGGAGGAAAAACAAGACAAATTTTAGTTAATACATGTTTCGTGACAGAAATATTTTCTTTGTTGCATCGTAAAGAGTTTATTTCTGCGGCATTTAATAATACTTAGTGAATAATTGATATAAAAACAGTAGAATACGCTTTTATATCGCTGCTCAATGTATGTTTATTCTTACTTGATGTTATTACTGTAAACCGCAAAAAAATGCCGTAATTAAAATGCATTTATTTCACCTCATGCTATCATCATTTACTGTATATTAAGGGGAAAGCAAGAGTTCAGCATTGTTAACACACACCAACGAAGCGGCACGCTAATTTCAGAGAAAATGGTGTCGTTATTTCATCATTGATATTTGTAAAGTTTAAGCAGTATAGGTAGTTAATAATATTCACTGTGCACCAATAGAAAACATAGAATCTAGACTATAGGAAGCAGCCCCTCAAAAAGCTTATAAGTACTATAAACGTTAGGTTACAGTCACCGAAAAATCATATTAACACACACACCCTCCTCCAAATATAAATCTATAGTAAGATTCCACATATGTTACTAATACTTTATCTTGTCGTTATTTCATCATTGATATTTGTAAAGTTTAAGCAGTATAGGTAGTTAATAATATTCACTGTGCACCAATAGAAAACATAGAATCTAGACTATAGGAAGCAGCCCCTCAAAAAGCTTATAAGTACTATAAACGTTAGGTTACAGTCACCGAAAAATCATATTAACACACACCCCCTCCTCCAAATATAAATCTATAGTAAGATTCCACATATGTTACTAATACTTTATCTTATCGAACCCGGAAGGATGGAAAGAAAATTGACCACGGTGGGATTTGAACTCAGAACATAAAGGACTATAACTAGATGCCTTAAAGCCCTTGATCCGATGCTCTAATGATACTGCCAACCCACTACCCTACATATATTATAATATAATTGTTCCTACTTTTGGCACAAGACCAACAATTTGAAGAGAAGGGGCAGTCGATTATTTCGACCCCAGTGCGTTACTGATACTTTATTTTATCGACCTCGTAAGGATGGAAGGCCTAGCTAACCTCAGCGGGATTTGAATTCAGAACGCACAAGACCATAACTATATACCGCAATGAATGTTGTCCTCTACCGATTATTACCAATCTATCGCTCTCGTGTGTACATTAATAATAAAATACTTTGTTGTTGTCCTTGTTTCATAGCCTCCAGTCGATGTATGATCAAAAGCATTTCAACTGTGCCCATTCCGTCTTGTTCCTATTATAATATAATTGTTTCTACTTTAGGCACAAGGCCAGCAATTACCCAGTACATTACTGGTACTTTATGTTATCGACCCCGTAAGGATGAAAGGCAAAGTTAACCTCGGCGGGATTTTGAGATTTAGGCACAAAGCCTATTATAATATAATAAAAGGCCTTTTAAGCAGAGATTTCGTCATGTAAATACTGACATTTGTGTCTTTAATCTAGACGGATATCATGCGTCTAACTAATACAGGCCGATCACTATTTTACAGTCTTTTCAAGAGTCAAAGTAACAATGCTTCTGTTCATTGGAGTTTGTAAGATGTTTTCAGTTGCAGCTTCCTGAAATTACACTCGTAGTAGAGTGTATGAAGCTCTTCTCTATTCTGTAGACCAAGATGTCAATTGTTGAGAAGACGTATGCTAGTGCCAAACAACTAGATCTCACATTGTAGTCATAAAATTATTTTGAGTTTCAATGATGCATAGATAGTGAGTATTTTGTAAAGTACTGTTGTGGTAGCAACATGTCTCTTGTGATGTAAGCTGGCGATAATAATTTATTCTTATCAACCTCTGACCTATCAGATGTGAGGATCCTGAGTGATTACTTTGAAAGTGAATTGAGTTGGATATGAATGAGAAATGAATCATCCATCCAAAATAATCAAACGTACTTCGTACTTCGGACATTGCGCTCTGCAGACGATAACACTTTCTTATGTAACTGGCGTGTTTCAGATATTACGGGATGTTCGCAAGCCCAGTGTAGTTTTATTACAGTTAGTAGTGATATATTCATCCAGTTTTCTGTCTATAGTAATAACGAAAATTATGAGTGAACTAACAAGGAAAATATGTGCGGTTGCTTGCAATAGCAATCAAATTTCCATCAAATCTGACCATACCATCTTAAAAAAGAAACCTTACTAGAGATATCATAGTCCTTCATAGACTATGCTCCGGTTTAACATTTTTAAGCTTAAGTTTAGCTTCTCAAAGATGACCATGGGCAAAACAGTAAGGTATACATATAGTAATAATAAGTGTGAAGACTAAAATCCGAAGAGGGCTCGATAAGGATTATATATATATAAATAAATATATATAATATATATATATATATATATATATATATATATATATATATATATATATATATATATATATATATATATATATATATATATATATATATATATATATATATATATATATATATGGTTATTCTATAGACATGTTATATGATATATAGCTCTGATTATTTAATTTATTAACTCTTCATTGAGCCACAAAGTGACCCGTTGCAAAACACACACACACACATATATATATATATATATATATATATATATATATATATGTGTGTGTGTGTGTGTGTGTGTGTGTGTGTGTGTGTGTGTGTGTGTGTGTGTGTGTGTGTGTGTGTGTGTGTGTGTGTGTGTGTGTGTGTGTGTGTGTGTGTGTGTGTGTGTAAACCTTTATATGTAATAATCTCCCGTTAGGTTGAGATACAATTTTGGCTGTATTGTGCTGCGCTTTCTAGCAAAAGGCCACCAGCCGTAAGCAACTAATCACATTCTTTCTAACCTGACCGCTGCTACGTCACGATTCTTAGCCATTTTGGCGCGATCACTTTGGAAAATTTATTGTCTAAATTTGAGCTAACTTCCTGAAGAGTCCGGTGCTCTAGATGTCCGATGTTATCGGATAGCTTAAAATGTGGACGAAACCATGGTAGAGGTAACTAAATATGTTCACTTTTCTCCTAGTTTATTTTACACCTAATTCTGTTTAGTTGACTATATATCTGGATGATTTATACACGCTGTCGAAATACTCGATAAATACTCCGTCGCAACCGACGCGAAGGGCTGCTTTCGGTTATTTGTCGGAGATTTCTTCATAGAAGCCTTTATTCTTATAGCTTGGTCTAATCGATTTTTTATATGGTTAATTATGCTAACTGGGAGAGGAAATGGTATATATTTTATCTGGTGATTCTATAGACATGTTTTATGATATATATATATATATATATATATAAATCCGTAGAACAAATATTTGTTATAAGAACAGATTAATGTTTAAGCAAAGAATTGTTGCTTTCACCCTTAAGGGTGCAAGCAGTGATTCTTTGCTTAAACTTTAATCTGTTCTTATGATATATATATATATATATATATATAGCGAGAGAGAGAGAGAGAGAGAGAGAGAGAGAGAGAGAGAGAGAGAGAGATAGCGACATACATTTATAGTTGAACAAATAAAGCAAACACAGAAATGCAAAAGCACATAGTCTTATAACAATCACGCTTGTGTGTGTGTGTGTGTGTGTGTGTGTGTGTGTGTGTGTGTGTGTGTGTGTGTGTGTGTGTGTGTGTGTGTGTGTGTGTGTGTGTGTGTGTGTGTGTGTGTGTGTGTGTGTGTGTGTGTGTGTGTGTGTGTGTGTCTGTGCCTGTTTGTATTATAAAAATCACTTCTACAGGACTAGAACTGTTTCATTAGTTTGAAATCATCAGAAATCTCATAATCAACGTTGGTTGATCAATTAATCGACAGACTGTAATAGTAAATAGGCGTAAAGCATTCCGTGACATAGGTTCCTTAAACTATTATCAATAAAGTATTAGACGGAGTGTCAATATTATAAGCAAGAAAGACGGTTTTAAGTGTACAACCTCTGTTTATTATATAATTTTGTTATACGGATTTCAAAGACATTATATATCAGCAATCATTTGGATGTCTTTGAAATACGTATAACTGGATTATGTAATAAACAGAGGATGTACACTTAAAACTGTCTCGCTTCTTTAATATATATATATATATAAAATAAAATAAATTAAGTAAGTCAAACATGTAAAATTTGGCTTCGTTTATTATAAATTCTCTGCTATATATATTTCGGTGACAGCTATTATTGGCTGTGACCTCTACAGGCAGTACGAATTAATGCGGCAAAAACAGGTAAACATGTTGTTGAAATGTGTTCGACTCTGTCAATTCATCGATATGTCCAGCTCCTGGGTGTGTTGTTAGTCCTACGAGGAACTGGAATCATATGGGCTAGAACAAATGAATTTCAGCGTCAGAGGACATGCTCGTACCCCATTGGTCAGTTATCATACCACTCCCCAGTCGAAAGTCTATAGAAATTCTTCAGAGACAGGTCAGCCAATAATAGCTGTCACCGAAATATATATAGCAGAGAATTTATAATAAACGAAGCCAGATTTTACATGTTTGACTTACTTATTTTACATTACTCCGGAGTAAACAAACCAACCTGCGTACTTCGACGAGTGCCCCAATCTGCATACTGAGGTGTTGGTAAACAACCAATATATACTAAAAAATAATATATATATATAGTAGTTTTTCGGTTGCCAACACTTTGAGGGCGGCTGGCTGTGAAGCTAGTTGGTCAGCCGCCTTCTCTGTCGCTGGTTTCTCGGAACCATGGCTTTTTACATATTCCTTTGTTATATTCCAATACCTAATGATATCACCGGATTCATATGGAACCCGGTCATTGAAATGATCATAGTATAATAAACCTTTCAAGGATTTACACCAGTCCAGCCTCCTGTTACTTCATTTATATATATATATATATATATATATATATATATATATATATATATTATAGAAATCGCTTCTAGAACTGTTTCATGAGTTTAAAATCATCAGGAATGTCTTAAAGATTTCATACTAGTCCTGCATTAATCATTTCTATGTAAATTAAATATGCTTCTTCTCCACTAACGTATTGAATACCTTATTTAATTATGGTTTCTTTCCAATTCTCTTCGGAAAACAAAACTTAATTATATATATATATGTGTATGTGTGTATGTGTGTATATATATATATATATATATATATATATATATATATATATATATATATATATATATATATATATATATATATGACAGAGAGAGAGAGAGAGAGAGAAAGAGAGAGAGAGGCAGATAGATAGATAGATAGAAATTACTTCTAATTAAATGTCCAATTTCATGAATTTGATTACCCGTTGATAAAACCATTACTTTTCCCATTGGTGGTTCAAATGTCATCTTCCCATCCTTCCATTCCCTTTCATTCTAACAAGCTATTTGTTCCAAGAATCGTTTCATCTGTTGATTTTACTAGTGCAAATAACGTGTACAAATATAGCTCGTTTTACAAGTGTACAGGGTTGCTCAGTATTTTGAGGACACGTCTTTTAATACCTCTACATTTTTTCTAACTTGTTCTGATTACTAAATTCATGCACATGTCTTCAAAGAACTGAGCAGCCATATAGATATGTCCCGCTATAAAACCATAATATAGAAGTCGATCAAATATAGAACCGGACTAGGCATGGCCTGTAACTGACTTTAATGAGGCTGTACAACCATCTAAGCAGATATCCAATTATGTAAAAGTACCATAAAGGTAGTTTTCTGATTTGGAAAAAATCCGCATGTGAAATGAGCAACAAACGTACACATACACACACAGACGCACATATATATATATATATATATATATATATAGTGTTTATATGCGTTTATATATATGTGTGTACAACTATAGAAATTATTGTCATTATCATTGACTCACTGACATCTTACCAAAGATTGCATTTTTCAATTGTTTTATGATCACTTCATATTTGATCACTTCATATTTGATCACTTCATAGATTCTATGACTCTATATGCAAAGATGACAGAAAATACGAATTTTACTGTGAATTGAAAAGAAGATAAACATTTTTATTGGATTTTATTGAAGCCCCATCAGATGTGTTTATCATCCAATCAACCACAAGGAGACATGTATTTGATAGGTATATGTACCCATTCGCTCTTACTATTATTCTGAAATGGACAAACTAATTTGCATATAATTAGCGTTCGTGCTGGTAATTAATTGAGATGAGGTATGTTTTTCTGGGATTGATGGGAGAGTGCTTTGAAGGACATGTACGGACTTAATCTATTATTTGTGCGCTATGTATATGGTGGATAGAGTTTGCTTGAGTTCATGAATACCATCTGTTTGGTTGAGTTTTCTTTACGTTCTAGTTAAGGCAAATAAGGATTTTAGTTATGTATGCATACACACACATATATAGATATGCATCCACACATAAACGCACGCACACACACACATACATACATATATATATGTATGCATATATCAGATTGGAGGCGGTAAAAACCAGTTAGACCATTACTCACCAGAGTACTCGATACTTGGGGTAGTAGAGTGAGTAATCAGAAAACATTCAGGACCCCGACGGCTGAGCTCCGAACTCGGATTTAGCTATTGAAACGGCCGGAGCTCAGCCGTCGGGGTCCTGAATTTGTTCATATATATATCAAGAAATGCGCTAACACCGATGTGTACGATAAAGTTATATTTGTATACATACAGAGTGGCTAACCGAGACTACACCAATGTGTATATAAATATACAGACCTTTAATATGTAGGCATGTAAACCTATCAGAAAATACGAATTTCTCTGCAAATTGAAAAAATAATAAACAGCTTTAATCGATTTCGGAGTTAATTTGGCCCTCATGAGAAGGCTTGTATACCATTCAAATAACCACCAGGAAACGCGAATTTAATGGGCTTATATACCCATTCGTCCTTAGTATTATTTTGGAATGGACGTACTAATTTGCATATAATTAATGCTTGTGTTGGCAGTTAAGATTTATATTAAATAGTGTGCTATTTGTATACATACTTGTAATATGTAGATCTGTAACAGTAATTGCAGGGTGCCCTCTGCTTCTTTGTCTGTATCGTGTGAAACCACGCTCTATTTCTCTGTCATCGTATATTTTTCACTTCACCTAGTCCAAAACAATTGTGAAAAGGAAAGGGGCTAGAGTTTCACCTTGCAGGACTCCTGCTATTATTTTAAAATAGTCGGTTTCAACATCATGACTAATAACTCCTGCTCTGGTGCCTTCGTACATTTTACTAATTTCTCCAAGTAATCTTTATGGGATTCCATAAGCTTTTAGAATTGTCATCATCTTTCCTCTATGCACAGAGTCAAAAGCTTTCTTGAAGTCTACGTAGACAATGATGGCTTTTCTGCTATAATTCTTCACACCTTCAATCAGTCTTCGCAGCTGTAGCACGTGAGCTGTTGTGGAGTTCACATGTTGATTTTGATTTGACCTAAGGACCACATACATTTTGGGTTGGATCGTACTCAATCTTATTTACTGTCTTGACTACAATAGACTATAGGCTAATACCTCGATAATCCCCAGTTTCACTCAGGTCTCAAAATTTGGAGGGAGCGGGGAGCAGGTCAATTTGGGACCATTGCTTGACTGTCATGTTCTCATTTAGAATACTATTTATAAATTTGAGAAATTTGAGAATTATGTCAAGTTGATATTTTTTCAGGACCTCAACAGGAATGTTGTCTGGACTCGATTGCGTCCTGTCCTTCAAGTTTGGAAAGTTCTAATTCAACTTCTGTAAACTAACCATCCTCAATTTACAATCATTCAAGTACATTTTCTTTGTTCTCTTCGTCTCTATCATTTTCTATAATAGGCTCATTCCCCAATAGATTTTGAAAGTGAGTGCACCAATTTTTGAAGAGATATATCAGGCATATGAAGTACTGAACAGACTAGAGGGGGGAGCAGCAAAGGTTGGATTGCATTTCAATGGGAAGAAAACAAGTCTTCAATCATGATGTACCTGTTGATATCACGGTAAAAAGTGAAGAAATGTTGAAAGTAGTTGATAACTTTAAATATATAGGATCTTGGATCCAAAGTTCTGAAAAAAAGTTCCAAGCTACTAAGAAGACTGGAGGTTAGCTTGTTCATAGCTACAGAAGATTCTGTTTTACTATGGATCAGAAACGCGGACACTTAGCCTTAAAGAAGCAATTAGATGAATGTTACACGAGAATGCTTAGAATGGTACCCAATGTATCATGGAGAAGTCATTTAACAAATGTAGAACTCTATGATCTTTCAAAAGTTTAATTAAATGTTGAACAAAGAAGAATGCGACTTGCAGGCCATTGTATCAGACACAATGATGATATGGCAAACAAGCTAGTGCTCTGGCAGGGAAGAACCTGTAGGGAAGAAGAAAAATCACCATTGTGGACACTCTGTTAGAAGACGCAGAGATGGAGATAATAAAGAAGTTCAGGTCCATCATGAATGACCGTCGCGAATGGAAGCGATCTGAGGAATCAGCGAGGCGTTCCACTGGACAACCTAGGATAGGACAGGATAGTTTACATTTGAAAACGGTACTCCAACAAACTAAAGAATTATATATGTAATCCATGGCCTTTTCCAGAAAGGTGGGAGGAATTATTTTAAATATTTGAAACTGAGTGAACTTCACTAAATGTACGCAAAGAACTGGTGATGTTGAGCCTGTAAATGGATTAAGTATGTCGCATAAAACTAGAAATGGTCTTTTCTGTTGTACTTTTGTGCAATTTCTATCTTCCAAATTTCATTCTCAATGCTTTTCTCGACTCAATACTGTAGTAGAATATATCGCCTAGGTTACTGTGCAATGGCATCGAATTCCACGTTAAGTAATTGTGAACTGAATTTCTTAGCCACACAGCCATCCCTGGGTTCATGTTTTGAGTAGAGGGTTGTAGTATGTTTGATGAAACAATTGCGTT
>OZ024742.1:218057568-218097658 GCA_964016885.1 Eledone cirrhosa | reverse complement strand
GTGGTTGTTAGTGGTGTAGTGTTACTGTTGTTGTAGTGGTAGTGGTTGTTAGTGGTGTAGTGTTACTGTTGTTGTAGTGGTAGTGGTTGTTAGTGGTGTAGTGTTATTGTTGTTGTGCTGGTAGTGGTTGTTAGTGGTGTAGTGTTATTGTTGTTGTGCTGGTAGTGGTTGTTAGTGGTGTAGTGTTATTGTTGTTGTGCTGGTAGTGGTTGTTAGTGGTGTAGTGTTATTGTTGTTGTGCTGGTAGTGGTTGTTAGTGGTGTAGTGTTATTGTTGTTGTGCTGGTAGTGGTTGTTAGTGGTGTAGTGTTATTGTTGTTGTGCTGGTAGTGGTTGTTAGTGGTGTAGTGTTACTGTTGTTGTAGTGGTAGTGGTTGTTAGTGGTGTAGTGTTATTGTTGTTGTGCTGGTAGTGGTTGTTAGTGGTGTAGTGTTATTGTTGTTGTGCTGGTAGTGGTTGTTAGTGGTGTAGTGTTACTGTTGTTGTAGTGGTAGTGGTTGTTAGTGGTGTAGTGTTATTGTTGTTGTGCTGGTAGTGGTTGTTAGTGGTGTAGTGTTATTGTTGTTGTGCTGGTAGTGGTTGTTAGTGGTGTAGTATTATTGTTGTTGTGCTGGTAGTGGTTGTTAGTGGTGTAGTGTTATTGTTGTTGTGCTGGTAGTGGTTGTTAGTGGTGTAGTGTTACTGTTGTTGTAGTGGTAGTGGTTGTTAGTGGTGTAGTGTTATTGTTGTTGTGCTGGTAGTGGTTGTTAGTGGTGTAGTGTTATAGTTGTTGTGCTGGTAGTGGTTGTTAGTGGTGTAGTGTTATTGTTGTTGTGCTGGTAGTGGTTGTTAGTGGTGTAGTGTTATTGTTGTTGTGCTGGTAGTGGTTGTTAGTGGTGTAGTGTTATTGTTGTTATGCTGGTAGTGGTTGTTAGTGGTGTAGTGTTATTGTTGTGCTGGTAGTGGTTGTTAGTGGTGTAGTGTTACTGTTGTTGTAGTGGTAGTGGTTGTTAGTGGTGTAGTGTTATTGTTGTTGTGCTGGTACTAGTTGTTAGTGGTGTAGTGTTATAGTTGTTGTAGTGGTAGTGGTTGTTAGTGGTGTAGTGTTATTGTTGTTGTAGTGGTAGTGGTTGTTAGTGGTGTAGTGTTATTGTTGTTGTGCTGGTAGTGGTTGTTAGTGGTGTAGTGTTATTGTTGTTGTGCTGGTAGTGGTTGTTAGTGGTGTAGTGTTATTGTTGTTGTGCTGGTAGTGGTTGTTAGTGGTGTAGTGTTATTGTTGTTGTGCTGGTAGTGGTTGTTAGTGGTGTAGTGTTACTGTTGTTGTAGTGGTAGTGGTTGTTAGTGGTGTAGTGTTATTGTTGTTGTGCTGGTAGTGGTTGTTAGTGGTGTAGTGTTACTGTTGTTGTAGTGGTAGTGGTTGTTAGTGGTGTAGTGTTATTGTTGTTGTGCTGGTAGTGGTTGTTAGTGGTGTAGTGTTATTGTTGTTGTGCTGGTAGTGGTTGTTAGTGGTGTAGTGTTATTGTTGTTGTGCTGGTAGTGGTTGTTAGTGGTGTAGTGTTATTGTTGTTGTAGTGGTAGTGGTTGTTAGTGGTGTAGTGTTATTGTTGTTGTGCTGGTAGTGGTTGTTAGTGGTGTAGTGTTATAGTTGTTGTGCTGGTAGTGGTTGTTAGTGGTGTAGTGTTATAGTTGTTGTGCTGGTAGTGGTTGTTAGTGGTGTAGTGTTACTGTTGTTGTGGTGGTAGTGGTTGTTAGTGGTGTAGTGTTATTGTTGTTGTGCTGGTACTAGTTGTTAGTGGTGTAGTGTTATAGTTGTTGTAGTGGTAGTGGTTGTTAGTGGTGTAGTGTTATTGTTGTTGTAGTGGTAGTGGTTGTTAGTGGTGTAGTGTTATTGTTGTTGTGCTGGTAGTGGTTGTTAGTGGTGTAGTGTTATAGTTGTTGTGCTGGTAGTGGTTGTTAGTGGTGTAGTGTTACTGTTGTTGTGCTGGTAGTGGTTGTTAGTGGTGTAGTGTTATAGTTGTTGTGCTGGTAGTGGTTGTTAGTGGTGTAGTGTTATAGTTGTTGTGCTGGTAGTGGTTGTTAGTGGTGTAGTGTTACTGTTGTTGTAGTGGTAGTGGTTGTTAGTGGTGTAGTGTTACTGTTGTTGTAGTGGTAGTGGTTGTTAGTGGTGTAGTGTTACTGTTGTTGTGCTGGTAGTGGTTGTTAGTGGTGTAGTGTTATAGTTGTTGTGCTGGTAGTGGTTGTTAGTGGTGTAGTGTTATTGTTGTTGTGCTGGTAGTGGTTGTTAGTGGTGTAGTGTTACTGTTGTTGTAGTGGTAGTGGTTGTTAGTGGTGTAGTGTTACTGTTGTTGTAGTGGTAGTGGTTGTTAGTGGTGTAGTGTTATTGTTGTTGTGCTGGTAGTGGTTGTTAGTGGTGTAGTGTTATTGTTGTTGTGCTGGTACTAGTTGTTAGTGGTGTAGTGTTATTGTTGTTGTGCTGGTACTAGTTGTTAGTGGTGTAGTGTTACTGTTGTTGTAGTGGTAGTGGTTGTTAGTGGTGTAGTGTTACTGTTGTTGTAGTGGTAGTGGTTGTTAGTGGTGTAGTGTTACTGTTGTTGTAGTGGTAGTGGTTGTTAGTGGTGTAGTGTTACTGTTGTTGTAGTGGTTGTTAGTGGTGTAGTGTTATTGTTGTTGTGCTGGTAGTGGTTGTTAGTGGTGTAGTGTTACTGTTGTTGTAGTGGTAGTGGTTGTTAGTGGTGTAGTGTTATTGTTGTTGTGCTGGTAGTGGTTGTTAGTGGTGTAGTGTTATTGTTGTTGTGCTGGTACTAGTTGTTAGTGGTGTAGTGTTATTGTTGTTGTGCTGGTACTAGTTGTTAGTGGTGTAGTGTTACTGTTGTTGTAGTGGTTGTTAGTGGCGGTGGTGTTACTGTAGCTATAACTCTGATTGTGTATATGTAATTGTAACAGTGTTAGTCCACTACTACAACACTAACCACTACTACTACTGTTTGTGATGCTATGACTACTACTACTGCTAAGGATAATTACTTTTATTAGCCACAAGGACACAGGACATTTGGGACAATACAAAGACAAAAGAACACAACACAACATTGCTGATGATGGTGGTGGTGTCTGTGATATGATGGTGGTGGTGATGGTGGTGATGGTGGTGGTGGTCGTCGTCGTCGTGGTGGTGGCTGTGATATGGTGGTGTTGGTGGTGGTGGCTGTGATATGGTGGTGGTGGTGGTGGTGGTGGCTGTGATATGGTGGTGTTGGTCGTGGTGGTGGTGGTGGTGGTGGTTGTGATATGGTGGTGGTGGTGGTGGTGGTGGCTGTGATATGGTGGTGGTCGTGGCTGTGATATGGTGGTGTTGGTGGTGGTGGCTGTGATATGGTGGTGGTGGTGGTGGTGGCTGTGATATGGTGGTGTTGGTCGTGGTGGTGGTGGTGGTTGTGATATGGTGGTGGTGGTGGTGGTGGCTGTGATATGGTGGTGTTGGTGGTGGTGGTGGTGGTGGTGGTGGTGGTGGTGGTGGTGGTGGTGGTGGTGGTGGTGGTTGTGATATGGTGGTGGTGGTTGTGGTGGTGATGGTGGCTGTGATATGGTGGTGTTGGTGGTGGTGGCTGTGATATGGTGGTGGTGGCTGTGATTTGGTGGTGTTGGTGGTGGTGGTGGTGGCTGTGATATGGTGGTGTTGGTGGTGGTGGTGTTGGTGTTGGCTGTGATATGGTGGTGGTGGTGGTGGCGGTGGCGGTGGCTGTGTTATGGTGGTGTTGGTGGTGGTGGTGGTGGTGGTGGTGGTGGTGGTGGTGGTGGTGGTGGTGGTGGTGGTGGTGGTGGTGGTGGTGGTGTTGGCTGTGATATGGTGGTGGTGGTGTTGGTGGTGGTGGTGGCTGTGTTATGGTGGTGTTGGTGTTGGTGGTGGTGGTGGCTATGATATGGTGGTGTTGGTGGTGGTGGTGGTGGTGGTGGTTGTGGTGGCGATGGAGTGGCTGATGGTGGTGGTGGTGGTAGTTGTGATGGTGGTGGTGTTGGTGGTGATGGTGGTGGTGTTGGTGGTGTTGGGGGCGGTGGTGGTGGTACGAGTTGTGATGGTAGTAGTGGACGTGGTGGTGGTGGTGGTGTTGGCTGTGATCGTGGTGGTGGGTGGGGATGATGGTGGTAAAGGTGGTGGTGACTGTGATGGTGATGGTGATGGTGTTGGTGATGGGGTGAGTAGTGGTGGCGGTGGTGGCGGTGGCGGTAGTGGTGGCGGTGTAGTGGTATCCAAACACTCTACTTCACTCCACCAAATTCTGTCAATGATTGTTGCATATCCTGAGTAGAAGAAGCATGTAGAAACCCTACTGGTGTTACCACCACCACCACTACTACTACTACTAATACTACTACTACTACTACTACTACTACTACTACTGCTACCGACCACAGCAGCAAAAACACAACCACTTGTCGCCACCACTACGGACACTAACACTTCCACCTTCACCACCACCACCACTACCACCATTACCACTGCCACTATAACCACTACCACTACCACTACAAACACCACCACCATTACCACTGCCACTGTAACCACTACCACCACCACTACAAACACCACCACCATCACCACTGCCACTATAACCACTACCACTACCACTACAAACACCACCACCATTACCACTGCCACTGTAACCACTACCACCACCACTACAAACACCACCACCATTACCACTGCCACTATAACCACTACCACCACAAACACCACCACCACTATAACCACTACCACCATCACCACCATTACCACTGCCACTATAACCACTACCACTACCACTACAAACACCACCACCATTACCACTGCCACTATAACCACTACCACCACTACTGCAAACACCACCACCATTACCACTGCCACTATAACCACTACCACCACAAACACCAACACCACTATAACCACTACCACCATCACCACTGCCACTATAACAAGTACCACCACCACTACAAACACCACCACTATCAACATCACCACTGTGACTTTAACCACTACCACCACCACTACAAACACCACCACCATTACCACTGCCACTATAACCACTACCACCACCACTACAAACACCACCACCACTATAACCACTACCACCATCACCACCATTACCACTGCCACTGTAACCACTACCACCACCACTACAAACACCCCCACCATTACCACTGCTACTATAACCACTACCACTACCACTACAAACACCACCACCATTACCACTGCCTCTATAACCACTACCACTACCACTACAAACACCACCACCATTACCACTGCTACTATAACCACTACCACTACCACTACAAACACCACCACCATTACCACTGCCTCTATAACCACTACCACTACCACTACAAACACCACCACCATTACCACTGCTACTATAACCACTACCACTACCACTACAAACACCACCACCATTACCACTGCCTCTATAACCACTACCACCACCACTATCAACATCACCACTGTGACTTTAACCACTACCACCACCACTACAAACACCACCACCATTACCACTGCCACTATAACCACTACCACCACCACTACAAACACCACCACCACTATAACCACTACCACCATCACCACCATTACCACTGCCACTGTAACCACTACCACCACCACTACAAACACCCCCACCATTACCACTGCTACTATAACCACTACCACTACCACTACAAACACCACCACCATTACCACTGCCTCTATAACCACTACCACTACCACTACAAACACCACCACCATTACCACTGCTACTATAACCACTACCACTACCACTACAAACACCACCACCATTACCACTGCCTCTATAACCACTACCACTACCACTACAAACACCACCACCATTACCACTGCTACTATAACCACTACCACTACCACTACAAACACCACCACCATTACCACTGCCTCTATAACCACTACCACCACCACTATCAACATCACCACTGTGACTTTAACCACTACCACCACCACTACAAACACCACCACCACCACTATAACCACTACCACCATCACCACCATTACCACTGCCACTGTAACCACTACCACCACCACTACAAACACCACCACCATTACCACTGCCCCTATAACCACTACCACCACAAACACCACCACCACTATAACCACTACCACCACCACCACCATTACCACTGCCCCTATAACCACTACCACCACAAACACCACCACCACTATAACCACTACCACCACCACCACCATTACCACTGCCCCTATAACCACTACCACCACAAACACCACCACCACTATAACCACTACCACCACCACCACCATTACCACTGCCCCTATAACCACTACCACCACAAACACCACCACCACTATAACCACTACCACCACCACCACCATTACCACTGCCCCTATAACCACTACCACCACAAACACCACCACCACTATAACCACTACCACCACCACCACCATTACCACTGCCCCTATAACCACTACCACCACAAACACCAACACCACTATAACCACTACCACCACCACCACCACCATTACCACTGCCCCTATAACCACTACCACCACAAACACCAACACCACTATAACCACTACCACCACCACCACCATTACCACTGCCCCTATAACCACTACCACCACCACTATCAACATCACCACTGTGACTTTAACCACTACAAACACCACCACGATCAAATCACCACCTTGACTTTAACCACTACCACCATCACCACTATCACTATAACCACTACCACCACCAATGATACCTGTCACACAAATAATATCAGTAGTGGTGGTGGTGGTGGTGGTGGTGGTGGTGGTGGTGGTGGTGGTAGTGATGGTGGTAGTGGTCGTGTTGGTAGTGTTGTGGTCTTAATAGTGATGGTATTAGTTGTTTTGTTGTTGCCATTAGTGATGGGCGTGGTGGTGGTGGTGGTGGTGGTGGTGGTGGTGGTGGTGGTGGTGGTGGTGGTGGTGGTGGTAGTGGTGGTGGTAGTGGTGGTGGTGGTGGTGGTGGTGGTGGTGGTAGTGTTGGTGGTACTAATAGTGATGGTATTAGTTGTGTTCTTGTAATTGTTGTTGCCATTAGTGGTGGTGGTGGTGGTGGTGGTGGTGGTGGTGGTGGTGGTGGTGGTGGTGGTGGTGGTGGTAGTAGTGGTAGTGGTGGTGGTGGTGGTGGTGATGCTGCTGCTGCTGCTGCTGCTGCTGGCGGTGGTAGTGGTGCTGGTGCTAGTGCTGGTGGTATTTCTCCAGCTGTGTTTACTCCGACTGCAATTTAACAACCAACTAGTGGTAGTGCATTCATAATTGCAGTGACTTGCACCAGTAACAGCAGTGCAGTTGATGTCGTCCATAAGGCTGTCCTCACTGCCATCATCATCATCATCATCATCATCATCATCACAATCGTCATCATCATCAGCATCATCACAGTCATCATCATCATCATCATCATCACCACCACCACCATCATCATCATCAGCACCATCATCATCAGCATCATCAGAGTCATCATCATCATCATCATCATCATCATCATAAACATCACCATTATCATGATCATCATCCTCGTCATCATAGTCATCATCATCACCATCACCACCATCACCGCTATCATCATCATCATCATCATTACAGTCATAATCGTCACCACCATCATCATCATCAGGACCATCATCATCAGCATCATCACAGTCATCACCATCACCACCACCACCGCCATCATCATCATCATCATCATCATCATCATCACAGTCATAATCGTCACCATCATCACCACCATCATCATCATCATAGTCATCATCATCACTATCATTACCACAACTACAACCACCACCGCCATCATCATCATCACCATCACCATCATCATCATCATCATCACAGTCATCATCATCATCATAATAATCGTCATCGTCATCATTAACGTTGTTATAATGTGATACAGGTGGCGACACGTGCATCAGAGCTTGTGGTGGTGGTGTTTACAGTGGTGGTGGTATTTACAGTGGTGGTGGTGGTGGTTACAGTGGTGTTGGTAGTGTTTACAGTGGTGGTGGTGGTGTTTACAGTGGTGTTGGTAGTGTTTACAGTGGTGTTGGTAGTGTTTACAGTGGTGTTGGTAGTGTTTACAGTGGTGGTGGTAGTGTTTACAGTGGTGGTGGTAGTGTTTACAGTGGTGGTGGTAGTGTTTACAGTGGTGGTGGTAGTGTTTACAGTGGTGTTGGTAGTGTTTACAGTGGTGTTGGTAGTGTTTACAGTGGTGTTGGTAGTGTTTACAGTGGTGGTGGTGGTAGTGTTTACAGTGGTGTTGGTAGTGTTTACAGTGGTGTTGGTAGTGTTTACAGTGGTGTTGGTAGTGTTTACAGTGGTGTTGGTAGTGTTTACAGTGGTGGTGGTGGTGTTTACAGTGGTGTTGGTAGTGTTTACAGTGGTGTTGGTAGTGTTTACAGTGGTGGTGGTAGTGTTTACAGTGGTGGTGGTAGTGTTTACAGTGGTGGTGGTAGTGTTTACAGTGGTGGTGGTAGTGTTTACAGTGGTGGTGGTAGTGTTTACAGTGGTGTTGGTAGTGTTTACAGTGGTGGTGGTGGTTGTGTTTACAGTGGTGTTGGTAGTGTTTACAGTGGTGGTGGTGGTAGTGTTTACAGTGGTGTTGGTAGTGTTTACAGTGGTGGTGGTAGTGTTTACAGTGGTGTTGGTAGTGTTTACAGTGGTGTTGGTAGTGTTTACAGTGGTGTTGGTAGTGTTTACAGTGGTGTTGGTAGTGTTTACAGTGGTGTTGGTAGTGTTTACAGTGGTGGTGGTGGTAGTGTTTACAGTGGTGTTGGTAGTGTTTACAGTGGTGTTGGTAGTGTTTACAGTGGTGTTGGTAGTGTTTACAGTGGTGTTGGTAGTGTTTACAGTGGTGTTGGTAGTGTTTACAGTGGTGGTGGTGGTGTTTACAGTGGTGTTGGTAGTGTTTACAGTGGTGTTGGTAGTGTTTACAGTGGTGTTGGTAGTGTTTACAGTGGTGTTGGTAGTGTTTACAGTGGTGTTGGTAGTGTTTACAGTGGTGTTGGTAGTGTTTACAGTGGTGGTGGTGGTAGTGTTTACAGTGGTGTTGGTAGTGTTTACAGTGGTGTTGGTAGTGTTTACAGTGGTGGTGGTAGTGTTTACAGTGGTGGTGGTAGTGTTTACAGTGGTGTTGGTAGTGTTTACAGTGGTGTTGGTAGTGTTTACAGTGGTGTTGGTAGTGTTTACAGTGGTGGTGGTGGTAGTGTTTACAGTGGTGTTGGTAGTGTTTACAGTGGTGTTGGTAGTGTTTACAGTGGTGGTGGTAGTGTTTACAGTGGTGGTGGTAGTGTTTACAGTGGTGTTGGTAGTGTTTACAGTGGTGTTGGTAGTGTTTACAGTGGTGTTGGTAGTGTTTACAGTGGTGGTGGTGGTAGTGTTTACAGTGGTGTTGGTAGTGTTTACAGTGGTGTTGGTAGTGTTTACAGTGGTGTTGGTAGTGTTTACAGTGGTGTTGGTAGTGTTTACAGTGGTGGTGGTGGTGTTTACAGTGGTGTTGGTAGTGTTTACAGTGGTGTTGGTAGTGTTTACAGTGGTGTTGGTAGTGTTTACAGTGGTGGTGGTAGTGTTTACAGTGGTGGTGGTAGTGTTTACAGTGGTGGTGGTAGTGTTTACAGTGGTGGTGGTAGTGTTTACAGTGGTGTTGGTAGTGTTTACAGTGGTGGTGGTGGTTGTGTTTACAGTGGTGTTGGTAGTGTTTACAGTGGTGGTGGTGGTAGTGTTTACAGTGGTGTTGGTAGTGTTTACAGTGGTGGTGGTAGTGTTTACAGTGGTGGTGGTAGTGTTTACAGTGGTGGTGGTAGTGTTTACAGTGGTGTTGGTAGTGTTTACAGTGGTGTTGGTAGTGTTTACAGTGGTGTTGGTAGTGTTTACAGTGGTGTTGGTAGTGTTTACAGTGGTGGTGGTGGTGTTTACAGTGGTGTTGGTAGTGTTTACAGTGGTGGTGGTAGTGTTTACAGTGGTGTTGGTAGTGTTTACAGTGGTGTTGGTAGTGTTTACAGTGGTGTTGGTAGTGTTTACAGTGGTGGTGGTAGTGTTTACAGTGGTGTTGGTAGTGTTTACAGTGGTGTTGGTAGTGTTTACAGTGGTGTTGGTAGTGTTTACAGTGGTGGTGGTAGTGTTTACAGTGGTGTTGGTAGTGTTTACAGTGGTGTTGGTAGTGTTTACAGTGGTGTTGGTAGTGTTTACAGTGGTGTTGGTAGTGTTTACAGTGGTGTTGGTAGTGTTTACAGTGGTGGTGGTAGTGTTTACAGTGGTGTTGGTAGTGTTTACAGTGGTGGTGGTGGTAGTGTTTACAGTGGTGTTGGTAGTGTTTACAGTGGTGGTGGTAGTGTTTACAGTGGTGTTGGTAGTTTTTACAGTGGTGGTGGTGGTAGTGTTTACAGTGGTGTTGGTAGTGTTTACAGTGGTGTTGGTAGTGTTTACAGTGGTGTTGGTAGTGTTTACAGTGGTGTTGGTAGTGTTTACAGTGGTGGTGGTGGTGGTAGTGTTTACAGTGGTGTTGGTAGTGTTTACAGTGGTGGTGGTGGTAGTGTTTACAGTGGTGGTGGTGGTGTTTACAGTGGTGTTGGTAGTGTTTACAGTGGTGTTGGTAGTGTTTACAGTGGTGTTGGTAGTGTTTACAGTGGTGGTGGTAGTGTTTACAGCGGTGTTGGTAGTGTTTACAGTGGTGGTGGTGGTAGTGTTTACAGTGGTGTTGGTAGTGTTTACAGTGGTGGTGGTGGTAGTGTTTACAGTGGTGTTGGTAGTGTTTACAGTGGTGGTGGTAGTGTTTACAGTGGTGTTGGTAGTTTTTACAGTGGTGGTGGTGGTAGTGTTTACAGTGGTGTTGGTAGTGTTTACAGTGGTGTTGGTAGTGTTTACAGTGGTGTTGGTAGTGTTTACAGTGGTGTTGGTAGTGTTTACAGTGGTGGTGGTGGTAGTGTTTACAGTGGTGTTGGTAGTGTTTACAGTGGTGGTGGTGGTAGTGTTTACAGTGGTGGTGGTGGTTACAGTGGCGGTGGTAGTGTTTACAGTGGAGTTGGTAGTGTTTACAGTGGTGGTGGTAATGTTTACAGTGGTGGTGGTAATGTTTACAGTGGTGGTGGTGGTGTTTAAAGTGGTGTTGGTAGTGTTTACAGGGGTGGTGGTAATGTTTACAGTGGTGGTGGTAATGTTTACAGTGGTGGTGGTAATGTTTACAGTGGTGGTGGTGTTGTTTAAAGTGGTGGTGGTAGTGTTTACAGTGGTGGTGGTAATGTTTACAGTGGTGGTGGTAATGTTTACAGTGGTGGTGGTGTTGTTTAAAGTGGTGGTGGTGTTTACAGTGGTGGTGGTAGTGTTTACAGTGGTGGTGGTAATGTTTACAGTGGTGGTGGTAATGTTTACAGTGGTGGTGGTGGTGTTTAAAGTGGTGGTGGTGTTTACAGTGGTGGTGGTAGTGTTTACAGTGGAGTTGGTAGTGTTTACAGTGGAGTTGGTAGTGTTTACAGTGGTGGTGGTGGTAATGTTTACAGTGGTGGTGGTAATGTTTACAGTGGTGGTGGTGGTCTTTAAAGTGGTGGTGGTGTTTACAGTGGTGGTGGTGGTCTTTAAAGTGGTGGTGGTGTTTACAGTGGTGGTGGTAGTGTTTACAGTGGTGGTGGTAATGTTTACAGTGGTGGTGGTAATGTTTACAGTGGTGGTGGTGTTGTTTAAAGTGGTGGTGGTGTTTACAGTGGTGGTGGTAGTGTTTACAGTGGTGGTGGTAATGTTTACAGTGGTGGTGGTAATGTTTACAGTGGTGGTGGTGGTGTTTAAAGTGGTGGTGGTGTTTACAGTGGTGGTGGTAGTGTTTACAGTGGAGTTGGTAGTGTTTACAGTGGTGGTGGTGGTGGTAGTGTTTACAGTGGCGGTGGTAGTGTTTACAGTGGTGGTGGTGGTAATGTTTACAGTGGTGGTGGTAATGTTTACAGTGGTGGTGGTGGTCTTTAAAGTGGTGGTGGTGTTTACAGTGGTGGTGGTGGTAGTGTTTACAGTAGTGGTGGTAGTGTTTACAGTGGTGGTGTTAGTGTTTACAGTGGTGGTGGTAGTGTTCACAGTGGTGGTGGTAATGTTTACAGTGGTGGTGGTGGTGGTGTTTAAAGTGGTGGTGGTGTTTACAGTGGTGGTGGTAGTGTTTACAGTGGTGGTGGTAGTGTTTACAGTGGTGGTGGAGGTGTTTACAGTGGTGGTGTTAGTGTTTACAGTGGTGGTGGTGGTAGTGTTTACAGTGGTGGTTGCAGTGTTTACAGTGGTGGTGGTGTTTACAGTGGTGGTGGTGGTAGTGTTTACAAGGGTGGTGGTAGTGTTTACAGTAGTGGGGGGTGTTTACAGTGGTGGTGGTAGTGTTTACAGTGAGTGGTGGTGGTAGTGTTTACAGTGGTGGTGGAGGTGTTTATAGTGGTGGTGGTGGTGGTGGTGGTGGTGGTGGTGGTGGTGGTAGTGTATACAGTGGTGGTGGTAGTGTTTACAGTGGTGGTGGTAGTGTTTACAGTGGTGATGGTTATTTCAGTTGTGTTAGTGTTTATAGTGGTGGTGGTGTTTACAGTGGTGGTGGTAGTGTTTACAGTGGTGGTGGTGGTAGTAGTGTTTACAGTGGTGGTGGTGTTTACAGTGGTGGTGGTGTTTACAGTGGTGGTGGTAGTGTTTACAGTGGTGTTGGTAGTGTTTACAGTTGTGGTGGTGTTTACAGTGGTGGTGGTAGTGTTTACAGTGGTGGTGGTGTTTACAGTCGTGGTGGTAGTGTTTACAGGGGTGGTGGTAGTGTTTACAGTAGTGGGGGTGGTGTTTACAGTGGTGGTGGTAGTGTTTACAGTGGTGGTGGTAGTGTTTACAGTGGTGGTGGTGTTTACAGTGGTGGTGGTAGTGTTTACAGTGGTGGTGGTGGTGGTGGTAGTGTATACACTGGTGGTGGTAGTGTTTACAGTGGTGGTGGTGTTTACAATCGTGGTGGTAGTGTTTACAGTGATGGTGGTGGTGGTGTTTACAGTGGTGGTGGTAGTGTTTACAGTGGTGGTGGTGAGATTTACATTGGTGGTGGTAGTGTTTACAGTAGTGGTGGTGGTCTTTATAGTGATGGTTGTAGTGTTTACAGTGGTGGTGGTGTTAGTGCTTGGAGTGGTGATGGTAGTATTTACAATGGTGGTGGTGGTAGTGTTTACAGTGGTGATGTTTACAGTGTTGTTGGTAGTGTTTACAGTGGTGGTGGTAGTATTTACAGTGGTGGTGGTAGTGTTTACAGTGGAGCTGGTAGTGTTTACAATAGTGGTGATGGTGTTTACATTGGTGGTCGTAGTGTTTACATGGTGGTGTTAGTGTTTACAGTGGTGGTGTTTACAGTTGTGGTGGTAGTGTTTACAGTGGTGGTGGTGATGTTTACATTGGTGGTGGTAGTGTTTACAGTAGTGGTGGTGGTGTTTATAGTGCTGGTTGTAGTGTTTACAGTGGTGGATGTGGTGGTGTTTATAGTGGTGGTAGTAGTGTTTAGAGTGGTGGTGTTTATAGTGGTGGTAGTAGTGTTTACAATGGTGGTGTTTACAGTGGTGGTGTTTACAGTGGTGGTGTTTACAGTGAGGGTGGTGGTGTTTACAGTGGTGGTGGTGGTGTATACAGTGGTGGTGGCGAAAGTGTTTCCAGTGGTGGTGGTAATATTTACAGAGGTGGTGGTAGTGTTTACAGTGGTGTTGGTGGTGTTTACAGTGGTGGTGGTAGTGTTTACAATGTTGGTGGTAGTGTTTACAGTGGTGGCGGCGGGGTTTACAGTGGTTTTGGTGGTAGTGTTTACAGTGGTTGTGGAAGTGTTTACAATGGTCGTCGTGTTTACAGTGGTGGCAGTGGTGTTTATGGTGGTGGTGTTTAAAGTGGTGTTGGTAGTGTTTACAGTGGTGGTGCTGTTTACAGTGGTGGTGGTGGTAGTGCTTACAGTGGTGGCAGTAGTGTTTACAGTGGTGGTGGTGATGTTTACAAAGGTGGTGGTAGTGTTTACGATGGTGGTGGTAGTGTTTACAGTGGTGGTGGTGGTTTTTATAGTGGTGGTGGTAGTGTTTACAGTGGCGGTGGTAGTGTTTACAGTGGTATTGGTGGTTTTAATAGTGGTGGTGGTAGTGTTTACAATGGTGGTGGTAGTGTTTACAGTGGTGGTGGTGGTTTTTATAGTGGTGGTGGTAGTGTTTACAGTGGCGGTGGTGGTTTTTACAGTGGTGGGGTGGTAGTGTTTACAATGGTGGTGGTAATGTTTAAAGTGGTGGTGGTAGTGCTTACACTGGTGGTGGTGGTAGTGTTTACAGTTGTGGTGGGGGAGTTTACTGTGGTGGTAGTAGTGTTTACAATGGGGGTGGTGATGTTTACAAAGGTGGTGGTAGTGTTTACAGTGGTTGTGGTGTTTAGCGTGGTGGTGTTTAGAGTGGTGGTGGTAGTGTTTACATTGGTGGTGGTATTGTTTACAGTGGTGGTGTTAGTGTTTACAGTGGTGGTGGTGGTGGTTTTTATAGTGCTGGTTGAGGTGTTTACAGTGGTGGTGGTTGTGGTGTTTATAGTGGTGGTAGTAGTGTTTACAGTGGTGGTGTTTACTGTGGTGGTGGTAGTGTTTACAGTGGTGGTGTTTACAGTGGTGGTGGTGGTGTTTACAGTGTGGAGGTAGTGGTGTTTACAGTAGTGGTGGTAGTGTTTACAGTGGTGGTGGTGTTTACGATGGTGGGGGTAGTGTTTACAGTGGTGTTGGTAGTGTTTACAATGGTGGTGGTAGTGTTTACAGTGGTTGTGGTGGTGTTTACAGTGGTGGTGGTGTTTACGATGGTGGGGGTAGTGTTTACAGTGGTGTTGGTAGTGTTTACAGTGGTGGTGGTGGTAGTGTTTACAATGGTGGTAGTAGTGTTTACAGTGGTGGTGGTGGTGATGGTGGTGGTGGTGGTGGTGGTGGTGGTGGTGGTGGTGGTGGTGGTGGTGGTGGTGGTGGTGGTGGTGGTTATAGTGGTGGTAGTAGTGTTTACAGTGGTGTTGGTGGTGTTTACAGTGGTGGTGGTGGTCGTGTTTACAGTGGTGGTGGTAGTGCTTACAATGATAGTGGTGGTGTTTACAGTGGTGGTGGGGTAGTGTTTACAGTGGTGGTGGTAGTGTTTACAGTAGTGTTGGTGGTGTTTACAGTGGTCGTGGTGGTATTGTTTACAGTGGTGGTGGTGTTTACAGCGGAGGTGGTAGTGTTTACAGTGGTGGTGGTGGTTTTTACAGTGGGGTGGGGTGTTTACAGTGGCGGTTGTATTGTTTACAGTGGTGGTGGTGGTAGTGTTTAAGGTGGTGGTGGTAATGTTTACAGTGGTGGTAGTAGTGTTTAGAGTGGTGATGTTTACAGTGTTGTTGGTAGTGTTTACAGTGGTGGTGGTAGTATTTACAGTGGTGGTGGTAGTGTTTACAGTGGAGCTGGTAGTGTTTACAATAGTGGTGATGGTGTTTACATTGGTGGTCGTAGTGTTTACATGGTGGTGTTAGTGTTTACAGTGGTGGTGTTTACAGTTGTGGTGGTAGTGTTTACAGTGGTGGTGGTGATGTTTACATTGGTGGTGGTAGTGTTTACAGTAGTGGTGGTGGTGTTTATAGTGCTGGTTGTAGTGTTTACAGTGGTGGATGTGGTGGTGTTTATAGTGGTGGTAGTAGTGTTTAGAGTGGTGGTGTTTATAGTGGTGGTAGTAGTGTTTACAATGGTGGTGTTTACAGTGGTGGTGTTTACAGTGGTGGTGTTTACAGTGAGGGTGGTGGTGTTTACAGTGGTGGTGGTGGTGTATACAGTGGTGGTGGCGAAAGTGTTTCCAGTGGTGGTGGTAATATTTACAGAGGTGGTGGTAGTGTTTACAGTGGTGTTGGTGGTGTTTACAGTGGTGGTGGTAGTGTTTACAATGTTGGTGGTAGTGTTTACAGTGGTGGCGGCGGGGTTTACAGTGGTTTTGGTGGTAGTGTTTACAGTGGTTGTGGAAGTGTTTACAATGGTCGTCGTGTTTACAGTGGTGGCAGTGGTGTTTATGGTGGTGGTGTTTAAAGTGGTGTTGGTAGTGTTTACAGTGGTGGTGCTGTTTACAGTGGTGGTGGTGGTAGTGCTTACAGTGGTGGCAGTAGTGTTTACAGTGGTGGTGGTGATGTTTACAAAGGTGGTGGTAGTGTTTACGATGGTGGTGGTAGTGTTTACAGTGGTGGTGGTGGTTTTTATAGTGGTGGTGGTAGTGTTTACAGTGGCGGTGGTAGTGTTTACAGTGGTATTGGTGGTTTTAATAGTGGTGGTGGTAGTGTTTACAATGGTGGTGGTAGTGTTTACAGTGGTGGTGGTGGTTTTTATAGTGGTGGTGGTAGTGTTTACAGTGGCGGTGGTGGTTTTTACAGTGGTGGGGTGGTAGTGTTTACAATGGTGGTGGTAATGTTTAAAGTGGTGGTGGTAGTGCTTACACTGGTGGTGGTGGTAGTGTTTACAGTTGTGGTGGGGGAGTTTACTGTGGTGGTAGTAGTGTTTACAATGGGGGTGGTGATGTTTACAAAGGTGGTGGTAGTGTTTACAGTGGTTGTGGTGTTTAGCGTGGTGGTGTTTAGAGTGGTGGTGGTAGTGTTTACATTGGTGGTGGTATTGTTTACAGTGGTGGTGTTAGTGTTTACAGTGGTGGTGGTGGTGGTTTTTATAGTGCTGGTTGAGGTGTTTACAGTGGTGGTGGTTGTGGTGTTTATAGTGGTGGTAGTAGTGTTTACAGTGGTGGTGTTTACTGTGGTGGTGGTAGTGTTTACAGTGGTGGTGTTTACAGTGGTGGTGGTGGTGTTTACAGTGTGGAGGTAGTGGTGTTTACAGTAGTGGTGGTAGTGTTTACAGTGGTGGTGGTGTTTACGATGGTGGGGGTAGTGTTTACAGTGGTGTTGGTAGTGTTTACAATGGTGGTGGTAGTGTTTACAGTGGTTGTGGTGGTGTTTACAGTGGTGGTGGTGTTTACGATGGTGGGGGTAGTGTTTACAGTGGTGTTGGTAGTGTTTACAGTGGTGGTGGTGGTAGTGTTTACAATGGTGGTAGTAGTGTTTACAGTGGTGGTGGTGGTGATGGTGGTGGTGGTGGTGGTGGTGGTGGTGGTGGTGGTGGTGGTGGTGGTGGTGGTGGTGGTGGTGGTGGTTATAGTGGTGGTAGTAGTGTTTACAGTGGTGTTGGTGGTGTTTACAGTGGTGGTGGTGGTCGTGTTTACAGTGGTGGTGGTAGTGCTTACAATGATAGTGGTGGTGTTTACAGTGGTGGTGGGGTAGTGTTTACAGTGGTGGTGGTAGTGTTTACAGTAGTGTTGGTGGTGTTTACAGTGGTCGTGGTGGTATTGTTTACAGTGGTGGTGGTGTTTACAGCGGAGGTGGTAGTGTTTACAGTGGTGGTGGTGGTTTTTACAGTGGGGTGGGGTGTTTACAGTGGCGGTTGTATTGTTTACAGTGGTGGTGGTGGTAGTGTTTAAGGTGGTGGTGGTAATGTTTACAGTGGTGGTAGTAGTGTTTAGAGTGTTGGTAGTAGTGTTTACAGTAGTTGTGGTAGTGTTTAAAATGGTCGTGGTAGTGTTTACAATGGTGGTGGTGTTTACAGTGGTGGTGGTAGTTGTTATAGAGGTGGTGGTGTTTACACTGGTGGTAGTAGTGTTTACAGTGGTGGTGGTGTTTACAGTGGTGGTGTTACGGTTTACTGCGGTGGTGGTGGTGTTTACAGTGGTGGTGGTGGTAGTACTTACAGTGGTTGTGTTAGTGTTTACAGTGGTGGTGGTGTTTACAGTGGTGGTGGTAGTGTTTACAGTGGTGGTAGGTTTTACAGTGGTAGTGGTGTTTACAGTGGTGGTGGTAGTGTTTACAGTGGTGGTGGTTGTCTTTATAGTGCTGGTGGTTGTGTTTACAGTGGTGGTGGTGGTGTTTATAGTGGTGGTAGTAGTGTTTACAGTGGTGTTGGTGGTGTTTACAGTGGTGATGGTGGTAGTGTTTACAGTGGTGGTGTTTACATTGGTGTTGGTAGTGTTTGCAGTGGTGGTAGGTTTTACAGTGGTGGTGGTCGTGTTTACAGTGGTGTTGGTTGTGTTTACAGTGGTGTTGGTTGTCTTTATAGTGCTGGTGGTAGTGTTTACAGTGGTGGTGGTAGTGTTTACAGTGGTCGTGGTGGTGTTTACAATGGTAGTGGTAGTGTTTACAGTGGTCGTGGTAGTGTTTACGGTGGTGGTGGTAGTGTTTACAGTGGTGGTGTTGGTGTTTTGAGTGGGGGTGGAAGTGTTTACAGTGTTGTTGGTAGTGTTTACTGTGGTGATAGAAGTGTTTACAGTGGTGGTTTTGTTTACGGTAGTGGTGGTTGTAGTGCTACAGTGGTGGTGCTGGTGTTTACAGTGGTAGTGTTAATGTTTACTGTGGTGGTAGTAGTGTTTACAGTGGTGGTGGTAGTGTTTACAGTGGTGGTGGTAGTGTTTACTATGGTGGTTGTATTGTTTACAGTGGTGGTGGTAGTGTTTACAGTGGTGGTGATGGTTTTTATAGTGGTGGTGGTAGTGTTTACAGTGGCGGTGGTGGTGTTTACAGTGGTGGGGGTGGTAGTGTTTACAGTGGTGGTGGTAATGTTTACAGTGGTGGTGGTAGTGCTTACACTGGTGGTGGTAGTAGTGTTTACAATGGTGGTGGTGATGTTTACAAAGGTGGTGGTAGTGTTTACAATGGTGGTGGTGGTGTTTAGAGTGGTGGTGGTGTTTACATTGGTGGTGGTAGTGTTTACATTGGTAGCGGTATTGTTTACAGTGGTGGTGGTAGTGTTTACAGTGGTGGTGGTGAAGTTTACATTGGTGGTGGTAGTGTTTACACTAGTGGTGGTGGTTGTGTTTACACTAGTGGTGGTGGTGGTCTTTATAGTGCTGGTTGAGGTGTTTACAGTGGTGGTGGTTGTGCTGTTTATAGTGGTGGTAGTAGTGTTTACAGTGGTGGTGTTTATGGTGGTGGTAGTAGTGTTTACAGCGGTGGTGTTTACAGTGGTGGTGGTGGTGTTTACAATAGTGGTGATGGTGTTTACATTGGTGGTGGTGGTAGCGTTTACAGTGGTGGTGATAGTGTTTACAGTGGTGGTTGTAGTGTTTACAGTGGTGTTTACACTGGTGCTGGTACTGTTTACAGTGTTGGTGGTAGTGTTTACAGTGGTGGTGGTAGTGTTTACAATGGTGGTCCTGTTTACAGTGGTGGTGGTGGTGTTTATGGTGGTGGTAGTAGTGTCTACAGTGGTGGTGTTTACAGTGGTGGTGGTAGTGTTTACAGTGGTGGTGGTAGTGTTTACATTGGTGGTGCTGGTGTTTACAGTGGTGGTGGTGGTAGTCTTTACAATGGTGCTGGTAGTGTTTACAGTGGTGGTGTTTACAGTGGTGGTGGTAGTGTTTACAGTGGTGGTGTTTACAGTGGTGGTGGTAGTGTTTACAGTGGTGGTGTTTACAGTGGTGGTGGTAGTGTTTACAGTGGTGGTGTTTACAGTGGTGGTGGTAGTGTTTACAGTGGTGGTGTTTACAGTGGTGGTGGTAGTGTTTACAGTGTTAGTATTTGCAGTGGTGGTGGTGGTGGTGGTAGTGTTTACAGTGGTTGTGGTGTTTACGATGGTGGGGGGTAGTGTTTACAGTGGTGTTGGTAGTGTTTACAATGGTGGTGGTAGTGTTTACAGTGGTGGTAGTGGTAGTGTTTACAGTGGTTGTGGTAGTGTTTACAGTGGTGGTTGTGGTGGTGGTGTTTACGGTGGTGGTGGTGTTTACGATGGTGGGGGTAGTGTTTACAGTGGTGTTCGTAGTGTTTACAGTGGTTGTGGTAGTGTTTACAATGGTGTGGTAGTTTTTACAGTGGTGGTGGTGGTGTTTACAGTGGTGTTGGTAGTGTTTACAGTGTAGGAGGTGGTGTTTACAGTGGTGGGGATGGTGTGTTTACAGTGATGGTGGTAGTGTTTACAGTGGTGGTGGTAGTGCTTACAGTGGTGGTGGTATTGTTTACAGTGGTGGTGGGGTGTTTACAGAGGTGGTGGTCGTGTTTACAGTGGTGGTGGTGATGTTTACAATGGTGGTGGTAGTGTTTACAGTGGTGGTGGTGGTAGTGTTTACAATGGTGGTTTTAGTGTTTACAGTGGTGGTGGTGTTTTCAGTGGTGGTGGTGTTTACAGTGGGGGTGGTAGTGTTTACAGTGGTGGTGGTGTTTTCGGTGGTGGTGGTAGTGTTTACAGTGGTGGTGGTAGTGTTTACAATGGTGGTGGTAGTGTTTACAGTGGTGGTTGTGGTGTTTACAGTGGTGGTAGTGTTTACAGTGGTGGTGGTGTTTACAATCGTGGTGGTAGTGTTTACAGTGGTGGTGGTGGTGGTGTTTACCGCGGTGGTGGTAGTGTTTACAGTGGTGGTGGTGAGATTTACATTGGTGGTGGTAGTGTTTACAGTAGTGGTGGTGGTCTTTATAGTGATTGTTGTAGTGTTTACAGTGGTGGTGGTGGTGGTAGTGCTTAGAGTGGTGGTGGTAGTATTTACAATGGTGGTGGTGGTAGTGTTTACAGTGGTGATGTTTACAGTGTTGTTGGTAGTGTTTACAGTGGTGGTGGTAGTATTTACAGTGGTGGTGGTAGTGTTTACAGTGGAGGCGGTAGTGTTTACAATAGTGGTGATGGTGTTTACATTGGTGGTCGTAGTGTTTACATTGGTGGTGTTAGTGTTTACAGTGGTGGTGTTTACAGTTGTGGTGGTAGTGTTTACAGTGGTGGTGGTGATGTTTACATTGGTGGTGGTAGTGTTTACAGTAGTGGTGGTGGTCTTTATAGTGCTGGTTGTAGTGTTTACAGTGGTGGATGTGGTATTCTTTATAGTGGTGGTAGTAGTGTTTACAGTGGTGGTGTTTACAGTGAGGGTGGTGGTGTTTACAGTGGTGGTGGTGGTGTTTACAGTGGTGGTGGCGAAAGTGTTTCCAGTGGTGGTGGTAATATTTACAGAGGTGGTGGTAGTGTTTACAGTGGTGTTGGTGGTGTTTACAGTGGTGGTGGTAGTGTTTACAATGTTGGTGGTAGTGTTTACAGTGGTGGCGGCGGGGTTTACAGTGGTTTTGGTGGTAGTGTTTACAGTGGTTGTGGAAGTGTTTACAATGGTCGTCGTGTTTACAGTGGTGGCAGTGGTGTTTATGGTGGTGGTGTTTAAAGTGATGTTGGTAGTGTTTACAGTGGTGGTGGTAGTGTTTACAGTGGTTGTGGTGTTTACGATGGTGGGGGGTAGTGTTTACAGAGGTGTTGGTAGTGTTTACAATGGTGGGGGGTAGTGTTTACAGTGGTGGTAGTGGTAGTGTTTACAGTGGTTGTGGTAGTGTTTACAGTGGTGGTTGTGGTGGTGGTGTTTACGGTGGTGGTGGTGTTTACGATGGTGGGGGTAGTGTTTACAGTGGTGTTGGTAGTGTTTACAGTGGTTGTGGTAGTGTTTACAATGGTGTGGTAGTTTTTACAGTGGTGGTGGTGGTGTTTACAGTGGTGTTGGTAGTGTTTACAGTGTAGGAGGTGGTGTTTACAGTGGTGGGGGTGGTGTGTTTACAGTGATGGTGGTAGTGTTTACAGTGGTGGTGGTAGTGCTTACAGTGGTGGTGGTATTGTTTACAGTGGTGGTGGGGTGTTTACAGAGGCGGTGGTCGTGTTTACAGTGGTGGTGGTGATGTTTACAATGGTGGTGGTAGTGTTTACAGTGGTGGTGGTGGTAGTGTTTACAATGGTGGTAGTAGTGTTTACAGTGGTGGTGGTGGTGGTGGTGGTGGTGGTGGTGGTGGTGGTGGTGGTGGTGGTGTTTATAGTGGTGGTAGTACTGTTTACAGTGGTGTTGGTGGTGTTTACAGTGGTGGTGGTGGTTGTGTTTACAGTGGGGGTGGTAGTGTTTACAGTGATAGTGGTGGAGTTTACAGTGGTGGTGGGGTAGTGTTTACAGTGGTGGTGGTAGTGTTTACAGTAGTGTTGGTGGTGTTTACAGTGGTCGTGGTGGTATTGTTTACAGTGGTGGTGGTGTTTGCAGCGGCGGTGGTAGTGTTTACAGTGGTGGTGGTGGTTTTTACAGTGTGGGTGGGGTGTTTACAGTGGCGGTTGTAGTGTTTACAGTGGTGGTGGTGATGTTTACAATGGTGGTGGTAGTGTTTACAGTGGTGGTGGTGGTAGTGTTTACAATGGTGGTAGTAGTGTTTACAGTGGTGGTGGTGGTGGTGGTGGTGGTGGTGGTGGTGGTGGTGGTGGTGGTGGTAATGTTTACAGTGGTGGTAGTAGTGTTTACAGTGTTGGTAGTAGTGTTTACAGTGGTGGTGGTAGTGTTTACAATGGTCGTGGTAGTGTTTACAATGGCGGTGGTGTTTACAGTTGTGGTGGTAGTGTTTATAGGGGTGGTGGTGTTTACACTGGTGGTAGTATTGTTTACAATGGTGGTGGTGTTTACAGTGGTGGTGTTACGGTTTACTGCGGTGGTGGTGGTGTTTACAGTGGTGGTTGTGGTAGTACTTACAGTGGTGGTGGTAGTGTTTACAGTGGTGGTGGTAGTGGTAGTGTGTACAACTGTGGTGGTAGTGTTTACAGTGGTTCTGTTAGTGTTTACAGTGGTGGTGGTGTCTACAGTGGTGGTGGTAATGTTAACAGTGGTGGTGATAGTATTTACAGCGGTGGTGGTAGTGTTTACCATGGTGGTGTTTACAGTGATGGTGATGGTGTTTACAGTGGTCGTGCTGGTAGTGTTCACAGTGGTGGTGCTAGTGCTTAGAGTGGTGGTGTAGGTGTTTACAGTGGTGGTGTGGTAGTGCTTACAGTGGTGATGTTTACAGTGGTGGTGGTAGTGTTTACAGTGGTGGTGGTAGTATTTACAGTGGTGGTGGTGGTAGTGTTTACAGTGGTGATGTTTACAGTGGTGGTGGTAGTGTTTACAGTGGTGGTGGTAGTATTTACAGTGGTGATGGTAGTGTTTACAGTGGAGGTGGTAGTGTTTACAGTGGTGGTGGTTGTCTTTATAGTGCTGGTGGTTGTGTTTACAGTGGTGGTGTTTATAGTGGTGGTGGTAGTGTTTACAGTGGTGTTGGTGGTGTTTACAGTGGTGATGGTTGTAGTGTTTACAGTGGTGGTGGTGGTAGTGTTTACAGTGGTGGAGTTTACATTGGTGTTGGTAGTGTTTACAGTGGTGGTAGGTTTTACAGTGGTGGTGGTCGTGTTTACAGTGGTGTTGGTAGTGTTTACAGTGGTGTTGGTTGTCTTTATAGTGCTGGTGGTAGTGTTTACAGTGGTGGTGGTGGTGGTGGTGGTGGTGTTTATAGTGGTGGTGGTAGTGTTTACAGTGGTGGTGGTTGTAGTGTTTACAGTGGTGGTAGTAGTGTTTACAGTGGTCGTGGTGGTGTTTACAATGGTAGTGGTAGTGTTTACAGTGGTCGTGATAGTGTTTACGGTGGTGGTGGTAGTGTTTACAGTGGTGGTGTTGGTGTTTTGAGTGGGGGTGGAAGTGTTTACAGTGTTGGTGGTAGTGTTTACTGTGGTGATAGAAGTGTTTACAGTGGTGGTGGTGTTTACAGTAGTGGTGGTTGTAGTGCTACAGTGGTGGTGCTGGTGTTTACAGTGGTAGTGTTAATGTTTACTGTGGTGGTAGTAGTGTTTACATTGGTGTGGTAGTGTTTACAGTGGTGGTGGTAGTGTTTACTATGGTGGTTGTATTGTTTACAGTGGTGGTGGTAGTGTTTACAGTGGTGGTTGTGGTTTTTATAGTGGTGGTGGTAGTGTTTACAGTGGCGGTGGTGGTGTTTACTGTGGTGGGGGTGGTAGTGTTTACAGTGGTGGCGGTAATGTTTACAGTGGTGGTGGTAGTGCTTACACTGGTGGTGGTAGTAGTGTTTACAATGGTGGTGGTGATGTTTACAAAGGTGGTGGTAGTCTTTACAGTGGTGGTGGTGGTGTTTAGAGTGGAGGTGGTGTTTACATTGGTGGTGGTAGTGTTTACATTGGTAGCGGTATTGTTTACAGTGGTGGTGGTAGTGCTTACAGTGGTGGTGGTGATGTTTACATTGGTGGTGGTAGTGTTTACACTAGTGGTGGTGGTAGTGTTTATAGTGCTGGTGGTGGTTGTGCTGTTTATAGTGGTGGTGGTTGTGCTGTTTATAGTGGTGGTAGTAGTGTTTACAGTGGTGGTGTTTATGGTGGTGGTAGTAGTGTTTACAGCGGTGGTGTTTACAGTGGTGGTGGTGGTGTTTACAGTGGTGGTGATGGTGGTTACAGTGGTGGTGGTGGTAGCGTTTACAGTGGTGGTGATAGTGTTTACAGTGGTGGTTGTAGTGTTTACAGTGGTGTTTACACTGGTGCTGGTACTGTTTACAGTGTTGGTGGTAGTGTTTACAGTGGTGGCGGCGGGGTTTACAGTAGTGTTGGTGGTAGTGTTTACAGTGGTGGTGGTAGTGTTTACAATGGTGGTCCTGTTTACAGTGGTGGTGGTGGTGTTTATGGTGGTGGTAGTAGTGTCTACAGTGGTGGTGTTTACAGTGGTGGTGGTAGTGTTTACAGTGGTGGTGGTAGTGTTTACAGTGGTGGTGGTGGTGTTTACTGTGGTGGTGGTGGTAGTGTTTACAATGGTGGTGGTAGTGTTTACAGTAGTGGTGTTTACAGTGGTGGTGGTAGTGTTTACAGTGGTGGTGGTAGTGTTTACAGTGGTGGTGTTTACAGTGGTGGTGGTAGTGTTTACAGTGGTTGTGGTGTTTACGATGGTGGGGGGTAGTGTTTACAGTGGTGTTGGTAGTGTTTATAATGGTGGTGGTAGTGTTTACAGTGATGGTAGTGGTAGTGTTTACAGTGGTTGTGGTAGTGTTTACAGTGGTGGTTGTGGTGGTGGTGTTTACTGTGGTGGTGGTGTTTACGATGGTGGGGGTAGTGTTTACAGTGGTGTTGGTAGTGTTTACAGTGGTTGTGGTAGTGTTTACAATGGTGTGGTAGTTTTTACAGTGGTGGTGGTGGTGTTTACAGTGGTGTTGGTAGTGTTTACAGTGTAGGAGGTGGTGTTTACAGTGGTGGGGATGGTGTGTTTACAGTGATGGTGGTAGTGTTTACAGTGGTGGTGGTAGTGCTTACAGTGGTGGTGGTATTGTTTACAGTGGTGGTGGGGTGTTTACAGAGGTGGTGGTCGTGTTTACAGTGGTGGTGGTGATGTTTACAATGGTGGTGGTAGTGTTTACAGTGGTGGTGGTGGTAGTGTTTACAATGGTGGTAGTAGTGTTTACAGTGGTGGTGGTGGTGGTGGTGGTGGTGGTGGTGGTGGTGGTGGTAGTGTTTACAATGGTGGTAGTAGTGTTTACAGTGGTGGTGGTGGTGGTGGTGTTTATAGTGGTGGTAGTAGTGTTTACAGTGGTGTTGGTGGTGTTTACAGTGGTGGTGGTGGTGGTTGTGTTTACAGTGGTGGATGTGGTGGTGTTTATAGTGGTGGTAGTAGTGTTTACAGTGGTGGTGTTTATAGTGGTGGTAGTAGTGTTTACAATGGTTGTGTTTACAGTGGTGGTGTTTACAGTGGTGGTGTTTACAGTGAGGGTGGTGGTGTTTACAGTGGTGGTGGTGGTGTTTACAGTGGTGGTGGTAGTGTTTACAGTGGTGGCGGCGGGGTTTACAGTGGTTTTGGTTGTAGTGTTTACAATGGTGGTGGAAGTGTTTACAATGGTCGTCGTGTTTACAGTGGTGGCGGTAGTGTTTATGGTGGTGGTGTTTAAAGTGGTGTTGGTAGTGTTTACAGTGGTGGTGGTAGTGCGTACAGTGGTGGTGGTAGTGTTTAAACTTGTGATGGGGGAGTTTACAGTGGTGGCAGTAGTGTTTACAGTGGTGGTGGTGATGTTTACAAAGGTGGTGGTAGTGTTTACAATGGTGGTGGTAGTGTTTACAGTGGTGGTGGTAACGTTTACAGTGGTGGTGGTAGTGCTTACACTGGTGGTGGTGGTAGTGTTTACAGTTGTGGTGGGGGAGTTTACTGTGGTGGTAGTAGTGTTTACAATGGGGGTGGTGATGTTTACAAAGGTGGTGGTAGTGTTTACAGTGGTGGTGGTGTTTACAGTGGCGGTGTTTAAGTTGTGATGGTGCTGTTTACAGTTGTGATGGTGTTTACAGTTGTGATGGTGTTTACAGTTGTGGTGGGGGAGTTTACTGTGGTGGTAGTAGTGCTTACAATGGTGGTGGTGATGTTTACAAAGGTGGTGGTGGTAGTGTTTACTGTGGTGGTGGTGTTTACAGTGGTGGTGGTGGTGGTGGTAGTGTTTACAGTCGTAGTGGTAGTGTTTACACTGGTGATGGTGGTTTTATCGGAAAGAAAATGCAAAGAAAGAGAAAGAAGAAAAGTAAAACTAAGCGGCAAGTTGATCCACATACGTTTACTAGAAGGCCATGTTTTTCTGGCAGCGTTGTATATGCTATTGTGTTTTTGAAGTGGCAAATGTCTGGATGTTCTTTTCCTTGATTCTGTGAAAAGTGGCTTCATTGCATGAGATACATACATATATATATATATATATATATATATATATATATATATATATACACACTCACACACATATATATATATATATATATATATATATATATATATATATATATATATATATATATATATATATATATATATATATATAAATATATATATATATATATATATATATATATATATATATTTGGCCCTTAACGTATGTTGTAGCTAGCTCTGATTCACTGAATCATCGAGCGCTTGCCACACATATCGGATGTTGATTTTCCTTAATTCCTGTGCTGAAATACGATTCTCGCTAATTTATATTTATATTTATATATATATATATATATATATATATATATATATATATATATATATACGAGGTGGGTCAGAAAAGTTCCGGGACTGATGTCACAAAAGATTTATTTCAAACTCAAACTTCACACTAAGTGTTTTCTCCTTCAAAGTAATCTCCCTGGAGTCTAATGAACTTTTCCATCCTTTTCTGCCACGCCTGCATGCACTCCTGGAAGGATTCTTCCGGGATGCTCCGCAGTTCCGTCGTCACGGCCTTTTTGATGTCGTCCACGTCTTCAAAGCGGGTCCCTTCCGGGTCGTACTCGAAGATCCATGACTCATCACCGGTTGTGACTGTGCCTAGCAAGTCTGGTTCGGTTTCAAGACGCTCAAGGATGTCCTGGCACACTTGCATGCGTCGACCCTTCTGGTCATCTTTCAGCAGTTTTGGCACCATCTTCACGCAGACTTTCCGCATGTCCAAATCTTCAGTGAGAGTCTTCCAGACGCTGTCCTGATTCATGCCCAGCTCATTTGCCATCAGTCGAACAGTAAGCCGAGGATCGCTACGCACCATCTGCCATACGCGCTCAACGTTGACCTCAGTCCTGGTTGTTGAGGGCCTTCCGCTGCTGGGGTCATCTTCCACGTCCTCTCGTCCTTCTTTAAACCTCTTGCACCACTCAAAAACACGTGAGCGTGACATCGTCTCATCTCCATACACTTGCTGCAGCAATCCCAGTGCTTCTGACGGAGTTTTCAAGTTTGTTCGTTGCTCTGTGCTCATTGCATTACGACCTGAAACAGATGACATGTATTTAAAATTATGAAGAAAAAAGTTTGATCGCAGCAGAGAGCTAAGATTACAGTTACATACTCCAGGGGGATTACTTTGAAGAAGAAAACTCTTAGTGTGAAGTTTGGGTTTGAAATAAATCTTTTGTGACATCAGTCCTGGAACTTTTCTGACACACCTCGTCTATATATTTATATATATAGAGAGAGAGGGGGGAGAGGGGAGAGAGCGAGAGAGAGAGAGAGAGAGAGAGAGAGAGAGAGAGAGAGAGAGAGAGAGAGAGAAATTGCAGCTTTTTTTGTAAACTTCATTTTATAATATTACAATTGTTTCCATATCGATTAGCTCGGGTTTGATCATGCGATTGGATCTCGACTCTTAATCGACACTTCTTCAGATATGAGAGTTTACATGGGTGATTGATTATTCGGTTAATCGTTGTATCTAAGTAGTTGATAGATGCTTGGTTGGTTTCTTTTGTTATTTCCAGGTTAAATTGTTTGAAGGTGGCTTTGATTATTTCCCTAAACGTGTAGTCCGGTTTTGGAAATCAGTCTAAATCAGTCTAAATGCTCTCTAGTTTAGTCAGGGGAGATAGATCTAGTCCTTCACCTGCTTCCATGACGTAGTAACTTCCCATAAATATGTCCTCAGGGTTCTTTAATCCAGCATTCGTCTTCGTGTGTTATAGTTTCCACCTCGTCGGAATGTGAGCGAACTGTAAGGTTTTATTGTGATAGGTGGGAAAATGTCTGCGGCCCGAGACTATACATTTACATCAGTTTACCCCCATCTGTACAGATCGATAATGCTCTTTTTTACGTAATCAGCTTTGTAGAAGACATATTTTTGAAGATTCAGTTTATTGTTTAGGTTTTGCAGGTATAATCAATTTCAGCGTGTTGCTGTTTTGTGATTTTTTTTATAGGTTTTGTTATGCTGTCTTGTAGTAGAATATACATATGCTGATATCAGTCCTACTTGGTCTTGAGTCGGTTTATTAATACCTAAATTCATTATACTTTGGATAAATTAATTTTAAAAGATGTTAATAATCTTCATTTCATCCGGAAATGTGAATTTTTGCATCAAAACAATTCAGAAGCTGCTTCGGGTTGTACAAAAAAGGAAAAAAAAACTAATCTAAAGTTTTGCACTTACATTTGG
This sequence comes from Eledone cirrhosa, assembly GCA_964016885.1. NCBI lineage: Eukaryota > Metazoa > Mollusca > Cephalopoda > Octopoda > Eledonidae > Eledone > Eledone cirrhosa. The sequence goes on along the minus strand of OZ024742.1, from coordinate 218,068,948 downwards.
GGGGGGGGGGGTAGAAAGAACATGCTTCTTTTTCAAAATACTGTGATAAATTTTACATAATTACTATAAATGGTTTATTTTTCTAATCAATTAATTTTTCCAATGATTCATTTTTTTCTGTCAGAAGCTAAAAGAAACTAATTTTATTGGGAAAGCTATATACTTTATGATGTTTCTCTTGAAAAGAGTTACACCTATGGATTTCAGTTACCTAAATGTAAAACTGTTGCCTACGAACATACTAACCTTGTATAAATAGTTGGTTTGTCCGCGAATAAATCATCTTGTTGGAGAAGTTTATTATATTTATATCTTCCTGTAAATTTTGATAGATTTAACTTCAAGTTGTGGTGTATATTTAATTGCTGTAATTAACTGATTTCTAATTAACTGGTAGTTTTTAATGCTTTCGTTACCATGGACATTTATAAGAAATTGAAGTGAAAACCAACAGGCACGTGTGTTTTTATTGGTAGCATGACCCTCCCAAAGTATAACAATATCTGTTTCAACACACGTTTTCAGATAAGAAATCTTGCAAAACAAATTCAAAAACGATATATATATATATATATATATATATATATATATATATATAGGGAGAGGGGACAAAAAATAAACAGAAATAACCAAATCAAACAGTACAATGAATAAATATATATTCAGAAGATAGAATGAGAAATAAAGATGAAATAGAAAGAGAATGAGGAAGACAGACGGGAAAAAAAATGTTGAGAAAAATACACGTGTATTCAGTCACTTACTTTGGAGATATATATATATATATATATATATATATATATATATATATATATATATATACTAGCAGCTGAGCCCGGTTGTACTCGGGGCTACTCGGGGCCACTTTTTATTAAGTTAATAAGTTGAGGGGCGACGTGAAGAGAGTGGTTTGACAGAGAGACGTTGGGGGGAGTAGGGTTCAAAGATGTTATTGCATAGCTTCTTTGTAGACAACATTCCTGGTGTTGCCGGGTTACCACAAATGAAGAGATTGTGTGGACTGCCGACGCAGGAGCATCCGACGTATAGTTGACCATGGGCAAATACCTGCTGTGTTAGATTTAGGCCAACCACTTGCAGCAATTGTCCTTGTGCTTTGTTAATGCTCATTGCAAAGCAGAGTTTTATGGCAAACTGCCGTCACGTAAATTCATAGGGGACGTCAGAGGGACTAAGGCTCATATGGGTAATTAACCTGGTCACGCCAGCAGCGGCTCCGCTCAAAATGGTTGTCTCCAGAATTTGGGTCCTTATTTTTTTTATGATTAAACGCGTTCCGTTGCATAGTTCTGGTACATCCAGGTTTCTCAGCAGCATAACTGGCACACCAACCTTCAGTTTCAGATCATGAGGAGGAAGTCCTGGAGGTAGTTGACTGTTTAGGAATTCAATTGGGTAGATGACGGCGTCGTTCGCGTTTTGTTTGGTGTCAATCGACTTGAAGGAGACTTCATTTCCGGGAATCTGATCGAGTAGTTTTTGGTTCATCACGTCAACAGTGGCATTGTGTGGTGCCAAAATAGCTCTCCCTTTCAGCCAGGTGTGATCATGGAATCGTGATTCAAGGTTTGGAAATACAGATGACATTAATTCGTCAATGTTTGACACAAAGTTCCCAAAAGGCAAACGGATATGCTCTTCATCCACTCCAGGTGTAGTTCCATTACCAACTTCCAGTAGATGTTTTGAGAAATCGATGGAGTCTGCGTCACCATGCACATGCACTCTCATGTTGGTAGTCAGATGTAGTTTGTGCACATACTGCCATACGTAGGACGACTTGATGCATGCGTTCACTTCGTCAGCTCTAGTGCCTCTAGTGATAACAGAAAGAGTCTGTCGGAAATCGCCAGCCAGCAGTACTGTCGTTCCACCCATAACTCTTGAGTTCCGACACAAGTCCTTGAGAGTTCGATCCAGAGCCTCAAAGGCCACCTGTGACTCATGGTAGCCTCGTCCCATATGATCAGGCAGCACCCAGAAAGAAGATGTGCTTTAGGGTCGCCACGATCTATTCTACATGTAGGATTCTCCTTCTTTGCAATGTCCAAAGGCAATTTGAATGCGGAGTGTGCCGTACGACCGCCATGTAACAGTGTCGCCGCAATACCACTGGAGGCGACCCCTAAAGCAATCCGCTTGTCTTTTCGTAGCTTCGCAAGCAAAAGTTTGATGAGAAAAGTTTTTCCTGTTCCGCCAGGAGCATCCAGGAAAAATAGCCGCCCCTCATTTGAATTGACACTGGAGAGAATTCTGTCATATGCCCGTCTCTGGTCATGCAAAAGTCTGGGTTCGTCCTCAGCTACCTGATGTGTCATATCGTCAATGTTGTAATATAACTCACGCATGAACTCGACATCTAAAGCACTGTGAGTGTTTCGAGGTTGTGGCAAACTGAAATCAGATACACCACCAACTCCAAGAGCTTTAAGATGGTTGTCCATGTCGATGAGGGCCTCATTGTACACCGCATCGTTGAAAGCAAAGCCAGCCGCTGGATCTTCTGCTCGTAGTCTACGGAAGATGTCCTCTGACATGTTGTCCTTATGTGTTTCCCAAAGCTTAAGGGGCTCACCTATGCCGCAGAACAATAGGATTATGCAAAACAGACGTCTCATTTCTCGAGGTATCTTATATTCAGCAGCCTCTGTCAACGCCACGTTCAGGTGGGCATCATCCTAGAGTAGCCCGCGCTTCACGCACACGTCCCTGTAACTGGAACAAATGTGGCCATCGAAAATTCTTAGGTCGGCGAATGACTTGGGCCCTTTGATTTGATGCAGCAACATTCGCAGGAAAAAGCATTCTTGTACACGCGTCCGATGGCATTACTTCTGAAGACACCTACCCAATCCTCAACTTTTTCCCCTTGTCGCCGCCGATGCCATTTTTTGTTCGACCAAGTGAAGGAGGTAGGTACATCGACGTAAAAAAGGGTAACTGCAAACGTATCGACAGAACATAGCTTTAAAATGCTGTAAACGCCGTCTCATGTAGCTGTTCGGCAGCAGACGATGCGGTTTGCTCAGTGAAATAAACGCGTTTACAAGTTAACAACTGCTGGAGAGCACCGGTGAATTTCAAGCCCCAAAATGCGCCAAGCCGCCATATTGGACGAAATGTATCTTCCCATCAAGAACTGAGAAATTTCGTCTTTTGATTCTACGTCGAGACGGCTTGAGCTCTGCCGTCGGAGTCATACTTGTTCCTATATATATATATATATATATATATATATATATATATATATATATATATATATATATATATATTATTCAAAATATTAACAAATGAAGATATTCACATAATCAAAATATATGCTTTATTATATATATTTCGAAGGTACTGTGTTGTTTTTTCAGTACGTCCTCGTCAGATAAAATATATGATTTGATATATGACATACCTCTACGGTCTTGCTATTTCAATTCCTGTATTGGCAATGATTTATTTCATCAAATCTCAACATTTATATACCACAAATAATAATATGATAAACATAAAGAAGAAAAGGACATGGAGCGCATTAGAGATATAAGAGAGGGCGTAAAGAGGAGGAAGGCAAGAAAAAAAGAAAGAAAGAAAGAAAAACATAAAAAATAAATAAATACATACATAAATATTTAAATGAATAAAAATAAATAAATGGATGGATGAATAGAGGAAGAAGAAAGGAGGAATAACGACAAAAAGAGGGAACATAAAATATATGTGGGGATAGATAGAAAAAACCGTTGTTTTCAAATATTAGGTCAATTGCGGCAACCAATCAATTACCATAAACCATTGAATATCTCTTGTATTTGATTATGGTTAAGCTAATTATACTTATATATTATATCAAAATTAATCAATATACATTACTTGTTAAAGCCGTCACATAATTGGTTTAATTAAAAATTTATATAATTTAATTTAACTCATTATAGATTATAATTTTTTGTTTAGGTAATATATTCCTTAAGTATTTTGTTACAACTTTAAAAAAATGTTATCTTTAAAGCAAATTTAAATAATTATTAAACATGCATTTAAAATATATATTAAAATACATGCATATATCACCATCAATATATATAATATATTAAGATCATTTTTTAGCCGAATTATTTAATTTAAATAGGATATTCTCTTTATAAAATCATTTCTATTCTTTAATTATCATATAATTACAGGATTAAATTGCTGTTATATTTACTCTCAAAAGTTTTATTTCGTTAATTTATATTTACTTCTGTAATTACATATTAGTATAGTTTCCTTTTAAAGATATTCTTATGTTATTAAACTACATAATTCATGTCAAATATAATTTAGTAAGCTATTCAAACAGAATAAAATATTTACGAAAAATGTAAACAAAAGGAAGATAACTCATTCACCATATGTGAACATTTAACTACTCTGAAATCTAGTGATATTTCTAAACCATAAATCAACAATTGTCATGTTAAATATTGAACTGTCCTAATCAAAACATGGGATACAGAGACTCTTAATGAAATTATTCTAATAGATAAAACATCAATAAATTATTACCCCAGTAAGGCAAAAAAATTATATATATTTTTTTTAAATTAGTATTAATTGTCAATATTTTTTCGAAACTTGTACAATGCCTGGAATGTTTTACCGAATTTATGTTGGCAGCTGCTGAATAATTCATTTTTCCTGTTAATTAAATTGTCATAATTTGTAATTATCAATAATTCATCTAACGAAGAATATATGAGAAAACTTATTGGACAAACCAACTCCTACATAAGAAGACTACGGTGGCATGCTTTCCACTTTGAAAATAAAGAGAAAACGGATAAGAAAAACACCAACCACAATTTCGAGCATATTTTTAAATCTAGGAAAATCCTCCTTACAACAAACTCTTGGCTAATTTCGAAAACGAAATTATAAATATATTAAGGAATATAAAATTTAAAAAAAAAACATATATAGGCCAGGAATACCTTAGAGGTCTAAAAGAAAAAATTAATGACGTACAGAAAGTAAATAAAATATTAGTGAAATCAGACAAAACGAACAACCTATATGGGATTGAAAGAACAAAATATAACGACTTAATTTTTAAAGAATTGAGAAAAAAATTACAAAAAGGCTCCAAGTGAGGATTTATTGGATATTAATAATGATGCATTTGAAATTATCACCAATCTTGGAATAGAGCGGAAAACCAAACCCTTCATACCAAGGCAACCGCGGATAAATTTTAAAGACCATAAAAGATATTTTGAAGAGGACTTACCTGTTAGACTTATTGCACCTTCGAATCAGATCTCGGAATAATTAGTAAAAACATAGTAGATTTTTACCAATGCTTAAATTGAGGTTAAGGCTAAATCTGTGGAAGGGTACTAGTGAAGTCATAGATTGGTTCAATAATATTGAAAATAAGAATAATCATAAGTTCATTCAAATGGACATAGCGAGTTATTATTCCTCGATAACTCCTAACCTACTAAATAAGGCGCTATCATATGCATATAAACACACGGATCTATCTAGTGATGATATAAATATTATTTTAACAACAAGGCGAACATTGATAGATTTTAATAATGATCTTTGGACTAGATCGGATAGGCAGAAGAACTTTGACATTACTATGGGCTCGTCTGATTCGGCGCAAGTTGCCGATCTTGTGGGAATTTTCATCCTTAACATAATAAATAGAAAACTGCCGAAGATTACCGGTGGTTTATATAGAGACGACATATTATTTATTGTAGAAAAATGTAATAATAGCGAATTAAATAGAGTAAAGAAAATAATTATAGACTTTTTTAAAAATTACGACCTGAAATTAGAAGTAGAAAATAACAATAAAATAGTTAATTTTTTTAGATGTAACTCTTAATTTGAACTCAGGCCTTTATTATCCTTTCCATAAACTCAATGAGAAGTTAAATTATGTTAGTTTTTATTCTAATCATCCTAAAAGTGTTAAGAATGCAATAATCAACAGTGTGCATCAACACATATCCAGGCTATCTGCTAATAGATCCATATTTAATAGTAAGGCTGTATATTATAATGAAGCGTTACATAAAGCTGGATATAACAATAATATTGAGTATGTGGAAAAAAATACTGAAAATAATATTAATTATAATCACAGTATTCATAATAATAATAATAATAATAATAATACTGCTTTCTTTATTAACCACAAGGGTTTAGACAAAGTAGACATTAAGGACAATACAGGACAATACTGGACGGTACAAAAGGGCATTTCTGCGTGTAAAAAAAACAAAAAACAGAGGATATAACAATAGAACAATGATAGAACAGTATTTTTTTCCACATACTCAATATTATTGTTATATCCAGCTTTATGTAACGCTTCATTATAATATACAGCCTTACTATTAAATATGGATCTATTAGCAGATAGCCTGGATATTTGTTCTTGTACACTGTTGATTATTGCATTCTTAACACTTTTAGGATGATTAGAATAAAAACTAACATAATTTAAGTTCTCATTGAGTTTATGGAAAGGATAATAAAGGCCTGAGTTCAAATTAAGAGTTACATCTAAAAAATTAACTATTTTATTGTTATTTTCTACTTCTAATTTCCAGACCCCTAGCAATTTAACCGGTCCGTCCGTCCAGCGCCCGACGACGCTGTTGGACGGCATTGACCTGCCTCTCCAGGTGCCGAGCTGCAGGCCCACTCTCTTTTCCTGGTTGATCATTGCTCCTGTCACCGCTTCGTATTCTCTTAGTGTAGTGCCGATCGCCTCGATGTGTTTGGCGTTCGACACCACTACGGTGACATCGTCCGCATATGCTGACACGGATATTCCGCATCCTAGTTCGCGCGGAACCCCCTCAACGTCTCCAGTTTGTGCAGTAATGGCTCGAGAGTCAATACGTACAAGAGGGACGAGAAGGGACATCCTTGGCGGACCGAGCGCATGATGTTGAACGGTTCCGAAAGGTGACCGTTCACTCTCACCACAGAGCAGATGTCGCTGTGCATGGCAGCGATCCAGCTTCTGAAGACGGGCCCAAAGCCAGCCGCCCTCAGGACTGCCGCTAGGTAACGATGGTCGACCCTATCGAAAGCTTTCGACTGATCTAAATTGATCAAGGACCCACCCGTGCCAGGTTCCCTAGCTACCCTCTCTACGATGTATCGCATGAGGTGGAGGTTGTCGTGGATGGATCTGTCGGGAATGGCGCATGTCTGCGCCTCTCCCACCAGACCACCAACGACAAGCGCCAACCTCTTTGCTAGCACCTTAGCCAAAATCTTGAACTCTGTGTTTAGCAGAGTTATGGGCCTGAAATTATCTATGTTATCCCCCTTGTTCGGATCCTTTCTCAGCAGCGGCTCACAGAGATCCTTTCAGGGATCCTTTCTCACTCCTCGGTTCACAGAGCTGGGAATTCTCCCGTTCTGTTGCCAGTTGCAGTAGACGTCCGCCAAGAGGCCTCCGAACAAGTCTGGCATCTGTACGTAAAGTTCATAGGGCATACCATCCGAACCAAGTGATTTACCCCTTGTGCAGCTAGTCATTGCCTCCCGTACTTCAGCGCCTGTTATCGGCTTTTCGCAACACTCCGTCTCAGTGGCCGAGAGCCGCGGCAGTCCGTCGAGGTAGACACTAAATTCCATCCCTCGATCCGGCCCGCCGCTGCCCCCGAACAGCTGAGCGAAGTGTCGCTGAAAAGCTTCACACATTTTCCCGGGATTGAGTAGCATGCGCCCGTCGTGGTCCACCAAAGACTGGATCGTGGCTTTGTTGCCACGACGCGCCTCCGCCACTCGGGCCCATTGAACGGCTTTCGTCCCCTCGTGTCTGAGAGCACGCACCCTAGCTCTGACAACGCAGCCTTCGTGTTTTTGCATTGAAGAATTGGTCAAGGGCCAATTTCGCCGCAAGAACGTCGGTCTCGATGCCTTTGCTAAGCGCCTCGTGTAATTTTCTAACTAGTTCTCCCTCTGCTCTATTTTTCTCTATTGTTAAAGTCTTACTAAACCTAATGGACTCTATTCTAATCGCTCTTTTCAGAGCAAACCACCACTTGTTGTTGACGATGGCACCCGTCAACGCCTACTTAACTAGTTTGCTAATTCGGTCTCTGTAGGCCTTGCGCGCTGGTCAGGACGCGTTTAGCTTCCAGTAGCCGGGTCCTCGTCTATGAAGCCTATCTAAGTCAAGCACACAGATCACGAATTTGTGGTCCGTGTAACTGACTATCTTGAATTGTCGACAGCCTATACTAGACCTATCTATTTCTCTACAAAATACCCTATCTAGATATGATCTGGATGACCCTATGCGGTTTGTCCAAGTCCACATTGGCACATGCGGGAAATCCAATCGGTACCTGTCAGACAGTTCAAAACGCCTGAGCAGGTTGGTGAGGCTCTTGCACCCTCCTCCCATATCCGCTAATCCCACACAGTCCCAGCGTGCATCTAAGATCCCGTTCCAGTCGCCCACTAACACTAAAGAGCGGGACGTTCCAAGAAAGGTCTCCAGACGCCGGAAGAAATCAGGCCGCCTTGCTCCTGTCGGGGCATAGACGGCCACTAGCCTGAAAGCTTGCCCGTCTCCGCTGGTCACGTCCAGCACCACCAACTTACCTTCTGGGTCCAGGAAGATGGCCCGTATGGAGAGATCCAAACCTCTCTGAAAAAGCACAGCAACTTCTCCCCCCCGATCCAGGACGGCTGGGAGATGCGTACACATCGTAGCCGCCGAAGATCGGTGCGAAGGCCCGCCTTCGGAGATTCTGGTCTCGCTGATGGCCACTACATCTATGTTTAGTGACCTGAGGTCGTTGAGCAGGTGACCCTGCTTCCATGACGACCCCAAGCCACGTGAATTTATGCTGCTTATTCTGAGTGAGGTCATGTTGGAATGGAGTGGAAAAGATGGGAAAGACCACTTACCTTACTTCTCGTAGAGGAAGGATGGTTTCTCCATCCCTTTTCACTTGATCGTCTGGTGAAGGGACCGTTGAATCGTCCCTTAGGCTGGTCGTCGGCTCTTCTGTGAGTATATCCGAATATACTCTCCGGTTGAGTGTCCCTCCTAAGTCTCTGAAATCACCAACTGCGTTGGGGGATTTCGTTTTAATGTTTGTGTATTGCTTCTGTGCTATTCTTACCAGTCTTATGTTCGTTGGTGTTTTGATTGGTGCTGGTAGTATGTAGTCGTGCTGTGAAATGTCTGTGTGTTCAATTATGTAAGTCATTAGTTTCTTGTTGTGTGTATTTATTGCTATGCATTTGTTTTTCTGGGGGTGGGGTGTGGTTCTGCTATTTTCTTGTCGTTGTTGCTGGGTGGGTGTGTTTTGTTGTGTTTGCGATGTTGGTGCTTGTGGTGGTGATGTTGAAGGTGTTGTTGTTGTTTGCGGTTAGGTTGCCGCCGGTGGTGATAGGTGGTGCTAGTGTGGGTGGTGATGGTGTTGGTGGTGCTTCTGCTGTAAGTCTCTTTGCAGTAGCCTTTACCCTTTTTCATTTCTTTCCTCCCTTTTTGAAGGTGACGATGCGCTGCTTCTACGTTTGTGCCTTCTTGCGACCTTTTGCCATCCCTCGCCCACCTCACACTCCATGTCCGATTCTGTGAGGTCAGGGAGGGGTACCAGCTCCACTCTTTCACTTGTTGTTGTTGGTGATGTTTGCAGTGGAGTCTCTGTTGCAGCTGCAGTTGGTATTACTGTTGTTGTTGTTAATACTTCCACTGCTGCTGCTGTCCTTGATTTCCGTGACGTGGGTATGGGTGCCACAGACCTATCCTTCCTGGTTTCCGCCTGTCGTGTTGCTGGTAGCAGTGGAGCTGGTTTCGGAAGAGGGGGGCTCTCCTTTCCCAGGGTCTTCTCATTGCAGAGTCTTCGATCCACAGCGAAAGCATTTCGGGCGTTTGCCCTCAACACTTATGGGCAGTTGAGTGCCGTTATAGAAGTCTATCACATCCGGGATAGCTTCGATGCACTCCTAGTTGGTTTGGATTAACATCTCAATGGAGGTATCGACCCAATCTTCTCGTACTTTTTTCTGTACTCGCAGTACAGTTGTTTTGTCCTCGATTCCGACGAAGACAGACGCGGCCAGCCAAGAAGGGGCCATTCTTGGGGGGCAGTTTGACCCTCACAATTTTTTGCCCGCAGTAGGAGGGCACCAACACCATTTCCTCGCTCCTTATGGTCACTAAGGATTGAGCCTTTGCCTCCTGGGGTGTGGCAAAAAGCACGTCCACGGTGGCATATTCCTTGCCTCGGGTGATATGCGTTTTCCGCTGCCACACAGACCCTAAGGCTTTTTGTATTTGAGCCTCTGTGGCTCTTTCAACCCTACGGGATTTTGTGCTTACTGTACGGTACGTGACCGTACAGTGCTGTTGGGTTTCGAAAATTTTCGGCTGCCTTGCAGATTGCTCGGTGTCCGGTTTTCGTCACCATCTTCTTTGCTTCCTGTAATTCCTCATTTGTTATAAGGATGGTTTCCAGGTTTTTTGCGATACCTGCAAACGAGATTGGTGTTTCTTTCTTGTTGTTGTTGTTGTTGTTGTTGTTGTTGTTGTCGTCAGAGCTGCTGTTATTTTTGTTTTTGCTGCTGGTACTACGACCGCCGCCGCCGCTGTTGCTGTGGCTGTTGTTGTTGTTGCTGCTGCTGCTGTTGTTGTTGCTATTGCTGCTGCTGCTGTTGTTGTTTATGCTGCTGCTGATGTTGTTGCGGCTGCTACTAGTGTTTTCCTTGTCACTGTTGCTGCTGCTGCTGTTATTACGGCTGCTACTGCTATTCTTCATGACGTCAGACGAATGAAATGGCTTTCCGTATTTACCGCACACATTTTTCGTCGTTGTCGTCGTCGTGGAGAAATGTTCCACGGTATGCACGTGCTCTTGCTGAAACCTCTCAGAAACTATATTTTTCTTTTTCTTTAATGGCGTCGCTTGCGAAAGAGAAGGGGGGGAGATTGAGGAAGAAGAAGACGGAATGAGTGGGAGTGACTTGTGAAAATTCTTTTTTGTAGCCTTTTTTTTTTGGGGGGGGGGGGGGGTTAAAATGAATATTGGGCACAAAACCCCAATAGGCGGTTATTTAACCCCGAAGGGCCAAATAACGAGCAGAAAGACCCCTCTCACGAGGAGGAGGGTGTTTTTATCTACAATTTGGTTAAAGTTTTAAACAATTTACAATTGTTATAGCGGTTAAAAATTACTATACCTTACAGAGCTGAGCCTCCGTCAACCATGGCATTCAATAATAATAATAATAATAAAATTTACTATAAAAACAACAACTTGAGGAATAAATCGGAGAAAAAAATAAGAACTAGATCTATAATTTGGTGTACTCCGCCAGCATTTTTAGCTAT
>OZ024742.1:218035068-218047568 GCA_964016885.1 Eledone cirrhosa | reverse complement strand
ACCATAACGCACCAAAGTACTCAATACTTAGGGTAGTAGAGTGGGTAATAGGAGCAAGTAAGGCCCCGACGGCTGAGCTCAAGCCGTTTCGACGGCTAATTCTGTACAGAATTAGCCGTCGAAACGGCTTGAGCTCAGCCGTCGGGGTCCTACTTGCTCCTATATATATATATATATATATATATATATATATATATATATATATATATATATATATATATATATATATATATATATAAATTACAGGGACCAACGCGAGTTTATGACTCCGTTAATTTATTTTGATATATATAATTTATTTTGATATATATATATATATAGGGACGGAAGAAACATTTCTGAATTGTGGTGGTGGTGGGGGGGGTCATATTTGGTCAATTTAGTTATAGTCAAGTGATTAGTTTAGCTCTTTACACTCTAAAATGGTCAGAAAACTTCGATATGCAATAAACATAACATGCACATAAATTGTAGTGCCTATCCAAATAGATGTGTTTTGGTAGTTTGGGAAGAATTGCCCATCAAAATCTTCTCCTCTCTATGGCTATCACACGAAACTCTCTTTTAATCCACCTCTCTGTATCTACTAAAATCAAACTCTCACCCTCTCTTCCAATAACCCCCGCTATATCAATTAGCACCAAACTCTCCTCCTCTCTATATCTACTACACGGAACTCTCACCCAACCGCTCTTTCTATATCTATGAATATGTATCTCTATCAATCTTCTCACTCTATTCATTACCACCAAACTCTCCCCCTCTCTACATCAACAATACAACTCTCTCTCTCTCACTCTCTCTCTCTTTCTCTCGCTCTCTCTCTCTCTCTCCCAATACCCCTCTCTATTTCAATTAACACCAAACTCGCCCCCTTTTTATATCTACTACACGGAACCCTCTTCCAATCCCTCTCTCTATATCAATTAACACGAAACTCTCCCCCTCTCTATATCAACTACACGGAACTCTCTTCCAATTCCCCTCTCTATTTCAACTAACACCAACCTCTCCCCCTCTCTATATCTACATATATCTCTCCCATCAGTCTCTACATAACATGTACATAAACTGTTGCGCATTTAAAAATAGATGTGTGCTTTGGTAGTTTGGGGAGAAAAATATAATTATTGGGCGGACCACCCATCCTCCCGAACTCGGCTTATGCAACCGGACGCAACCTAATTGGGAAGACAGTCGCTATAAAGCTGTCATATATATAGAGAGAAAGAGAGATAGAGGGGGGGAGCTTTCGTGCATACATACATACATACATACATACATACATACATACATACATACATACATACATACATACATACATACATGGTGACTGCCAACTCGTTTTCGAGTATGGCCACTACTTTATATCCATGTAGGAGAACCCCTACCGATGCGCTGAACGAGTGTGACTTTTTAGTCCAGCTAGCGACTTGAAAAGTCTGGTACAAACACTACACTTGTGACAATTATTGACACATAGTGCTGGGCCCATGGTACTTGTGACGACAAGTGCAGAGAGATCTCCAGATATAAAGCAATGCCTGTGCCGTGAAGCTTTTATAGTGATCAAAGGCACTGCACAAAGCCAGTCCCACTCTCTTAACCAAGATACATACATACATACATGTTGCCAGGAAGCTCCAGAGTGAGAGTAATATAGATAAGTAAAATAGTCTATCTTGGACCAACAACCGCTATATTGGTTCCCACTATGAAGGATACGCTTTTGCAATCCAAGAACAGGAAATTAACACGAAATGCCTGATTCACAAAAGAGATAGGAATGCAGGCAAAACACCTAGATGTGATAACAAGTGCAGACTCTGCAGAACTAACATCGAAGATATCACCCATGTCATCAGCAGCTGTCCAAAGATGTCATCGCGGTACTATCTACCTATGAGGCTTGATGTAGTGGCCAAAACACCGTACAATCCATAGAAAAGATAGCCCCGATAATAAACACATTAAAAACTACAGCAATTTGGAAGACATCAATGTACATAATATGAAAGAGTACTGGTGGAATGTTCCAGTAAAAACCCCAATAAAATGCAGGCATAACAGACCAGATATTATGATATGGGACAGGGAGAAGAAAGCATGCACAGTAGTGGAAATTAGCTGCCCAGCAAATGCCAATATAATATCAAAGTTTAGCGAAAAGGAGAATATTTATGCAGAACTGATGAGAAATCTGCAGATACTTCACCCTGATTACACCTTCAGATGTATGCCTGTGATTATTGTGGCACTGGGGTATGTTAGTAACTGCCTCAATACAAATCTTGAGAAGCTAGGCTTCACAGGAACAGAAAAAACATAACTAGTTAGGAAATTACAAGTACAATCCATTAATGGAACAGTAACAATATGTAAAACAAACATTTTGCATCTAATAACAGCATATACACATGTACAATACAAAGCATATACACATGCACACATACAACTCAAAACATACACATACACACATACAATAACATCCATATCTACACATGCATGCATGCAGACATACATATCTACCTAGTTGATGTGTAAATTCCAATGAGAGATTCTTGTGTCTATGTTAGAAACGACTCTCTCTCTATTGGGAAAAAATTTGTGAAATTATAAAACCAGAAGAACATACATACATACATACATACATACATACATACATACATACATACATACATACATACATACATACATACATACATACATACATACATACATACATACTCGGGAAAATCTATATAATTTTGGTCTAAATTTTGGAGTGAAAAGAAAATATTCATAATAAATCATGTGGAGATATCAAGAAAGAAATAATAGTGTACCAATATCTAGAATAAAATGTCCACAATGAATTTTGAAACTTTCACCAAAACAGCGGAAATGCTGGGGAGACAAAATACAGGGTGACCACCAAAACACTCCTTGATTTCCAAAACTTATAATATCAAAGCTTAAATGAAAATTCTTACAATATTGGTGGCTACAGTTGCATAAACTAACACAGTTTCTTTCCTCATTTGAAGAATTGACTCGATCCGCTAGATGGTAGTGTAATTCAAGATGGCGTTCACTCCACAGCACTCGTAGCTGGTGTGTTTTTGTGGTCACCCTGTGGTTAGATGCCGGTACAAGACGTCGACGTTTTACAAACAATTCTGATATGGAATGCCAAGTTGACAAACCAAATTGGCTTGCCATAGCGGGGCCTAATCTTGTAACCAAGAATGAAAATACTAACTTAACAGAAAACTACAGAGCCATTGCTTGCTTAAACATTATGTATAAACTATATTCAAACTCTCTGACAATTTTTCCATGGTAGGCATGTTGTACTCGCAAAGGTCTTACAGAGCTATAAAATTAAATTGCCCTGAATATTTGAACACTTTTTCCTAGAATTCGTGAGAAAGATATGTACAGACAACCGTTTCGAAAGCCATATTTCTCTACTCAAATTATAAACTCACATTTGAACGAATAGTTATTGGCTATGTTACTAAATTGTTTAAGTGGTAATCTAAAATAATTGAGGCTTTCAGGCAAAGAAAGTGATCAACTAACAAGCACTTTGTAAACACAATCTGTAAGTAGAACAGTATAATTACATAAGAATTTTTAAAGTTCAATGTTGTTATTTAAAGTTCAATTTTATTTTTATCTATATTCGAGCGTTGGAGTTTTGTTCCTTTGTTAGAAAACAATACCTTCTTTTTAGAATTCGACTAGTTAAAAGGGAAAGATAACATAGGTAGATAGATAGATATCCTTCTTTATTTGCCACAAGGGCGTACAAGGAATGGAACATTACAAGACGTGTCGGAGGGGATTTTACATAAAAATCGTATAAACTTTAATATTTATAAATTACAATAAACTATATATTAAAATAATATAACAATCGAAATCCCCAATAGGGGGCAACGTTACTGCGAGGTTGTTTTACACCCCGTGGATAGAACAACCCTCAACACCAGGAGCACGTTTTGTAGGTGTTCCCGTCTTCCCTCTTTTCTCTTCCTCAAGATAGATAGATATATTTCTTTATTAGCCACAAGGGCGCACAAGAAAAGGGGACAATACAAAGACATGCTGGGGATTTTAAATACAGTCGTGTAAAAAATATAAAAACAAACAATTACAACAATCGAAATCCTCAATAGGGGGAGGCGCCACAAATGGGTTGTTTAATACCCCGTCGATAGAACAACCTTCAACTCCAGGAGCGTGTTGTGCAAGTGCTCCTTTCTTCCTTTTGTTCTCTTCCTCAACCTACAGGCTTATAAACAGAGAAGGCCCAATCACTCGGGCCATTTTCGCTACATTCACCCACCTTTCAGTAAATTCACTGGGGTGCAGTGCCTCTCTCCCTGATTCTCCTTCTAAAGTGATACTTAAAGAAGGGAATCAATTGTTGTCCGGAGAGAAAGGCATCTGTCCTCAGTCCTCTCAACCTCGTCCACCATATAACTTCTTTCACCATAGCCACCGTACAGAGGAAAACCGCCTCTCTTTCGTTTTTGAAAGAGGCTGGCGGTTTGATCCTTACTATGGACTTGGCAGTCAACTGGATTTGTCCCATACGCGACAGCAGTTGTTCTGCATAGTTCCACAGGTCGGTTACGCCCGGGCAGTGTACAATTGCGTGCAGGACTATTTCAATGTCCTGCGCGCATCTTGGACACGTCCTCTTGGAAGGATCCCTGCCGGGGCGTCCGTGCCTGTAGATCTTGTCACGAACCAGTAGAGCTCCTCGGTAGCACTGCCAGGCCAGGGACCTCTGGAAGTTGTCCATAGGTCCCGGGCGGAAAGTCCTACCAAACATACTGGTGAGCTCATCGTCTTCGACGCCCAAAGTCTCTCCGAGCACGTCGTCGCCCTTGTAACGTACAATCCCTCTATAGAATGTTGAAGTGGAGTCTCCACTGATTGCTGCGCTCTCTTGCCAGAGGACTGTGAGCGCCTGAGCGCATTCAATGTGCCAGGCGCCCATCGTTTTCGGTCTTTTCTTCGCCCAGGACTGCAGCTCCGTTAGCGAGACGAGCTGTGGGAAAGCCTGTCTCACAAACGGTGCCCACACCGGTTGGGGGTCGGTGAGGAATACCTGGAGATGCCGCAGCCTCAGCACATGTTTGCGCATCATCAGCCACGGCATTCCCAGCCTTCCGTTGGAAGGGTGCTGACAGCAGACGGATCTCCTCACCAGCGGAGCCTGCTTCTTCCACAGAAACTGGAAGAGCATGCGTTCTATCTTGGCGAGGTGTTCACGGGGACAAGGCACGACAGTCAAGCGGTAGTAGATGACGTGCGCTATGAAAGTGTTCGCCACCTCCGCTCGACCTTTCAAGGACAGTTTGCACTCTGCCCACTTCAGTAAGTTGCCGATCACCCCAATTTCCGAGGTGCTCGACACCATTACAGTCACGTTGTCGGCATAAGCCGACGCCGCTTTTCGCAGTCCTGGTCCTAGAGGGATGCCCTGCAACAGCTCCAATTTCCGCAGTAGTGGCTCTAGAGTCAATACATACAGAATGGAGGAGAGAGGGCATCCCTGTCGAATGGAACGCGTGATTACGAACGGCTCCGATAGGTAGCCGTTCACCTTGACCCTTGAGCAGATACTGGTGTGCATCGCCTCGATCCATCCTCTGAACACGGGACCGAAACTGGCCGCCTTGAGAACCGCTTCCAAGTATCGATGGTCGACCCTATCGAATGCCTTAGACTGATCCAAGTTGATCAGAGCCCCACCGAAGCCGGGTTTACTACCCACCCTCTCTATGATGTATCGCATGAGGTGGAGGTTGTCGTGTATGGGCCTGGTCGGGATTGCACACGTTTGCGCTCTCCCTACCAGGTTCTCGACGACTAGCGCCAACCTCGTCGCTAGCACCTTAGCCAAAATCTTTAACTCTGTGTTGAGCAGAGTTATGGGCCTGAAGTTGTTAATTTCGTCCCCCTTGTTCTCGTCTTTCCTGATCAGCGTTACTACGCCCTTGCCTGCAGAACTGGGAATTCTCCCGTTCTGCTGCCAATTGCAGTAGACGGCTTCGAGGACGCCAGAGAACAAGTCCGACATGCCTATGTAAAACTCGTAGGGTAGACCATCTAGACCGGGTGACTTGCGTTTCCCGCAGCGGCTCAGAGCGTCCCGTATCTCAGTGTCTGTGATCGGTCTTTCGCAGAACTCGGCGTCCGTTTTTCGAGAGACGCGGCAGGCCGTCGAGGTATGAACTAAAGTCTATTGCCCCGTTCGGGTTACCGTCCCTCTGCTCAAACAATCGTGCAAAGTGCCGCTGAAAGGCCGCGCACATTTGCTTGGGGTCAAGTAGCACGCGTCCGTTTTGGTCATTCTCAGATAGATAGATAGATAGATAGATAGATAGATAGATAGATAGATAGATAGATAGATACATGCATACATACAAACATACATACACACACACTTATACATACATACATACATACATACATACATACATACATACACACATACACACATACATACATACATACATGCATACATACATACATACATACATACATACATACATACATACATACATACATAGATGAGGATGTCTAAACTCCAATGAAGTGGCCTTGTTTCTGGGTTAAAGACTGGACTATATTCTATTGGAGAAAAATTAAAGCAGAAGGACATGTGGTTGGCAAGTGAATCTGCAGTTTGCGACGTGAACATTAGTAATGAGATAAGACACTCTGTTGTAGTATCCTTGGCACTGCAATCTTTGACTAATGCAGTGAAATTCATTTTCCCAGCTGTCGAGTTGATATCAACAAGATGTATTATATATTGGGCTTCCTGAATCACGCAGTGAAAAATCAATATAGCTGATTATGAAGCTTGAGAAGAGCTGGATCTTTATAACAACTTGTCCCCCAGACTTCTAATACGCAAAAGTATACATACGCACACTCACATACACACATACACAAATACAGGCACGCTCACACAATCGCACACTGAAACACAAATACAAAGCCGCATGCACACATACGCACATACTCACGCACATGCACACATATGCGCACGAATACTCATGCGCACAAATACACATGCGCACACACGTGCACACTTTCACACATGCCCACACACAGACGCACGCACACAAACACACACACACACACATGTACACTCTTAAACACACACACATACACACACACCTGTGCCTGAGTGTGTATGTTAATCACCAATATGCGTTGTGTAAACAAATGCGGTAGAGACTCACACACATAATATAAAGTAATCTGTCCCAAGTCCGACTAGCGTTTAACGTCTGAACGTCTGAGAGTACAATCCATCGCAGATTTAACATCACCACTCCGGTTGTTGCTTGTACTTATTTAAGTTGACTTCACCGGAACAACGCGAGATGAAGTGTTTTATTGAAGAACACAATACGCCACCAGGTCAAGGAATTGAACCCATGACATAGCGGTCGTAAGTCCAACACTTTAATCAATAGGTCGTGCTTTGAAAAATATTGATCAACTGAGATTATCCAAGTAAGTAATAAGCTAAAACTTTCTCTAGCGATGTTTAACACATGAAAACAACACGCAAAGAAAATACTTAATACTATTATGATCGTGCCATCTTTCAGCTATATAAGCAATGTACATTGGAATGGTTGCAATGGATCGTGTTTTTAAAGTCAACTGATGGAAGCAATGGGTATATGCACCCCCCCCCCCCCCCCACACACACACACACACATACACACACACATATATATATATATATATATAATATAGAAAGGCTTCTTACAGGGCTAGAACTGTTTCATTCCGGTGAAATCATCAGGAAACCTGATGATTTCTCCGGAATGAAACAGTTCTAGTCCTGTAGAAGTGTTTCTATATTAAATATTTATACTCTGCTTGGTATTGAGTTCCTTACTGAGATTACCCCCGATTGAACCCGGGATAAACTTATATATATATACATATATATATATATGAAAAAATGGGGAGAAGAATACTGCAGGTTGCACATGGATAACATGTTATAAAATGAGTCCCTCATCAGTGATTTGCCAACGATCACAGATATTTCATTGCATTAAAAATCATATACCTCACGTTGGTGCAATAATAACTAAATTAAGTTATTAGGACAATTAAAACGCGTAAAGCGAGTGAGACAAGTAAACAACAAAGAGAAAAGCTAACCGTAAATAGGAAATATATATATATATATATATATAGGAACCAGTAAGACCCCGACAGCTGAGCTCAAGCCGTTTCGACGGCTAATTCTGAATTAGCCGTCGAAACGGCTTGAGCTCAGCTGTCGGGGTCTTACTGGTTCCTATTACCCACTCTACTACCTCAAGTATTGAGTACTTTGGTGCGTTATGGTCCACCTGGTTCCTTACCACATTTCCTTCGTTATATATATATATATATATATATATATATATATATATATATATATATATATATATATATATATATATATATATATATATATATATATATATATATATATATATATATGAATGTATGTATAGTAAATTTGATAATATACTTTATGTTTATTTAAAATCATTTTGAAGACCATTCGCTATGAGTTTTAAAGTAGTGACGATGCCACTTACATAGTCTCGACAAAAACAAATGGGAAGCAACCGACGGCCGTTTCTCGCTCGTTAGTGGTTATCAAGATTGCATATCTCTTCGCTTCTACCAAGATTTATAGAAACTGGATTCTTATAGAATTCCAGAGATGTTTAAGAGCTGATTAAACAGAGCAGTTGCCGGTCCAGCAAAAAATAGGAATTAGTATCAGTGGTCTGAAATAGCGATGTATGTATAGTATATTTGATGAAATAGTGCATGTTTATTTAAAAACATTTTCAATATCATTCGCCGTCGGTTGCTTCCCTTTGTTTTTGCCGAGACTAAGTAAGTACTTTAAAACTCATGTATATATACTAGACCACCCATTAGGTCACGTTTACTTAAAAGTATATTTTTAAAAATTTATGTTCACTTATAAATAATTTTTAAATAATCAAAATATACGCAGAAATGTATATAACGTAAAATGAAATAGGAAGACCCATGTATATATATATATATATATATATACATAATTACATAAACTGACAAACATTAGGAAACACCGGAGTATATTCTCAACAAACATTAGGAAATACCGGAGTATATTCCCAATTAAACGTTTGGGGTGCTAACTATATTGTATTGTGTGGATAATTGGCTGTATTATTTTATGAGATATATTAAATAATTAATTTCCCTAACGAATCGTTTCATTATAAGATATATATATATATATATGTAGAAGGTGAGTTTTATTGTAGTACAATAAAGCAATGCAGATATCGGATAAGAAGCACTCTACAGTTTGTAGGACTGGAGTATACATAATATAATATAAGATCAAATGCGCATAATAAAATACATGGAACTCCTTTAACCATCTTTTGATCTTATATTATATATATATATATATATGTGTGTGTGTGTGTGTGTGTGTGTGTGTGTGTGTGTGTGTGTGTGTGTGTGTGTGTGTGTGTGTGTGTGTGCGCGCGCTCGCACGTGTGTGTGTGTGTACATACATATATGTGTGTGAATGTATATATGTATATATGTGGGTATCTGTGAACTATATACACTGGTCGCAAACACACACACATATATACAGACATACACACGCACATATATTCACACACACACGCGCATATACATACACATACACACACTTAGAAACCCTTCCTATTTAGCAGGAAATATTCGCTACACACATCCTGTCCTAACACAAGTTATATAATACATATGACTTAATATTCAGTCACCAAATTTTAGCTAGATACAGTAATTCTGTATTCGATTCTTTGAAGTCACCTGTTATAATTTCTTTCAACAACGCCACCACATTACCTCTTTCGCCATAGCCACCAGACAGAGGAAAACCACCTCTCCTTCATTCTTAAATGAAGGCGACGGGGTGATCCTCACGATGGACTCGGCTGACAACTGGATGCGTCCCACGTGTGACAGTAGCTGTTCGACATAATTCCACAGGTCGGTCACCCCTGGGCACTGAACAATTGCGTGCAGAACGGTCTCGATGTCCTGCTCGCATCTTGGACAGCTCCTTTTGGCAGAATCTCTGCGAGGGCGTCCGTGCCTGTAGATTTTGTCTCGAACTGGTAGAGCTCCTCAGTAGCACTGCCGGGCCAGAGACCTCTGGAAGTTATCCATAGGCCCTGGACGGAAAGTCCTCCCGAACAGACTGGTCAGTTCGTCCTCCTCGATGCCTAGAGTTTCCCCGAGAATGTCACCGCATTTATCCTCCACTAATCCCGTATAGAATGTCGAAGTGGAGTCTCCGCTGATTGCCGTTTCCGCTTGGTAGAGGGCTGTGAGCGCCTAAAGGTACTCGATGTGCCAGGCACCCATTTTCGGTCTTCGCTTGACCCAGGACTGCAGCTCTGTTAGTGAGACGCGTTGTGGGAGAGCTTGTCTCACAAATGACAGCCCACCGGTTTGCCGGTCAGGAATACCTGGAGATGGCGTAGCCTCGGCACGTGTTTGCGCATCATCAGCCACGGCATGCCCAGCCCTCCGTTAGAAGGGTGTTGACAGCAGATGGATCTCCTCACCAATGTAGACTGTTTCTTCCAGAGGAAATTGAAGAGTATGCGTTCCATTTTGTTGAGGTATTCACGGGGACAGGGCACGACTGTCAAGCGGTAGTAGATGACGGACGCTATGTAAGTGTTCGCCACCTCCGCTCGACCTTTCAAGGGGAGTTTGCACTCAGCCCACTTCTGGAGGAGTGCAAACACCTTCGCCGTCACCTCGTTCCAGTTCTTGTCCACCTGGAGGTCTGGACCAAACCAGACCCCGAGCAATTTCACCGGTCCTTCTGTCCAGCGTCTAACGACACTGTCGGGAGGCATGGGTTTGCCTCTCCATGTGCCGAGTTGCAAACCGACAGACTTGTTTGGGTTTAGTCTTGCTCCTGTCGTCGTTTCGTATTCCTGTAATAGGTTGCCGATTACCCCTATGTCCGAGGTTTTCGACACCATTACGATTACCTCGTCGGCATTGGCCGACGCTGCTTTCCGCAGTCCTGGTTCGATCGGGATGCCCTGCAACAGCTCCAACTTCCGCAGTAATGGCTCGTGAGTTAGTACATACAAAATGGAGGAGAGAGGGCATCCCTGCTGGATGGAACGCATGATTTGGAATGGCTCCGATAGGTAACCATTTACCTTGACTGCCGAGCAGATGCTGATGTGCATGGCAACGATCCAGCCTGTGAAGACGGGACCGAAGCCGGCCGCCTTGAGAACCGCTTCCAAGTATTGATGGTCGACCCTATCAAATGCCTTAGACTGATCTAAATTGATCACAGCCCCACCGAAGCCAGGTTAACACCCTACCCTCTCTATGATGTATCGCATGAGGTGGAGGTTGTCGCGTATGGACCTGGTCGGGATTGCACACGTTTGCGCCTCCCCTACCAGGTTCTCGACGACAAACGCCAGCTTCGTTGCTAACACCTTGGCCAAAATCTTTAACTCTGTGTTGAGCAGAGTTATGGGCCTGAAATTGCTTATCTCATCCCTCTTGTTCTCATCTTTCCTGATCAGCGTTACTACGCCTCTGCCTACAGAACTGGGAATCCTCCCGTTCTGCTGCCAGTTGCAGTAGACCGCTTCGAGGACGCCAGAGAACAAGTCTGGCATGCCTATGTAAAACTCATAGAGTAGAACATCTAAACCGGGTGATTTGCGTTTCCCGCAGCGGCCTAGGGCATCTTCTATTTCGCCCGCTGTGATCGGCCTTTCGCAGCTCTCTGCATCCGTGCTAAAGAGTCGTGGTATGCCGTCGAGGTAGGAACTGAAGTCCATCACCTCGCTCGACGTACCGCTTTGCCCGAACAGTTGTGCAAAGTGCTGCTAGAAGGCCGTGCACATCTGCTTGGATTCAAGAAGAATGCGTGCATCTTTGTCTTGCAAAGTCCGAATCGTGGATTTGTTGCCACTTTTCGCCTCTGCCACTCGGGCTCAGCTAACAGCTTTGGCTCCTTCGTTTCTTAGAGCACGTGTTCTACTTCTGACAATACAACCTTCGTGTTTCACGTTGAAGAACTGGTCTAGTGCCGTTCTCGCCGCTAGCACGTCAGCTGTACTGCCATTCCTAAGTGCCTCTTCTACTTTAGCTACCAGTTCCTTTTCGGTTCTGTTTTTTTCTAAATGCTAAATGCTATCGATTCTATTCTAATTGCTCTCTTGAGAGAGCTCCACCACCTGCTGTTGACCATGGCTAATTTGTGGTCTGAATAGGCAACCATGTGTATTTGTGGACAGTTTATTGTTTCCTTATCATTCTGTCTAATTAAAAATCTATCTCAATACGATCTAGAAGACCCAGTGCGGTTGCTCCATGTCCACAGTGGTGCATTTGGGAAGTCTAGTCGATATCTATCAGAATTGGCT
>OZ024742.1:218020068-218025068 GCA_964016885.1 Eledone cirrhosa | reverse complement strand
TATATATATATATATATACAGGATGTCCATAAAGTAACTTTATAATTATGATGGATCTTAATATGAATTTGATAAATACAATAAACTAATGGACACCTTTTTTTGTGGAACGAAAGACTCCTACTCTTCATTAAGACATCTCTCTAGGAAAAGGTCACTCTGATATAAATCCTGCGACTTCTTTTACATCCAATGATGTGGACCAGTCTACTTTTGGGGCAAATGCATTCGATGTTCAGGGAGTGGGATTGGCCCCGTACAAAGCCTTTCCTCACTTAAAAAAGCTTCAAGCACAGGCGTCGCTTTTTTGCGATGCATGATATTGCTGCCCATAGACAAGTCCCTAGCAGGACTAAAAAGCCACGCCCGTGACGCTTAAGTATCAAGCGATGGCATTACTCGAAACCGAGTTGCAGCCATCATCTATGTATGTAATTATGTATGTGTATAAATGTATACATGTGTGTGTGGGGGGGGGGTCGGATTTAGAATTTGGGGACCCTGAGGGACTTCAGGTTTGGAGGGGGAGGGGGCCTCATACACAAAAATGTTAAATATATAACAAACCCCAAAGTTTATAGACCCCAAGTTTACATTTCAAAGTCGGCTTGATGCATGTAACTGGAACTGTCAAGTTAAACATACAGATGTGAAATGAAAAAAATCTGACCACCAAAATTTATATAACCCGTCCAACACATTGGCATGTGTTGGACGGGTTGTATATATATATATATTTATATATATAGTACTCTGGTGGGTTATGGTCTAACTAGTTGTTACCACACCCTATCTGATATATATATATATATATATAGTTATTCCGAACTATATATATATATATATATATATATATGTATATATATATATATATATATGATGGCTGCCCCCTCGTCATCGAGTATGGCCATTGCACGATATACCATTATTAATAATTAATTAACTAATTCTATCGTGCAATGCCTGTGCATGAAAATATTTTTTTAAAGTGAGGAAAGACTGTGCACTGAGCCAATCCCACTCTCTGAGTGACAGTAGCTATAACCCAAAAGAAGAAAATATCAACATCATCAATAACTACTGAGCCGCAGGTTTTATATCGGAGTTTTCCCAGTTTCCTGAATTGCCTTCTCCTAGAAGAATGCCCTGAAAAAGGCTAGGGGTCCTTCACTCCAATTGGTTTAACCGCGCAATACATGTGTATATACATATTTACACACTTTTGGATGGCCGTTGACTCTTATGAGTTCTTCCGCCCAGGTATTGTTTTTTTGTCCTGTTTAGTCGCCGACGACCCGACCATGCGACAGGTTGTACTGAGTTACATGTTACCATACATAAACATATATATATAGTTCGGAATAATATATATATATATATATATATATATAATTCGGAATAACTATATATATACCAGATAGGGTGTGGTAAAAACCAGGTAGACTACTCGATACTTGGGGTAGTAGAGTGGGTAATATGAAAAGATTCAGGACCATAACAGCTGAGCTCCGGCGGTTTCAACAGCTAGATCCGAACTAAAGCGCCAGTATATATATATATATATATATATATATATATATATATATATATATATATATATATATATATATATATATATATATATATATATATATGTGTGTGTGTGTGTGTGTGTGTGTGTGTGTGTGTGTGTGTGTGTGTGTGTGTAAAGCTTCGATTTTACTAAGCTTCCATATGTATTATTTTCTCCTAGATTGAATAATATAATTAGACAATTCTGTTGATTGGTTAATTATTTGTGTGTGTTCAATAACATTTGGCTGAGAGCTTTATTCTGAATGTTAGCGGAAATTATAATATTTCCTTTGTTTAACACTTCGAATCTTCCCGCCAAAACCGAGGGTTACTTCCCTTGTTGGAAAATAACACGTGATAACTAATTGTACGATCAGCTCGCTCATAGCAGCAGCATTTAGAATCCACCTCGCTTTTGGACAGAACGGAACCCCTGCTGATGAAATGAATCCTCTGTTCGATCATGGAATACCACGAGCGTGTCTGTTACGTAAGTCGGATATTTGATATCGTATTCACAGAAACATTTTAAACGTTTATCGTTTAATTTGTCCAGGTGTATCTTTTTTAACCTGTTAGTTTTTTCGTTGCTTTGGTATTGTGTGTTAGGTTTTGCCTACCACAATGTTCAATTTGTCAAGCTATTTAAACGTATGTTGTTACTCTAAGGACCTACCCTTATTGAGTGCTCTGCTATCTCATTCATATTGTAGGTCGACTTTGCTTGCCCACAGCCAAAGCTTAGATTTTACTAAGCTTCCACATGTATATATATATATATATATATATATATATATATATATATATATATACACATATGATCTAGCTGTCGAAACGGCTGGAGCTCAGCCGTCGGGGTCCTATATATATATTTATACATACATACATACATACATCTGCCCATACATACATCTGCAGGTAGAAAAAAGTGGTGTAAATTAGAAGACAGGTTTAAAATGTATTCAGCTGCTATATGGCTATACAAAAAGAGAAGAACAAATATTCTCTTTTTAAAACAAAATACCCAATAAAACATTATAGCTTTTGCATTTGTCAATAAAACCGTTAAACATAATATTCCGTCCAAATCATTTAATAAAAAAATAACGATTTTCATATGTATGGTGTATTTTGAAAAATTGAACATTGAGTATAGTCGCCACAATGCAGATAACTAAAATAATAGTTGAATAAATCTGGTAAAGTTCCCCTGCAGACAGGAAACAATTTGATAGAGATGCTCACGGAGAATCGAAGCCCGCATCTATTGTATGAACAGCGAGTCCGTTCAACCATTACACCAAGCCCCTTCCCCGGATCATTAAATACTGTAGCTTTAGAAGATTTTAGCGTAAGTCTCGAAGTGTAGACATTTGGTTGATTACGAAGCATTAGGAAATTTTAAATCTTAAAATTGTAGTCGCTATAATGCAGATAACCATAATAATTGTTTCTACTTTTTGGCGCAAGGCCAGCAATTACCCAGTGCATTACTGGTACTTTATTTTATCGACCCGTAAGGATGAAAGGCAAAGTTAACTTCGGCGGGATTTGAACTTAGAATGGAAAGGGCCGTAACTCTATGCGTCAAAGCATGGCGTCCGACCCTCTACAGATACTGCCAATCCATAGCTGCAAACCAGAAAAAGTCGATAAAGACGTCTAGATTAAAGCGAACCATGCATCACACACATATTAGACGAGCGAGTTTAAACATCACGGACAAATTAATTAACTAATAGTGCACAATTTAGTAATGGGGTGTTAGAAAGTTGCAGTTTATCGTGCAATGGTTTTGACAACACTCTTATCCGGCTCGAATTCATGGACAGTTTATTGCAGCAGTCATCGTTCTATCTGTGTTTATGGCCTCTCTGAGAGTCTTCAGTGCCGATCTATTCACGAGTCATTTCTGATTCAATCACAACTTAGATGGGCTGGTCATGTCCAAAGTACTGTTATACAGTAAACTTTATAATGGCGCATGTAATGGAGGCAGACCATTACTAAAAATAGAAAGACAAACTGAAGTACAATCTTAAATCCCTGAACATAACTTTAATTTCTTTTGAAGCCCAAGCTGCTGACTGTAGAAAATGAAGAACTACCTGCCATGAAGGTATAAATCGTCCATCTTCGTGATCTAAGATCTAACACCAAGATTCGATCAAACCTGCCACCATGCTCTGCTCAAATTCTGTTATCTGCACTAAATGCGGAGAAGACTGTTGAACCCCATAACGTTGATTTATATATATATATAATTCAAATTTTAAGAAAGCCAGGGATGGGATATTATTGGCAGTATTGGTAGAGGGTCGGACGCCATGCTTTCCAGCATAGTTACGTCCCTTTACTGTCTGAGTTCAAATCCCGCCTAGGTTAACTTTGCCTTTCATCCTTACGGGGTCGATAAAATAAAGTACCAGTAATGTACTGGGTAATTGATGGCCTTGTGCCAAAAGTAGAAACAATTATTTATTTATACATCTCTCTCTACGAACGTTTCAACGCGGCTAGAATATCAAATCCATTTGTGGATAAACTGGAGATTACTAGTTAACAATTATCGCCATTATGGGTGCTTTGTCCCAACCGTGTCTCCTCAGGAAATATATATATAATAAAATAAGGAATTAATATAATAAGACAAATATCAAGAAAAAGAGGATTCAAAGTAAGGAGCATTAGAGAAGCAGTTAAAATTTCAAGCGCAAAGTTAGCATAAGTTGTATAAAGTTTTCAAACTTGCAAAATTATAAATTATCAGTGTTTTTTTGTGTTTTTGTTTTCTGATAAAATATGTTAAAACTAGAATTGGTTACAGCAGGGGTTGTTAAAATTGTTTTCCATTATAAAATTAGATCTTACTTTTGATAATGACTAAGATGTTTTATGATTGTACTTATGAATGTTTAATTTGTTGAAAGCTGCTAAGAAAGAGATTAGGTCTAGGAATGCCGAGGAAGCAACTACTGTCTCTATATATGATAATAATCGTTTCTGATTTACGTACAAGACCGACAGTTTTTGAGAGAGCGGAAAATCAATTAAATCGACCTAAGTGCGTTACTGGTACTTATTTTTATCGACCTGGTAAGGATGAAAGACAAAGCTAACCTCGGTGGGATTTGAGCTCAGAATGCAAAGGGCCGTAACTGTATGCTGTAAAGTACAGATGCTGTCAACCCACCGCCCTCAGGCGGTGCAAATAATAAATGGAAGACAATGTTTTAAATGAAGATCAGCATCAAAGGATTCATTATCATCGCAAGATAACTTATCATTAAGATTTTCCAGTATGTTATGGTATGAGAGCTATCTGTATAGGAATAGAAATGAAAGCATCAATCATTTCTAAAGCAAGAATACCCCCCTCTCTCCCTCCCTCTCGCTCTCTCTCTCTAACTCTCTCTCTCTCTCTCTTTACATCAGGGCAACAAGAA
>OZ024742.1:218012568-218015068 GCA_964016885.1 Eledone cirrhosa | reverse complement strand
GAATAGAGGTGTAACACACGAGTTATGATATATTGGTAAAAGGAAAAGAAAATGCTGACAAATTGTTCCCAGTGAAAAATAGTTTAATTAGGAATAAGTAAAAGTTAGTAATAGTATTGGTTAGTATTCAGTTTTGGTTTTAAGTTTTACCAAAACTGAATACTAACCAATACTATTACTAATTTTTACTAATTCCTAATTAAACTATTTTTCACTGGGAACAATTTGTCAGCATTTCCTTTTCCTTTTACCAATATATATATATATATATACATATACATATACATATACATATATATATATATATATATATATATATATATATATATATATATATATATATATATATATAACGGCGATGAATTAGTTTTGCGAGTTTTTTATATGAAATCGTGTGTCGAAACAAATATTGTTATACTTGAGGAGGGTCATATTTGTGTAATATTGCCAAATTAATAACAGAACACACTCACTGTTTGGTTGGTTTTCGCTTTTCACTTCTGTGTCTTTTATATCGGTAATCTAATTTATTCGGTCCTCAATGTTGCCATTGACTGACCAATGGTCAAAAATAATACAGATACAATATAGACACAAACACATATATATAGTTTATCAAAGTTCTTTCGTTGCACATCTGCAACATCGTTAGTGGTGCTATTGTTTCCTCCCGTTACATTGTATGTCTACGCCATTTTATTTAGTCTGTCTATATATTTATTTATTTATTTGTTTGTTTATTTTATTTTGTCTTCTTTGCGCATGCGTTTGCGTGTGTGTTTATTGTTTTGTTTGATGTGTGTTCGTGATTGGGTGACTGTGTATCGGTTAATGTATTCTATCTTCTCTAGTGTGTGTTTATATGTGTTTGTTGTTATTGTGCTTGTGTATGTATTTATATATTTATTTGTCTATTTATTTATTTATTTATACTTCTCTTAGGTCAGTGTTGTTTGTTTGGGTGTTGTTGTTATTCCATTCATTCTTTCTGTTTAGTCTTGGCCTTCTAAGTTCTATTTCACTGGCCTCTCTGATTTGCCTATTTGCTGGGTCATTTCTATGTTTAGATATTATTCTAATTTCTATGTTGTCTATGTTACCGTCGTGTTGTTGTGTGGTATGTTCGTATAGTACTGACCCGTTTTTCGTCCTTTTAGTTCCCCCCAGTGTTGGTCTATCCGTTCACCTATGCTACAAGCTGTCTCACCTATGTATGTTGTTGTCATGTTTCTGCAAGTACCCTCTGTACATCTTATGCTATAGACTACGTTTCTAGTTTTACAGTTTATTCGGGGGTTTACCTTACATATGATACATTTCCTATTAGTACAGTGGGTTTTCTTAAAAGCGTAGGTTTTGCTGATCAGGGATTTTATGGTGGTTCCTGGCTTTTCTACCACCTTAATCTTTAAGTGGGTCTTTCTCAGGGCCTTTCAACACTGGTAGCGTCCAGGGGCAGCGTCCACAAACATGACACTCTGGTATCTCTGGTTGTCGTACCATGAGCGAAAACCAACCAAACAGTGAGTGTGTTCTGTTATTAATTCTGGCAATATTACACAAATATGACCCTCCCCAAGTATATATATATATATACATATATATATATATATATATATATATACATATATACATATATGTATATATATATATATATATATATATATATATATATATATATATATATATATATATATATATATATATATATATATATATATATATATATATATATATATATATAAATATATAAATATCTTTAAGTCGTTTGGAAGCCTCGACAATGCAAATGGCTAAATCTCCGGGTAACAAGATCCGGTGGTGGAGAGAGAGATGTAAGTGGGTGTACGTTGAGATGCGTGGCGTGTATAAGACGTGTAGAGGAATGAAGGAAAGAGTATAAAGGATAAAATTAAAATAACAACACGAGAGAGAGTTACCTTGGGAGAAATTTAATTGTCCCTATATATTTCGGATTCACATCCATCAACTGGGGGTTTTTTCCGGGGTGGGGGAAAGGTTGTCTGTCGGAAAGGTGCGAAACGCGTCCTCCGCTGTTTGTTGTTTTGAATATCTGAGGTATTCAGCAGAGCGCGCGTGCACGTGAAATGGGGTTGGTCGCGCAGTAGTTCTTTCAATTGTGGGAGTGGGGTGGCGCTAGCTGTCAGTCCATTCTTTGCCTGTTTGTTAAATGTTACTGTGTGTGTGTGTGCGTGTGTTGTTGTCTCACTTGAGTGTGTGTGTGTGTGTGCGTGTGTTGTTGCCTTGTTCCTCTGTATTGGTAGTGTAGTATGTTCGTATGGTGGAATGCTACTGTGTGTGTGTGTGCGTGTGCGTGTGTAGTTGTCTCGCTTGTGTGTGTGTGTGCGTGTGTTGCTGCATCGTTTGTTAACTTAAACCAGCCACCTCATTTCGCTTCTCTCGGATCGATTGTTTATTTGCGGTACCAGGCGTTTGATAAAAAGTGCTTCCTTGATACGTAACGTGCCGACGTTTCTTT
>OZ024742.1:217992568-218007568 GCA_964016885.1 Eledone cirrhosa | reverse complement strand
AAAAGAAAGAATTGTATACTGTCTGCAAAGATAAGACGGAATGGTCATCATTGGAAAACCTTTGAACATAAGTCCGCACTATCAGAGATGACCTGAGCCTAAAAAGACACATAAGTGCTTTTATTAACTTTCTCTGATATAATTTTAACTACTAATGCTTAGCTCCAGTTTCACGCCATATGAGGTGAAACCCGTTTTCTGAAGAATAAAGTCTTGACACTCAATAAAACACTTGCAGTGGATTTGATAGCATGATCTGCAAAGGGCAGTCTGTGTCTCTGCGTGCAATATAGGATCAGATTTTCCTGTGAACCTGGAACAAACAAGAAATTACTCCGGTGTCTTTTTTCTACAATAGAATAATCAATCCACAAAACCCCTTGACGTTCGGTCTCTTTTTGGTGGGAACAGGGAGATTTGCTATCTAGCAGAAGATGGATAAACAGGAGTGGTTGGGACCAGCACTGAAAAGTCTTTTCTTCATACAAGGAGGACGTCAGCTTGGCAAAGTCCCACTTTCTTTTATAAACGTCAGGTTTTACAGAACTCCATGCTTATACCTATGTGCTGTTCCTACTCAGTGAAGCCTATTTATACTTTGTTGGTCTGACTCATTTGAAAGCTGAGCGATGATATATTACATCTGGATAGGATGCTAGTTTACTAAGTAATATTCTCATATGAGGTGATACCTATTTTATGGAGAATAAAGCCGTGACATTAAACGAAACATCTGCAGTGGATTTGAATGCATGATCTACAAAAGGTAGCCTGCCAAAGGTACAACGAATACAATGCTATGTCGATATTATAATACATTGTCGACCAAGCCATATACTCTCTCAAATTTAATATTTTATATTTCAGGCTTAATTTATAAGAAATCTGAACGAACTCGGCAATATACCCAAAATAAGACCCAAATTCGTATAATTCCTGGTCGTATTCAATAACTATAGGTGAACTTGTCTTTTACACATTATCACGGAGCCTGAACTTTGTGGGTGACCCAACTACTGGTTACTGATTATGAGGCTGTTTGATTTATAGCAAAACTGCCCTTATCAACTCAGCAAGTGTCTAGTGTTCTTCAGGGATTGTTGCTGACAATCATAACCAACTATTTATAACCTCCATTTTTATCTGTTTAGTCCATCTACGGCTTATTTATAGCAACGAAAATACAATCCGATTTAGAACAGGAAGTTTACTGATTTAGAACTTCCGTCCTTAAACCATCATCTTTAATAATCCGCTGCCGGGGAAAAATAACAACAAAATAAGTATATGCTTTAACCTCTAGGATAACATGTAATTACTGATATATCATTGATGTAAAGCATGGAAGTGCAGTGTGGAACTAATTAGAGCTGTATAAATATTGACTTTTTCTCTTGGTATCAGTTTAGCAAACATGGCGACAGTCTTTCTATAAGATTATTGCCTGATAAGTGTCGGTTGAAAGAAAGTACAGGGACTTTATATGTTTCAACAAGGGAATTTGTAAAGAAATACAGACATAAAATCTGCGGAAGAAGATAATTATTGTATTGGAATAAATAAACTGTCTTATGATAATATATTAAATAAAAGAGAGTAACAATGTAACCGCTACTTCACAACAAAACCTGCGGTGTCCCCCCCCCCCCCCTCACGCCGCTCACATCCCCATCTCCAACATCATTGAATTACGGGATATTATTGCCCGCTGCAAATAACTGGTAGAGAATCTTATATTGTAACTCATTTATTTCAAACCGCTACTGATGATATTAAACGACAGCTGTCGTCATTATTGTTGTTGTTGATGATAATGATGACTATGATAATGATGCAATCGAACGTGTCAGAAAGATTGAAACCTTTAGCATATCTTGGGATAAAATATTATAGAGCGGTTTCCCATTGTCTGCTCTACTCACAGCAGATCTATGATAGATGTTTAAGGCAGTACTCAAAGCTAACAAAACTGCCGTTAATCAAGCAGTGGATTGGCAGTATCGGTAGAGGGTCGAACGCCATGCTTTCAAATCGTGCCGAGGTTAACTTTGCCTTTAATTCTTACGGGGTCGATAAAATAAAGTACCAGTAATGCATTGGGGTGATTACTGACATTGTGCCAAAGGTAGATACAATTATAGAATCAATTTTCGGTTTGCAATGAAGAGCTGTACCAAACCCATGGTTCCTGTTTTCAGAGAGATTATCTGAGGTATAAAATAACTAATAGACTTGGCTCCGGGACAGAGTGTTACTGTTTTGCTTACTTCTGGGAAACTAACACTCAATTAGTAAAGATATGAGTCGTTGTAGTAGTAATTATTTTTTCAGTGTTTATAAAGCTGATATATTCCTAACGTCATAGAAGAGTGGAGAGACGAATTGGTTTATTTAAATTCCCAGAAGTACTGAATCCAAATACCACCGAAGTTGACTTTTTCTTTCATTCTCATGGGGTTGATACAATAAGAGACCATCAAGTTCTGGGAATTGATTTAATTAACAGTACCATTTCCTTAGAATAGATACACTGGTGTCAATGTTAGAAATCAAGGTATATTTTTAATGTCATCAGTAGCGGTTTGAAATAAATGTGTTACAACATAAGATTTGATGCTTCAAATCTCTGAGCTTAAATGCTTAAATGTTAATCCTTGCAGCTATGATTTTGTATTTACATACCCAGAGTTTACTATCTTTTGCATTTTTAATCTTGTAGTCAGCGAATTAGAAGTGTCATTAGGGTGTTTGTTAAGGCATTCGGATTTCAAATGTTCTAAGTTCAAATCGCACTAAAGACAACTTTGCCTTTTATGCTCTCAAGGTCAATAGAATAAAATAGCAGCTCACATGAGTGGATTGGCAAAATTGTTAGAGCGTTGGACGAGATCCTTCGCGGTAATTGTTCGGTTCTTTGCGTTTTAAGTTAAGATTCTGTAGTGAATTACTTGGGTGGCATATTTAATCCGTCGCCCGGTTTTAATACCACTATCTGGCACATATGTGTCTTCAACGGGATCCACTCTGTTCTATGCATTTGGACAAGGTCTTTGATTTAAGGATACCTTCCTCTCTCCTTCCAACAACTCTCGTAGGCCCTGAAAAGTGTTGTGCCTTATCTACCTGTTCAAACAGTAAAAATAGTCACATTCGCTCATTGGACTTGCTGTAGTTCTAATTCAATAAAAGAATAAATTAAAATGGCTTCTTTGGCGTGGTTTTTCAGTTGGCTTCTCCAAACTCACGTGAGTAATTGAACTCTTTTCCACGATGGTGCGTTTCTTTATTCACGAAACTATGTAAAAGAGGAAATTTTAAAATAGAAAACATCCGTCTTTAAACTGCTCTCTTACTTCTTTATACAGTCACCTGGCATCACTAACTATCATCTTAATCCTAAAGGTTCTATAACAGAGATTTAATAAAATTGATATACCATTAACTACCTGAGTATAACCTGTGAATAGTATATCAATAGTGAATAGTATATCAATAGTGAATAGTATATCAATCATAAAAATATGAATGTACAACGTAGAAGTAACGTTTGTTTAAATGACAGCGAGAGCCTCTAAAACTGATGGAAAGAAGAGAGAAGGTTATTCTATGGTTGGACGCCTTGTCTGAATGCTTACATCCCCCAAACACGCACTTACATCCCCAAAGGCCAGGTTAGGGTGTTAAACTGGGCGACAATTTACGTCTACTACCCAAGAATAGGAATTATTACTCTGATATGCCCCAACATTTTCTGGCCACTAAATTTCACTAATAAAATTTTGGTCGACCCAAGACTATGATAGAAAACAGTTGCACAAGGTGCCCCATCATGAGATTAAACATTTAGTAGTTGTGTAGCTAACTACTTAATCACAGGCACACACTCAAACCAACTAGACTTAATGTTATAGCTACCTTTCTTTTAAATGTGCATAAATATGTTAGATGCATGGCTTAGTGGTTACTGTTTTTGTTTTAATATATTACCATCGTGAGTTCGATTCCCGGCATCGCGTTGCTTCAGCTCACTCTGCTGGTAAAAATGTGTTGCGCTTCGTCAATTGATAAGACTTCAAAATAACGGTAAATTTCGTTAGCCTCACGTTGGAGCAAATGGATAGAGTGAGATGGATTGAGAGAGAGTGTTGTAAAGTAGATATAGAGAGGGGGATACTTTGGCGGTAATTGATATAGAAAGAGTGGTTGGGAAAGAGTTCCGTGTAGTAGATATAGAGATAAGGAGAGTTTGTTGTTAATTGATATAGAAAGGAAGGTTGGGAGTGTGTATTGTATATTAGATATAGAGAGGGGAAGAGTTTTATTGTTGATATAGAGTGGGGGATTGGAAGAGAGTTCCGTGTAGTAGATATAGAGAGAGGGGGAGTTTGGTGGTAATATAAGTAGAGTGAGAGGATTGATAGAGATAGGTATTGATAGATATAAAGAGGGGGAGAGTTTGGTAGTGATGGATAGACTGAAAGGGAATGAAAGAGAGTGTTGAATGGTAGATATAGAGAGGAGGATAGTTTGGTGGTAATTCATATATAGAAGGGGGCTAGGAGTGTGTTGTATATTAGATCTAGAAATGTGGAAAGTTTGGCATTAATTAATTTAGAGAGGCGGTGGATTGGCAGTATCGGTAGAGGGTCGGACGCCATGCTTTCCAGCATAGTTACGTCTCTTTACGATCTGAGTTCAAATCCCGCCGAGGTTCACTTTGCCTTTCATCCTTACGGGGTCGATAAAATAAAGTACCAGTAATGAACTGGGTAATTGCTGGCCTTGTGCCTAAAGTAGAAACAATTAATTAATTTAGAGAGGGGAATTGGAAGAGAGTTCACTGTAGTAGATAGAGAGAGTGGGAGAGTTTGGTATTAATTGATATAGAGAGGTATATTGGAAGAGAGTTCCGAGTAGTAGTGTGTGTTTTGGTAGTTTCTCCCCAAACTACCAAAACAGACATCTAGTTGGATATGCGTTACAATTTATGTAAATTTTTTTATGTTTATGGCATATCGAAGTTTTCTGACTAATCAATCACTACAACTAAATTGACCGAATTTGCCCCCCCCCCCCATTCAGAAATGCTTTTAGCGCCCCTGCACACACACACGCGCGCACACACATACATACACACATGCACACACACACACACACACACACACATAAACACCCACACACACACACGTACACGAACACATACATACATAAATACATACATACATACAGGCATACAGACATACAGACATACAGACATACAGAGAGACAAACATATCACATACTCATAGACTGTAGACCTACAAAGGAAGCCTCTATGCGGTCGCTTAACTTGCTAAAAACAGTCGGTAAGTTACCATCAAAATGTTAAATAATACCAGAAATACTAAAACATACAACTGGAAGGTCAGTTCGGTCAGGTGCGACCTAGAGCTAAACAACAACAACAGAATTATTGTCAAGAAGATTACGTAATACTATACTTCATAAATATGGTATTTAAAAGCTATATAAATTGAAATATTTTCTTTGATGTATCGAGCAGGACAGAATACATATTTTCATTATTTCTTGTAAGATCGCATTTCCATTAATGGTTTCATAATGTCAACGAAAGACGTGTAGTAAATCAAAATACTATTCCACAGAGACCTGTTATAAATCTAAATATTACTCCACGCATATTTATGTAATTTCTCTGGAGTATTGGCACTAACTTGATAAACCTAATTTATTTAGATGAACACTGTACTATTGTTGTTTTGTTTTCGTTGTTGTCTTTATTGTTGTTGTTGTTACTGTTGTTGTTACTGTTATTGTTGTTGGTACTGTTGTTGTTATTATTGTTGTTGCATTATTATTATTGTTGTCGTTGTTCTTGTTGTTACTGTTACTGTTGTTATTATTGTTAACGTTGTTGTTGTTGTTTGCCATATATAGACAAGTCTAAAGAGTCTCCCGTTGGATCTGGAAATTTATTACATCTTGTAAAATTCTTTGTGTATGGGTGGGGAGTGGGAAGGTATAGGGGTGTGTGTGTATGTGTGTATGTGTATGTGTGTGCGTGTGGATATTTAGGTTTTGGAACTCTTGATTGTCCAATCTGTTTATCTTGGGTGGAGAAAATACATTATTGCTTTTTGACATTTTGATATATTATATTTGATAACCATTCGTTTACTTTCTTCTTCGCTTAGGATAGCGGTAAGGGGTACTAACCGCAAAGGTGTACAAAGAAAAAAAAACTGATGAAATTTAGACAGTTAGACATTCACACTTCGGAAAATACCCAGAAAAACACAAACGAGCACATTTGCACAATGCACACTTTAACAAAAATAGCTTTACCAGAGTGAAACTTTGTGAGCTAGAAAGAAACTTTGAACACGGAGTTTACTCGGTTTTAAGCATTCGGGCTCGGTCTCGAGTTTTGAAAATATATTCCCCCATCCTTTTCTCTCCACTAGTCTCAGAGGCCCTAAAAATATGTTTAAAACGGCCATGGATGCTCCGCCCTTCCCTGACCGAGCGATTAAACAAATTGAGAAAACTCTTCTTGATTTCCTCCCATTCCACTTATACATCCATCTCCTCTCTTAACTTTACCTTATCTGTTCAGACATCTGTGTATTAAGGACCCTTGTTACTGTTGTTGTAGTTCTACCTTCTCCGAATTGTCTAACTCTCGCTCCTTGGGGAATGAGAGCAATTCGTTTTCATTAGCGATACCACTTCTCAGCGTCTGACAATCATTATAACCTTCTATCGTAACTATGTGACACAACAGGATATCGGAGCGAGCTGAGGGGAGATATCCAAAAGTAAACTAAAGTGCAGTAGGGAGAGTTTTGTTGGTGAAGGTGGGAGCGGTGCTAACGTTTATTGTATTGGTATACGTTATGGTTTTGATGGTTTTGTTTTCGTCGTTTGTCGTGGTGGTGGCGGTGATAACGATAGCGTTGTGGTTCTTGGTGGTTATGTTGATGGTGAGTGATGGTGCTATTAGTAGTTTCAGTATTGGTATTGGTATTGTTGGTTGTAGTGATGCTGCCGCTACTGTGGTGAAGTTTGTTCTCCTCCACCAGCTGTGCCAATGGCAATAATGGTTACTTCTTGTCTTCATATCAATTATGTGGTGTTGGCAATCGCTTTAAGAATTAACTTTGTAATTGTTGTTGCTTCTGTTGAAGAAGTAAAGTCCTTAAGATGTCCGTGGATTTCCACGTGTGATATAGAGAGGGTTTTCTTTTCTTCCTACCCCAAACCTGAAACTTTAAATATCTTTCTGAAATTTGATACACGGATTAGGGGGGGGGGGGGTCAAAATTAGCCTGTAATTAGAGTGGACAGGTATGCTTTAATGGAGCACTTTGAATTATTAGGTGTTATTCACAGATCTGTTGTTTCATATAAAACATGTCTCCGCTCAACTGACAACCATACACTACAATCCAACATGCTCTAGGTAATCGTATGAGGCACCGTTTTGTAGATTGGACACATTTTATTTTGTCCCTTGTCCAATCTGTTTCTGGATGTTTGTCGATTCGGATCATGACTTCGGGCCAGGTGGGTGAATTGCTGTTTCTCTGCACTTACCAATGTTTATGTACATCTGAGCACAGTGTTTAGAGGCTGATTGTGCAGATACTTGTGTGTGTTATGTTTTCTATGTTGTCTGGATTGAGGGATACAATCTATGGTTTACGATGGTGAGTTTTGTGGTTACTGTGAATCTGTTTTGTTGTTGCTTTTTTCACTGTTTAGTCAAGGGAAGAAGAGCAGTGCCTAAGATTCTTTTCATGGCTAGGTAGCCTCAAACAGGGGACCTGACCTGAAAGCTTGCAAGAGAGGGGAATCTCCCAAAGGCATCTAAGAGTGAGGTGCTGGTGTTAAATTCGGTGACCAATTAAATCTAACATACAAGTAGACTTCAGCAGGATTCGAGCTCATAAGACAAAATACCAGAATAAAAACGGCAATGTATCTCATCAGATGTTCTAATAATTCAGCCAATCCCCTGGTACTTTATCTTATCGAACCCAAAAAGATGGAAGGCAAAATTGACGTAGGGGTGTCGTAGTGAAATACGGGCATTTTTTGTTTAAACCTGGCAGAGCCCATCTCCTCTCCAGGTAACACAGAAGATTTCTTCAAGAGAAGGATAGAGAGTGAGAAAGAGATATAGAGAAAGGATCGACCCCAGTACTGGATTGGTACTTTTTATCGACCTCGAAAGACAAAGTTGACCTCGGTGGGATTTAAACCCAGACCACAGAGAACCGGAACGAATACAGGAAAGCATTTTATCCGACGTTCTAACGACTGTGCCAATTTGCCGCCATTTGAATGACATTAAGAATAACAAAAAACAACAATGGTAAATTCGCTAATTATTTAATTTATGAATTAATTATTTTGTAGACGCAGGCATGACAAAGTGGTAAATAAGTTCATTTCTCAATCATAAGGAGCCAGATTTCGATCCCATTTACGCGGGAAACTGTGTGAGGATTATATCTGTAAACCAATTTGAACTACGAACTTTGTGTGGAGCGTAAATATGTCGGGAATACTCAACAAATTACACGTTAAATAGTGAATCGGACATTCAGTTGATCGAACGTTGAAGTTTCTCTCTTTGTTTTGTGTTGTAACCCACTATTTAATTGGTCATTTATTTGTATGCGCGTGTGTGTGTGCATATGTGTACGTGCGTGGGTGTTTGTGCATGTTTGTATGTGTGTGTTTTTACGTGTGTGTTTTTTTATGTGCGTGCGCCTGTGTGTTTGTGCGTGTGTTTGTGCATGTTTCTTTATATTTATTTTTATGTGCGTGCGCCTGTGTGTGTGCGTGTGTGTGCGTGTGTTTGTGCATGTGTGTATGTCATCATAATAATCAATTTATTTATCCATTTATTTATTTATATATTTTTATGTTTCGGCTTTTTCGTGTGTTTCTTTTGTTTTCAAGGCGTATGTTCAGGTGAGTGCGGCAGTCAACGTTAAGCTGGATGGGGCGAGGGGCAAGACTCACACAGCTCCATATGCTCCTTAGTGCCACAATGACACACTGTCTCCAGTGCCGATCACTGTTTTTGTTGTTGTTTTGTTTCTTAAATAACGACCACAGACAGAAGCTGCTTTGCTTTTTCTTGTTGTTGTTACTTTGACTCCCCACCCCTCTACACACACCACTATCACCATCAACTATACCACTGTCTTGTCACCATTATCACTACCACTACCACCATAACTATCAACACTATCGCAACCATCAATGCCACTACCATTAACAACACCACTACCACCACTACCACCACTACCACCACTACCACCACTATAACCATCACAATCCCCCCTCAACCATTTCCGCTCCTACGACCATCAACACCGCCACGACCAATTCCACCACCACCACTACTATCAATATCACCACCACCACCACCACCACATTCAACACCACCTCCACCTCACAACTACCACCACTACTACCATCACGAAGACGACGACCACCACCACCACCACCTCCACCACTATCTACACCACAACTACCACTGCTACCACCACTACTACCATCACTAGACGACGACGACCACCTCCACCACTATCTAACCACAACTACCACCACTACTACCACCACTACTACCATCACGAAGACGACGACCACTACCACCACTACCTCCACCACTATCTAACCACAACTACCACCACTACTACCACCACCACTACCATCACGAAGACGACGACGACCGCCACCACCACCTCCACCACTATCTAACTACAACTACCACCACTACTACCACCACTACTACCATCACTAGACGACCACCACCACCACCACCTCCACCACTATCTACACCACAACTAGCACTGCTACCACCACTACTACCATCACTAGACGACGACCACCACCACCACCTCCACCACTATCTACACCACAACTACCACTGCTACCACCACTACTACCATCACTAGACGACGACCACCACCACCACCTCCACCACTATCTACACCACAACTACCACTGCTACCACCACTACTACCATCACTAGACGACGACCACCACCACCACCTCCACC
Source organism: Eledone cirrhosa (assembly GCA_964016885.1). Classification (NCBI taxonomy): domain Eukaryota; kingdom Metazoa; phylum Mollusca; class Cephalopoda; order Octopoda; family Eledonidae; genus Eledone; species Eledone cirrhosa. The sequence continues at coordinate 217,997,490 of OZ024742.1, read as the reverse complement.
ACTATCTACACCACAACTACCACTGCTACCACCACTACTACCATCACTAGACGACGACCACCACCACCACCTCCACCACTATCTACACCACAACTACCACTGCTACCACCACTACTACCATCACTAGACGACGACCACCACCACCACCTCCACCACTATCTACACCACAACTACCACTGCTACCACCACTACTACCATCACTAGACGACGACCACCACCACCACCTCCACCACTATCTACACCACAACTACCACTGCTACCACCACTACTACCATCACTAGACGACGACCACCACCACCACCTCCACCACTATCTACACCACAACTACCACTGCTACCACCACTACTACCATCACTAGACGACGACCACCACCACCACCTCCACCACTATCTACACCACAACTACCACTGCTACCACCACTACTACCATCACTAGACGACGACCACCACCACCACCTCCACCACTATCTACACCACAACTACCACTGCTACCACCACTACTACCATCACTAGACGACGACCACCACCACCACCTCCACCACTATCTACACCACAACTACCACTGCTACCACCACTACTACCATCACTAGACGACGACCACCACCACCACCACCTCCACCACTATCTACACCACAACTAGCACCACTACCACCACTACTACCACCACTACGACCACTACTTCTACCACTATCAACACGACTACTACCTCAGCCTTCTCCATCACCATTACCACCATCTTAGCCACCATTATCATCACAATTCAATTCTTCCCTCGCCATACAGTTAGCTTCTTCTTCTGTCCTACACACAGAGTTGGCCTCTCGCCCTTGTCCCACCCCGATCTACCGGGGGCTTACTCAATATGCCTCTATCTTATTTAATTTGCAATCGCACAAAACACCTGGAGTTCACAGCGTTTTTTTGTTGGCGTTGTATGTACACAAAATGGACAGCTGTAGTGGAGAGAGAGCGAGAGATAGGGGTGGGATGAGTTATATGGCGATAGAGAGAGAGGGAATTATGAAGAGGAGGAGGAGGGCAATAAGTTAAGTTAGAGGAAGGACGAAGGAGGATGGGGAATTAGTTCAACAGAAAGGGAGAGAAAGATTGAGCGAAAGGGGGAAAGCTGTAAAGGAAGGGAGAGGAAGAGGAGAGGAAGAAGCTATTGGGGAGAGAAAGCGAGGGAAAATGAGTGCAGTAGGTGGAGGAGGAGCTAGAAATTAGAAGTGATAGGAGAGGGAAAGGGGAGAGGGGCGAGGAGAAGGAAAAGTGAGGTATCAGTGATATCAAGAGAGAGAGAGGGAGAAAAGGTAAAGTGATCATGTTAGTGAAATAGAGGTGGGGGGGGGGGGGTGAGCTTGAGGGGAAATAAGAGAATGAAGTGTAGGGGAAGAAAACAGATAGGTAGGTAGATATATAGATCGATAGATAGATAGATAGATAGATAGATAGATAGATAGATAGATAGATAGATAGATCGATAGATAGATAGATAGATAGATAGATAGATAGATAGATAGATAGATAGATAGATAGATAGATTCAGGACCCCGATGGCTGAGCTCCGACCGTTTCGACAGCTAGATCCGAACAGTTCGGATCTAGCTGTCAAAACGTCCGGAGCTCAGCCGTCGGGGTCCTGACTCTTTTCCTATTACCCACTCTACAACCCTAAGTATCGAGTACTCTGGAGGTTATGGTCCACCTGGTATCTTACCACACCTTCTTTGTTATATAGATAGATAGAGAGGGATCAAATATATAGAGAGAGATCAAATAGAGAGAGGGGTCAAATAGAGAGAGAGCGGTCAAACAGAGAGCGGTCAAATAGAGAGAGGGGTCAAATAGAGAGAGGGGTCAAATAGAGAGAGGGGTCAAATAGAGAGAGAGCGGTCAAATGAAGTAGGAATTAGACAAAGAAAGTGTATGAGATTTTATATAATATAGAGTGAAGGGGATTGAAGAGAAGTAAAAGGAAGAATAGAAGGGAGGGGAGGGGAGGGTAAAGTGAAAGTAAAAGGCTCGATGGAAGGAAGGAAAGAAGAAAAGTAGACAAAGAAAAAGAGAGAAAAAGAAGGAAAGAAAGAAAGAAAGAAAGAAAGAAGAAGAAGAAGAAGAAGAAGAAGAAGAAGATAGAGGTCAGTAATATGTAACATGATGATTTAAAAGACTTCCATTAACTGACATTATATATGCAATTTGTAGACAAAATCTTCTTGGAGTGTTAAAAAAAATCTAAAAACAAGCAAGGGAGATAACCCCTATATAATGAATGCTATGAAATTTTGGAAAATATAGAAAATGTATTGGAAGTGGAATTGGTCTTTAAATCCAACCAGTTTGAATCTTATCAGACTTCCTCGGTGAAATACATTCTATTCTAGTGAATTATGGGATAGGTTGTGGTAGAGGAGTCGTTGAGTCGTTGAATATAAACATTAGTTGGACAGTGGTAATAAAACGAGGAATAGGAATATGGAAGATAAGATATATATGACGAATATAACAGCACTAACCAGTTAACACAGCGTCCCCAACCCTATTTGCCTACACACAAATTGTAAATAATATACTATATATAAATAAATATTATATATTTTTTATTTTACTATATTTATATGTATTGATTTCTAGTATAGACACGAGGCCAGTAATTGGAGGGAGGGGGGGTCGATTAAATCAACCCCAGTACGTTACAGGTACTTTATTTTATCGACCCCGTAAGGATGAAAGGCAAAATTAACCTCGGTGGGATTTGAACTCAGACCGTAAAGGACCGTAACTCTTTGCTGCAAAGCATGGTGTCCGACTCTCTACCGATACTGCCAATCCACCTCCCTAACTATATTTATATATATGTATCATTTGATATCTAATATACTATTATATCATATCTAAAGCCCCACCACCACTACCTCCTTAGACCCCAGCGCCCACTTGACCTTCTCATTGCCCCCCCCCCCCCCCCGGGGGGGGGGGGGGGTAAGAGAACGCCACTTTGAGAACATCTGAGTTAACAGAATAACAACTACAGCAATAACAATAGCAGCAACAACTACAACAAAAGCGACAGCTACAACAGCAGTAATAACAACAACAAAAGTGACAGCTACAATAACAACTTGATGGGCCTCTATCGGTTTTGAAAATGAATTTTCCAGTAGTTCGATCAACAGGTACATCCTGCTCGTGAAATTAACGTATAAGTGATTCAACATTCCACAGACACGTGTAATTCTCAGGGAGAGTCAGCAAGTTACTGTGTGTGATAAAACTGGCCTTTCTGAATTACATGTACAATCCATCCGACAGACTTCCAAACAGTTTTTGACAACCAAATCCCACTTACACGACAACGTCTACAACTAGTACCACCACCACTGCTGCTACAACTACTACTACTACTGCTACTACTACCACAACTATTAACACTACCACTACTACTACTGCTACTACTACTACTGCTACTGCTACTAATATTACTACTTCTACTACTACTACTACTACTACTAATATTACTACTTCTACTACTACTACTACTACTACTACTACTACTACTACTACTACTACTACTACCACAACTATTAACACTACCACTACGACTACTACTACTACTACTACTACTACCACAACTACTATTACCACCACCACTACTACTACAACTACTATTATTACTACTACTACCACCCCACTACTACTACTACTACTACTACTACTACTACTACTACTACTACTACTACTACTAGTACTACTACTATTATTACTACTACTACTACCACCACAACCACCACTACCACAACTACTACTACTGCTGCTACTACTACTATTCCTACTACTACTACCATCACCCCACCACTACTACTACTATTATTACTACTACTACCACCACCACCACCACCACCACCACCACCACCACTACTACTACTACTACTACTACTACTACTACTACTACTACTACTATTCCTACTACTACTACTACTACAACAGTCACTACAACAACAGCAACAACCACCACAGCTAAAACAACAATAGTTACATCAAATACAATAACTGCAGCAACTAAAACAAAAATAACAAACACCACAACAACTACCGAAACAGCAGCAATTACTAATAATTGTTTCTACTTTAGGCACAAGGTCAGCAATTACCCAGCGTATTACTGGTACTTTATTTTATCGACCCCGTAAGGATGAAAGGCAAAGTTAACCTCGACGGGATTTGAACTCAGACCGTAAAGGGACGTAACTATGCTGGAAAACATGGCGTCCAACCCTCTACTGATACTGCCAAATGTCAATACTACATCACCACTACTACCAATACTACTACTACCACCACTGCTTCTTCTACTACGGCAACTACACCCTACCACTACAACTACTACTACTACTGCTATTACTACTACTGCTGCTGCTGCTGCTACTGCTACTACTACTACTACTTCTACGACTACTACTACTACTACTACGACGACGACGACGACGACGACTACTACTACTACCACTACTACTACTACTGCCACTACTTTTACTAGTACTACTACTACTACCACCACCACCACCACCACTACTACCACTAATACTACTACCACTACCACCACTACTACTACTACTACCACTACCACCACCACCACCACTACTACTACTACTACTTCTACTATTACAGAAAAAGAGACAACTGCAATATATGTTGTAAGGCAAAATGATGAGTAATAGATATCGATCCTTTGTCACTATTTTGTAACTTTGTTCAGAAAGATTTGATCAAATCTGATTTATATCTACAAAAAAAGACAGTACGATGTCGTTCTAAGGAATATTGAATCAAGACTGGCTTTTATCTGGGTAGAAAATTAGAAGCAGTTGGTCTAAGAACTATTGAATCAAGACTAGCTTATAACTGGATAGAAGACTGCGAAAC
>OZ024742.1:217977568-217987568 GCA_964016885.1 Eledone cirrhosa | reverse complement strand
TCGTTATATATATAGGAGCAGTTTAGGTATGATACATTTTATTACTAATTATATCTAAATGTTTCTTCTCTCTTCATAATGTATATATATATATATATATATATATATATATATATATATATATATATATATATATATTAATAAGAGGAATTCCAACTTTGTCTGATTTACTCGTTTTATTTACAATCCTTTAAAATTTATAATGGTATTTTAATGAAATAGTATGATAGAATATTAATATATATATATATTATATATATATAAGTATTGAAGTTTCCGTTGAAAATTGAAAAAGTCATAGGAGTGAAGTGTGCTCTATGTAAGTACCAGAGCAAAATTTAATGTATAATAAACAATACAATAAAATTACCTCATTACCAGAGGTTTCCCGAAGAAGACGAATACGAAAAACGTCCTCATTCGTTCGTCGGACAAGGCAATTTAAAACATAGTGAAATATTTGGAAAGTCTCCTCAACATATATATATATAGATATATATATAGATATAGATATAGATAGATATAAATATATATATATATATATATATATATATATATATATATATATATATATATATATATATATATATGTATGTGTGTGTATATATATAAATATATATATATATATTCAGGGTGTAACGTGAAGTTACTGTAGGTTCACCCAGGTGAGCACTCGATGTTTAGGTTCACGTCGGTAGCGAGGTGTAGAGGTAGACAGAGTGTAATATAATGTCATTACAACAGCGGTCCGACGAGCTTTTGATTCCAGAGTCGGGCCAGATCGAACTTTTAGCTGATCGATAGCGAAACGCACGTCACCAATCAATAAACGTAATGAAGGCTTAACAAATCGTCCTTGTATTATACATATATATGTGTGTGTGTGTGTGTGTGTGTGTGTGTGTGTGTGTGTGTGTGTGTGTGTGTGTGTGTGTGTGTGTGTGTGTGTGTGTGTGTGTGTGTGTGCGTGTGTGTGTGTGTATGTAAGTATATATATGTATATATATAGAGAGAGAGAGAAAGAGAGAGAGAAAGAGAGATCGAGAGAGTGAGATGGAGCGGGGGGAGAGAGAGAGAATATCTACTAAAACGTTAAAAACGTTGCATGAAAATAACGGCGCGGAGTGGAAAAGCCTGTCACCTATCAAGGAAATGATTAGTCTGGATGGCTCCTAAATACAATATCTTATAATGGTTATGTTTATCAAATGGATCAGAAGACGTGTAAAGTCAGGTTTTACTAGTAACTTCGACGATACATGCCTGTGATTCAAAGGTAGGTTATACAACACCCTTATTTTCATACGTTTTTGAGACGTGGATCTCCAAGTCTGAAGATACATTGGGAAATAAATCACAAACATCTTAATTCTTTCAAAGTATATAACGTTGTCGACAACAGTAAATAGATACCATGTCTACGATCATAGATTTATCTGAAAACTGATGACTTTATAAACTAACTATACGGTGCCGAAAAACGAAACAAAGTTATTTTTATATAAAATAGTTATTGATAAATTAAGCGATCATTTCAAGAAACACCTACATATTCTGATCACGTCCAATTATTTTCAGCAGTGCTTAATGAAAACTAGTCAATCACATATTGGTTAAGAAACTGGTCAATCATATATTGATCGCTGGCTCAAGGTTGCAAGTTTAAAGATAATGCTTTGAATGTCATCGATAGTCAGATACTTGACCGAATTGTTACAGTTACGTCATTCGAAGAAGTACAGTGTACTTGTAGTCGCGACGAAAATTCATCATTCCGCGATATATTAAAGGTCGTAACATTCGTGCTAAAAAAAGTCGAACATCTACTTAGTTATACATTCTTCTTCTTCTTCTTCTTCTTCTTCTTCTTCTTCTTCTTCTTCTTCGCCCACTTATTCATGAAAGGGTCGTGGAGTAAGAGTCCTCAAACACACCTTCCAGCGGGTCTAGTCAGAAGCAACCGTTTCCAACAGATCTGGCTGGATCCCCAAGCAAGACCAGCCAAGCTGGCTCCCCTGCCAGTTGGTTTTACCAGAAAAATCTGTCCAGCGATTCTTTCCTGAGACATTCTAACCACATGTCCACAATATTGGAGCGGTGATCTCTCAATTCGGAGAGATAGCGGCCTTACTTGGAGTGACTCTCTGATCTCCGAGCTACACACTCTAACGAGTAAGGTTACTCCTAAGACCCTTCAGAGTAAACCCATTTTGGCTGCTTGTATTCGCGATCATATTCTTTCCGTCATTACCCAAGATTCATGACTATAGATATGGGTTGGCATGAATACCGAATTGAAGACAGTGATTTTAGCTTTTACACCTACCTCCCTTCTTCTGATTACTGAATACTGAAGCATCGAATACTAAGGATATTTCTACAGTTTCGTCGAATCATATGAAATAAATTTTAAGTTATTCGTAATCAAAATTCAAATGTAAATAATATAAAATAAACTAAAAAAATTGGAAATGTTGCGGAAGATCTTATATTGCTCTCGAAAGAACGGATAATCATCATAAGGATAAAAGTTGTAATTCATATGGGAAAGTTGGTCATTTGGAATGAAATCAAAATCAAAATAATAATTATTTTAAATGTACTGAAAGTTGCCAAATCAATTATATAAACTACTCTTTCTTTGAAAACAATTCTATCAGTAAGATATAGGAATCAAATGAATTAAATATTGAATCTAATTCGATATATATTAAAGTTTGTGTGAAAAATATAAATACGTGTATATATCGATAATATAATTATTAAATAAAAATTACATTAATTGATTTAAATACATATAAAATGTTAGGTCTCCACTATAAAAGCTTTATCGATAAAATCAAATGCTTATCGATAAAATTTCAACTAAAGGAAAATTACTGTTAAAATTGAAAAAATACATGCTCCAAAATTTAAAAGATATTGTTATTGATACAGAAATAGGTTCAAATTTATGGGATTATATTGATTAAAAGGCATCTAATATTTTGTCGTACTCTATACTCTATAATATTGATTTTTAATTTAGGCACAAGACCAGTAAATTTGGCGTTAAGGAAAAGTTAATTCAATCAAACTCAGTACTTGACTGATACTTTATTTTATCGATTCCTGAATGATAAGAGGCAAAGTTAATCTCGGAGGAATTTGAACTCAAAATGTAAAGAGTCAAAACAAATATATCAATAGCATTTCATTCGACGCTCTACCAGTTCTACCAATCTACTACTCTCTCTCTATACTCCACAATATAACTGACAGTATTAATAAAACTGATAATTAAACAGATTATAATATTTAAAATAACATATACTATTTATGTGGTATAAATTCAGATGAATGTTCACATAACTTAAGTCGTTGCACAAAAAAAAAAGAATGGGAAGTACTGAACCAATCAATCACAGCGATATGGCAATGCCAAACGTCACTGTTTGGCATCTGAATCGAAGAGATCTCACCTGTGAAGATTTTAAAGTCATCATTAACTAACAAAGAAGATCACCACCCAAATATCAGATATAATGAATTGTTCCATAAACTTCAATGTTTAAAAGAGTTAACAGAAAAATCACAAAATTAAAAATGTTAAATACTAATTTCAGTCTTTACAGTTACAAATGAATATCATTCTGAATTTCTCGTGTATCTTGTCGATCGAATAGTATCTGAAATAAAGAATTCTCGTGCATATTTGAATGATATCTTCACCGAGATGACGCATGCATACATTTAAATAATTTAGAAATAATATTCAATCTATTAAAAGACTAAGCTTAAAATCTCATAAAGAATAAATGCAAGATTATTTTCCACATAGAAGTCGATTGGCTACTCTATCAGCGTAACTAAAGATTATCCTAAAAAGTATCAATGCTTTTTTTATCCAAATGAACAAGATTCCAGACCTCATTCGCTTACCGGTTGGGATGGAACTCGGCAGATTGGACTAAGGAAACATTGTTTCCATTGGTCTTGCCAATACTAACTACCTGGTAGAAGGAACAATGCGAAATAAAGTGTCTTGCTCAAGGAGATAACGCATCGCCCGGGCCGGGAATCGGCTTCACAACCTCGTGATTGTGAATTTAACTCTCTAATCTCTAAGCCATTACGAATTACCGATTACAAAAATTACGAATAAAGTATTTGCATTTATCTTGATAGTTAAAAACGTGGCAAAAAGGAAAGTATTGTTCGAATGATCAGAGGAGTGTCACGAAAGAATTAATCAGCTAAAATAACAAGTGATTGAGGCTACAGAGCTCAGACTATACAAAGAAAATTTGCCACACATTTTGGCAGTTGTTGTGTTGCCAGTCAGTGTTAAGGCGGTTGTGTTATAACGTAAAAATGCTACTGAACGTCCATTGGCTCATGTATATACGATATTATATTTGGACTTCATAAATTTAATCAAATAATGGTGGAGGGATAAGCGGAGGGGTTGGTCATTTGATTAAATTCTTAAAAGTGGGTCGGGGATTGGAATAAACGGGGTGTTGGAAAATCAGTAAATGTATAGTGTACGTTCCTAAAAATTGGCATTTCTTGTAACGTTCTTTTTTCATGTCATATATAATATTTTTTTTTATGTAAAATAAAATTATTATTCAATTCTCCAGATGCTGTATCAAAATGAATCACAATAAAATTTCGCCGAACATAGATTAGTAAAATTTAATAAGCGAGGTGGGTGGAATAAGAGGTGCGGGAAGAGATCTGAAAAATTAATAAGCGGTATGGGGGACAATTATACAAGACCTGAGAGTAGAATTATTCACCGATCGCAAGTCGCTAATACACATATTTTCACCGAATAAAAATATCATTCTGTACTTCCTTCAGCATTGAATGGAAAACCACCGGCTGAAGTACTGTACGACAAACAGTCACGAGCGATTATGTCAATATCATTGCCGTCAAACCATGACAGACCTGTCAACTCTCCCCATCCGACGGAGAGATCTCCCACCCTCTTTGGGTGGGTGAGAGATGTTTTCTCTTGTGAAAATGGGTATAGCTTTCATTATCTAAAATCTCATTTCTCCCCGTTTTGAGGTACTTTTTTTCATGGTACTCTCCATTTTGGTTTTTAGAGGCTGGCAGCTCTGCCATGATCAAGTACAGTACAAACAGTCCCAAAAAATCGTATAAAAGACGATAAGTATTTAACAGGGATTATGGAAATAAAGCTAAATGGATTTGTGGCAAAATTACAACGAAACATTAATTGAAACAGTCGGGGGCTAATGAAAAAAAACAGCACCAGAATCAGATTCGGTTAAGGTATTATCCAGGACCATTGCAGACCAGGCGTACATTAGATGAATTCAATGACTGGCTGTTGCACGTAATTGATTTACATCGATTTACAGCTAGCGTCGCCACCACCTGCCATATATCATATATACACACACATATATATATAAACATACATGCATATGTATATATATACATCTGTATATATATATATATGTGTGTGTGTGTGTGTGATGTGTGTGTGTATATATATATATATATATATATATATATATATATATATATATATATAAATACATATGTATGTGTGTGTGTATGTATATATATATATATGTGTGTGTATATATATATATACAGTATATATATATATATATATATATGTGTGTGTGTGTTTTCATCCTCAGTGTATTGTGTGTGTGTGTGTGTGTAGAAGTTCTATTTAAATTGTTGGGATACAACAAGCAAATATTTTTATAACTGATATAAAGCACTCAACAAATATTTGGAGTAAAAATACGATATTAACAAATGGAAACTACATTTATAAAACCATATTTATTTCATTATACATATTTCAAGGACACCAAGTTAAATTATGGTGTGCTTTCATCAGATAAAATATAATATAGATCAGTTTTATAAATAAATATTGACATACCCTTAAAAAATGCAACCATTAGTGTTGGAAGCTCCCGGATAGTGGAGCTGAAGCTTAGTTATATTATTATTAGTATTGGATATTTTTATTATTAGTATTGGATATTTTTATTTTTATAGGAAGAATCAGGTGGCGTGCTTTCCACTTCGATAAATCTAATCTAAATGAAAATGTCTCCAATCTGGATAAAATGTTCAAATCTAAAAAAAATCCACCCCCCAACAAACTACTAATGGATTTTGAAAATGATATCATATCTATCATCCAAAGCATCAAATTCAAAAACAACTTCAAAGGCCAGAATTACTTAAGAAATATTAAAAATAATATTGAAAACTTGGAGAAAATGGAGAAAATTCTAGTCAAGCCTGACAAAACCAATAATCTTTACGGAATACAAAAGGACATTTATAACGATCTTATATTAAAGGAATTAAGGAAGAAATACAAAGTAGCAAATAAAGACGACCTTGAAAAATTGAATACAGATGCCTCTTATATAATGCATGAACTAGGCATTGAAAATAGGACACAATCCTTCATGCCAAGGAAACCTAAGATTAATATGAAGGATCATAAAAGGAACTTCGAAACTGATTTACCAGTCAGATTAATTGCACCATCTAAATCGGACCTTGGCAGACTTAGCAAAAATATTCTGGACAGAATAATACCACAAATTAAGAATTTATCTTTTTTTAAATTATGGAAAGGAACTAGTGAAGTTATCGATTGGTTTAAGGAAATTAAATATAACTATAATAATAAGTTTATTCAGTTGTATATTGCTAACTATTACTCATCTATCACTCCTAATATACTGAATAAGGCACTAACTTACGCATTTAAACATACAGACCTAACTAGCAATGAAATGCACATTATATTATCGGCACGGAAAATATTAATAGAATTTAATAACCAACTCTGGACTGGGGCAGATAGAAATAATAATTTCGACATAACTATGGGATCATCCGATTCCGCTCAGGTAACGGATCTTGTGGGCCTATTTATAATTAATTCTCTACATAGAAAAATACCTGAGATAACCGGAGGTTTACATCGTGACGACATGCTTTTACTTATAGAAAATAATAACTGTGAACTAAATAGAAAAATAAAACAAATTATACAATTTTTTAATTACCTTAATCTAAAAGTAGAAATAGAGAATAACCATAAAATAGTTAATTTTCTAGATGTAACACTAAATCTTAACACATGTCTTCATTATCCATTTCACAAACTAAATGAGAACTTAAATTACGTCAATTTTAACTCTAATCATCCCAGATCCGTTAAAAATACTATAGTGAACTCTGTACAAGAACGAATTTCGAGAATTTCAGCTAATAAGAATATATTTGATGAAAAAGCACATTATTACAACGAAGCGTTAGGTAGAGCTGGGTATGGAAATAAAATTAAATACATCGATAATAATAATAATATAACAACTAACCATAATCGTAACAATTTTAACTATGGTAACACTCTCTCTCCTTCTTTATCTTTATCTTTCTCCGTAACCCAACGGCTTATTTTAAAAATAAAAATATCCAATACTAATAATAATATAACTAAGCTTCAACTCCACTATCCGGGAGATTCCAACAGTGATGGTTGCATTTTTTAAGGGTATGTCAATATTTATTTATAAAACTGATCTATATTATATTTTATCTGATGAAAGCACACCATAATTTAACTGGGTGTCCTTGAAATATGTATAATGAAATAAATATGGTTTTATAAATATAGTTTCCATTTGTTAATATCGTATATATATATATATATATATATATATATATATATGTGTGTGTATATGCGCTACAATTTATGTACATGTAGATGCAGAAAGGGGAAGTGTTTGGTGTTAATTGATAAAAAAGAGGGGAATTGGAAGAGAGGTGTTATGTTGATGTAGAGAGGGGAAGATTTTGGTGGTAATGAATAGAGGGAGAGGATTGATAGAGATAGGTATTGATAGATATAGAGAGGGGGAGAGTTTGGTGGTAATTGATATTCTGAGGGAGGTTGGAAGAGTGTGTTGTATATTAGATATAGAGAGGAGAGAGATTGATGTTTATGATATAGAGAAGGGTATTGGAAGAGAGTTCCGTGTAGTAAATATAGAGAGGGGGAGATTTTGGTGCTAATTGATATAGAGGGATATCGAAGAGAGTTCCGTGTAGTAGATATAGAGAGGAGGAGAGTTTGGTGTTAATTGGTTGTAACCTTACGTCCCATTGATTTCAGAGTCGAGCTCGATCGATACAGATCGAACCTTGACTGGTACTTTGCTTTATCGACCCGAAAGGATGAAAGACAAAGTTGATTTTAACACAGAAAGTATAATGAGAATAATAAGAAGAATGAGGATGAGTGGTCGTGTATAGTCAAACCAAGTGTTATATGAAAGTATTGCACAAAAAATTGATAGAGGGTGGCATATAGGAAGGTAAGGGGTGTATAAAAGACAGGAGGATAAATCTATCGTTGGACCGCTTTCGGTTTCGACAATGAACGTTCTAGTTGTTCGATCAACGGAACAGCATGCTCATGAAATGAACTTAGGAGAGTCAGCGGGATATGGTATGTGATAAGGCTGGCCCTTTGTATTACAGGTACTGACCATTCGACCGGCTTCCAAACAATTTCTGTCGAACAGCTTCACTTACAAAGCATTTGTCGATTCTAGTCTATGGGAAATTATACTTGTCGAGGATGCCACGCAGTGGGATTGAACTCGAGACCTTATGATTGAAAAGCGAACTTCTTAACCATTTGGCCATGCTGTGCCCACTCGTAGGATAGTGGAACCTAATTGAATTATATAAAGGGATTTGCTTGTACTGCTGGACTACTCTTATCCAACACCGCAAACTGCCATCCTAAGCGATTTCCGTCGAGACATTTAGCTTTTTGAGGTTCACTTTTACCTTTTTTTTTTTTTTGTGAATGTTTATGGGGAACATTTGGTAGTTTATTCCAATTGAACTAAATGAAAATGTGATAAAAACTGTACAATATACACATAACATTAACCCTTTACCACTTTAACCAGCCAGAATTCTCTCGTCTCTTTCTGTTCAAACCGGTCCTAACTGACTGCTCATACTTATGTTAAGGTATTGTTCTCAAAATAAATAATATCAAAATCTTGTAGATTCGATATTATGTTAGATAATTATATGAAAAAATGTTTACCATGAAAATACAATAGCAAATATAGAGTAATGTAAATGAAAAGGGTTAAGGAAACAAAAAGAAAGAAAAGAAAAAGAAAAAAGAATTAAGAGACGAAAGAAAGGGAGAGGGTGGGGAAGGGAGAGAGTGAGGAAGGGAGCGGTAGACTCTACACCCCAGTCCTAGCGGTGTTTCAGCTGCGCCCCGTGGACAAAATGGTAAAGGTATTGTCGCGGAGAACGGCCTGTACCATTTCGTCTGTTGTGTTCTTAGGTCTTCCTCTTTCATTCTTCTTGTGACGCTAAACTCCGCTAGCTGCAGACTGCGCATCAAGATGTGATATCTCTCTCCACAAAGTTCGATCACCAGCAGCAGAGTTCAAATAGCAAAGATCAAAGCCAGTCCATAAGTTGACATTGTCAAGCCATCGTTTTGGCTGCCGGCCTCTGCTTCTCTTACCAGCCAACCTTCCTTCCAGGCGTAACCTACTCACACCACGAGTTGATCTTTTTATAGGGCCGTATAGTTTGAGTACTCTTGACTTGACAATTGATGTAGTTGGTCTAAGTTTGGTAATGTTGAGCAGCTCACTGATACAGATACGGTCGCTGAGCTGCTTGCCAGTCATACGTCTCATGATGTGGTTCTGGAATGTAGAGAGCTTCTGAAGTGACCTTGTTGTCCAATTAAGACAGACAAGACCATATAACACAACTGGTAGGATGTAAGTATCAAAGATCTTAGCCTTCAAATGATAGGATACACGTTTTGATGTTAGCACTTCCTTGTTCCTGTTGAAAGCTGCCCAACCTAGAACAATTAGATATTGCGCAGCAACCATTCTTTTGTTGTTTGATGATAGTTTGTGATATACAAACTCCTCTTTCA
>OZ024742.1:217955068-217967568 GCA_964016885.1 Eledone cirrhosa | reverse complement strand
GATAAATCAGGAAAGAAGAGTGACACGGTTTGCTATACAAAAAAGGTTTTTAATCTCATTGCTGACAATTGTTTCTCTGAACTGGTAGGTCTAGAGATCGCTACCCGCTTGTTTTCACGTTATTCGATCACCAATACAAAGTTATAACCAGTCAATTCATCGGAGCTTCTGAGAATGAAAGGAATATACAGGCATGGCTACTATATATAGTAGTAATGGCATTCAATCAGAACAATAACAACAATACTAACAATGCTAGCAATATATTATTTGAAATAATGACAACATCAATCTAGGTGGGAAGTATAGTATATCTACGATTTTAGCGTGTAAAACTAGCTGACATGAGGCAGATGTATAAAATTGACATGTAAAAGCTGTCATGGGGTGTATTATATATAGTGTAAAGATAAGCCGGTGGCTTTAAACAATGTAGGTCTGGTGGCCGTAAGAATCATTTATTATCTGACAGATGAAGAATTTATCACTGTAGTGAGGATAGTAATATTTATGTGGTCTATATTAGATGAAAGGGTTGTCTAGCTTTCTCATCATCAATAACATACATGTATAAGACAACATTAACAGAGTAGCAATATAATAGGCAAGTTAATACAGAGGTTAAGGAGGCATATATATATAAATTAGGATTGGTGCTCTGAAATAGCGATGTATACATGAATGTATGTATAGTATATTTGGTAATATACCGTATGTTTAATTAAAAACATTTTGAAGACCTTGCGCTATTATTTTAAAGTAGTGACTATGTCACTTACTTCTTTTTCGGCAAAGGAAAGGAGATAAGCTGACAGATTCTGTTTCACACTGTTGGTGTTCCCCAGAGCAACGTACTCCCCGACCTCTGCCGAAAATTATAGAGGCTGGATTCTTATAGAATTCCAGTAATAATCAGGAACTGATTATACAGAGCGATTGCCGGTCCAGCAAAAATTAAAAATTAGGATTGGTGCTCTGAAATAGCGGTGTATACATGAATGTATAATCAGTTCCTGATTATTACTGGAATTCTATAAGAATCCAGCCTCTATAATTTTCGGAAGAGGTCGGGGAGTACGTTCCTCTGAGGAACACCAACAGTGTGAAACAGAATCTGTCAGCTTATCTCCTTTCCTTTGCCGAAAAAAGAAGTAAGTGACATAGTCACTACTTTAAAATAAAAGCGCAAGGTCTTCAAAATGTTTTTAATTAAACATACAGTATATTACCAAATATACTATACATACATTCATATATATATATGTATATATATATATATATATATATATATATATATATATATATATATATATATATATATATATATATATATATATATATTAAGAGCAATATGTATTTTTGTGGGAACTCGAGGACGGCAAGCTGAAGCGCTGCCCTGGGCGGCACACACTTTAGCTCCACCAGTGCACCAACACGATCAGCCATATAAGTAATCAAAGTAATGATTTGAATCCAAAATAGATTCAGGGAGAAAACATGATAGCCAAAGCTTCTGTAAAGATTGAAGTACTACTGTGCTGATCTTCAGCCTTCGCACCTTTTGTAAGAATTACTCTCAGAAGCAAAGAGATTATACCATATCTTTAGGAAGTATACAGAATTTAGGAAGGCGTTTGATTGAATCAGGCATGTTGTTTTATCACGAAGAAATTCAACATAGAGCAAACGTTGATTTAAATCATACAACAGTTTTACGCCAAAGCAAACTGTGCAGCACTCATACAACCATTACTTCCTCACACACTTTCTTGTACCTGTTTTTTTAGTTCTGGTTCAGTAGTAACCCACACCTCTTATTTTCGCGATATGTCTGCTGGTCGATTACACCAACTTATCCACCAAGATAGACAGATAGATGGTTAAATAGATAAATAGAGAGTGAACGTGAGGAATGGATGTAAGGATAGATAGATAGATAGATAGATAGATAGATAGATAGATAGATAGATAGATAGATAGATAGATAGATAGATAGATAGATAGATATGTTTCTTTATTAGCCACAGGGGCACAACAGAAGGGGACAAATACAAAGGAGGAAGTTTACATACAATAAAAACGTGTAAAATATTATCACAAATGCAATTTAAAAATTAGTCGATTTTCCCCAATAGGGGGAGACATTACATATGGGTAACACATAACCCCGAAAAAAAGTGTGCAACCCTCATCTCCAGGAGTACGAAGAGTTTGTATTCCTTTCCTCTCCTCCTCTTTTTCCTCAACCTACAGGCTGATATAGAGAGAAGGCCCATTCACTCGGGCCATTCTCGCCACTATCACCCACCTTTCATAAAACTTGCTGGGGTACAGCATCTCTCTCTCCATCCTGATTCTTATTCCAAAGTGGTATTTGAAAAAAAGAATCAGTTGTTGGCCGGAGAGAAAGGTGTCTGACCTCAGCCCTTTCAACCTTGTCCACCATACAACCTCTTTCGCCATAGCTATCACACAAAGGAAAACCGCCTCTCCTTCGTTTTTGAAGGAGGGTGGCGGTTTGATCAAGACAATGGACTCGGTGGTCAACTGGATTGGTCCCACCCGCGACAATAGTCGTTCTACATAGCCCCACAGGTCAGTGACGCCCGGGCAGTGTATGAATGCGTGCGCGACGGTTTCTTCGTCTCGCACGCACCTCGGACAGATCTTTTTTGCAGGGTCCCTGCCCGGGCGCCCATATCTGTAGAGCTTGTCTCGAACTGGTAGAGCTCCTCGGTAGCACTGCCAGGCCAGGGACTTTTGGAAGTTGTCCATCGGTCCCGGGCGGAAGGTCCTACCGAACAGACTGGCCAGTTCATCTTCCTCTAAGCCTAGAGTTTCACCGAGCGCGTCGTCGCACTTGCTGCGGACCAACCCTATGTAGAATGACGAAGTGGAGTCTCCACTGATCGCCGGGTCCGCCTGCCAGAGGGCTGTGAGCGCCTGAGCACATTCGATGTGCCAGTCGCCCATTTTCCTCGGTCTTTGCTTGACCCAGGACTGCAGCTCGGTCAGCGAGACGAGTCGTGGGAAGGCTCGCCTCACGAACGGGGCCCACACCGGTTGTCCGGTGAGGAATACGTAGAGATGCCGCAGCCTGAGCGCGTGTTTGCGCATCGTCAACCACGGCATCCCCAGCCCTCCGTTAGAAGGGTGTTGGCAGCAGATGGATCTTCTCACCAAAGGAGCCCGCCTCTTCCAAAGGAATCGGAAGAGCGCGCGCTCCATTTTGGCGAGCGTTTTGGCTGGACAAGGCGGTCAAGCGGTAGTAGATGGCGGACGCTATAAAAGTGTTCGCCACCTCCGCTCGACCTTTCAAGGATAGTTTGCACTCGGCCCACTTCTGGGTGAGTGCAAACACCTTGGCCGTCACTTCGTTCCAGTTCTTCTCCACCTGGAGGTCCGGACCAAACCAGACCCCGAGCAGCTTTACCGGTCCTTCCGTCCAGCGTCCGACGACGCCATCGGAAGGAATCGGTTTGCCTCTCCACGATCCGATTTGCAAACCGATGGACTTGTCCCGGTTCAGCTTCGCTCCTGTGAAACTTTCGTATTCCTTCAGTAAGGTGGCGACTTCCTCGATTTGCGAGGCGCTCGACACCATTATTGTCACGTCGTCCCGGTTCCAGAGGGATGCCCTGCAATAGCTCCAACTTCCGCAGTAGTGGCTCGAGAGTAAGTACGTACAGAAGGGAGGAGAGAGGGCATCCCTGTCGAATGGATCGCGTAATATGGAACGGCTCCGATAGGTAGCCGTTCACCTTGACCCTTGAGCAGATGTTGCTGTTGTGCATTGCAGCAATCCAGCCCCTGAACACGGGTCCGAAGCCTGCCGCCTCGAGCACTGCATCCAGGTAACGATGGTCAACCCTATCGAAAGCCTTAGACTGATCCAAGTTGATCAGGGCCCCACCGAAGCCGGGTTTACACCCTACCCTCTCTAAGATGTATCGCATGAGGTGGAGGTTGTCGTGTATGGACCTGGTCGGGATTGCGCATGTCTGCGCTTCTCCCACCAGGTTCTCGACGACAAGCGCCAGCCTCTTTGCCAACACCTTGGCCAAAATCTGTAACTCTGTGTTTAGCAGAGTTATGGGCCGGAAGTTGCCTATGTCATCCCCCTTATTCTCGTCCTTCCTGATTAGTGTGACCACGCCCCCGGTTACAGAACTGGGAATTCTCCCGTTCTGTTGCCTGTTGCAGTAGACCGCTTCCAGGAGACCGGAGAATAAGTCCGGCATTGCTACGTAAAATTCGTAGGGTAGACCGTCGAGACCTGGAGATTTACGTTTGCCGCATTGGCTCAGCGCGTCCCCTATCTCAGTGGCTGAAATCGGCTTTTCGCAGAACTTTGCCTCGCTGTCCGAGAGTCGCGGTAGGCCGTCGAGGTATGGACCGAAATCCATAGCCTCTCCCGGCGCCCCCCCCCCCCCCGAACAGCTGAGCAAAGTGCCGCTGAAAAGCCGCACGCATCTGCTTCGGCTCACGTATCACGCGTCCGTTTTGGTCCTTCAAAAACCGAATCGTGGACTTGTTGCCACTTTTTGCCTCCGTCACTCGGGCCCAGCTAACAGCTTTGGCTCCCTCGTTTCCCTGAGCACGTATTTTGCTTCTGACAACGCAGCCCTCGTGCTTTGCGTCGAAGAGCTGGTCCAAGGCCGTTCTCGTTGCTAGCACGCTGGCTACGTTGCCACTTCTAATTGCCTCTTCTACTTTATCTACCAGTTCCTTCTCGGTTCTATTTCTATCTAACGCTAATTCTTTACTAAAAACTATCGAGTCTAATCTAACTGCTCTCTTGAGAGAGTACCACCATCTGTTGTTGACAATGGACCCTGTCAAGTGCTGTTTAACTAAAGTGCTAATCCGTCTACTGTAGGCTTTGCTTGTCGGTAACGACAAGTTCAGCTTCCAGTAGCCGGGTCCTTGTCTATGGGTTCTATCAAGGTTGGCTATGCAGGTCACTAGTTTGTGATCTGAATAGGCAACCATGAAGGTTTGTGGACAGCTTAACATGTCCCTATCCTTATTTCTAACTAGAACCCTATCTAGGTACGATCTAGATGTTCCGCTACGATTACTCCACGTCCACAGTGGCGCAGTCGGAAAATCTAGTCGATATCTATCGGCCAGGTCAAATCGGTCGATTAACTGTTTGAGGCTGTTACACCCCACCCCACCCCCCTTTATCGGGACATGCTCCCACATAGTCCCAACGTGCATCTAGGATTCCATTCCAGTCCCCCACTAAAAGCAAGGAGTGGGACGTTCCCAGAAAAGTCTCTAGACGTTTGAAGAAGTCTGGCCGCGGTGTCCCGGATGGGGCATATGCGGCCACCTTCCTGAAGGCTCCACCTTCACTACTGTCAACGTCTAGGACCACCAGTCGACCCTCCGGGTCCAGATGTACCGTCTGTGTTACGAGGCCCAGGTGTTTCCGCAGCAAAACGGCAACTCCGCCCACACCCCCCGGTTGACAGAGAGATGCGTAGATCTGAAAGTCATCGAAGATGGGGGCCAGCTGTCGCTCGCTGTGGATCCTGGACTCGCAAATGGCTACCACATCCAAACTGTGCGACCTGAGGTCGTTTAAGAGTTTGCCCTGTTTTCAGGGCATCCCCAGGCCGCGTACGTTCACACATCCAACTCTTATATTGGCCATGTTGGTGCTGAATAGTTAAAAGAGGAAAAGAGATCACTCACCCTTCGTCTCCTGGGGACCAGGCCGCACGATTTCCATGGGGATGTTGGAGGGGTTATCTGGATGGGTGGTGGTTTCCGGCGGGGTGGGGACGGAGATGTTTGGTGGGGTGGGGTCTGGTGGGATGGGGGTGTCTGGGGTGGGGAGACATTTGAGAAGGACGCGGTTGAGTGGTTTCACGCAGGAATTTCCCACATCCTTCTCAAATGTTTCTTTTAGGGACCTATAAGTTTGTATAGAGACCCTAATCAGTTTTAGGTTAAGTTTTTTGCTATTTTTAATAGAGAGGGCGAAAGTTTTCCCTTCGGTTTTCACCGAAGGGGAGTTCGTGATGGTCTCCATTAGTGTTTTGTTTTCAGTGTTTATGTAAGTGTAAGTGTAATTTTCTTGTGTTGTGTTTGTTTTTGTCTGTAGTTCTTGTGTGTGCTTTCGTTTTGTTGTAGGTATTTTGTTTTCAGGGGGTGGGGGTTTGTTTGTGATGTTTTTGTTGTTTGTTGGTGGTTGTATGTTTGTGGTAGTGTTTGCTGGTTTTTTGCTTTTGTGATGTCTTTTCTTTCTTTTCGAGCGATGGGGTTCTCCCTCGTCTTCACTGGGTGATGGCGAGATAGCCTCATCTGTTGTATCGTCTGTGTGATTGGGGAGGGGTATGTCTTGGGGAGCTGTTGTGTCTGTATGTGATTTTGCAGTGGTTTTAGGTGGAGTGGGGTTGGGTGGGGCTGTGTTTGTTGTGGTTATTTTTGTGTGTTGGTGTTGTTGTTGTTGTGGTGGTGTTGGTGGTTGTGTTGTTTTGATGGGTGTCGGCAGAAGAGCCTTTTTTTTGGTTTATTAATTTGGGACAGGAAGCCCTCAGGTGACCCCTGCTAAAGCAATGGTAACATGAAGGCCGCCTACCCTCAACCGAAAAGTTTATGTTGGTGAGTCCGTCCAGGAGTACACGTTGTGGGATCATAGCTATTCGCTCTGGGCTCATTTGCACCAGAACTTCAATTCTAGTCCCATTGAATACATCTCTGGGGGACTTTCCTACTGACAATATTCTGTTTTCATCAAAATTGATGAAGCCGCACAGTATCCACCATATGTTCACCTTTGGTGTGACACTCGTGATTCTGATCTTTTGTGTCCTTTTTCCCATGTATGTAGGGAAAAAGGTGTACAGGTTGGATACAATTGGCGACACAGAGTAATTTTGGGCCGTCAATTGATCCTTCATGAGTACCGAAATACTCCCAAAAAGTTTGCTTCTTTGAATGAATGCAATATCATTCATTGAATTTTTGAAAACCAGTTCAATTTCTTTCTGTGACAATTGGACTGGTTTTCGGGTAGAATTGGAAACTGTCCTAAAATCTATCGTTTTGAGAGCAGTTTCCTTGCGAATTTCTACCGGAGAATTGATGCTGAAAGCACCATTTTTATCGAAAGTGACATATCTCCTAGCGTCCTTTAAAAGTTGTTCAGCATTTGTTATGTCGAGATATATCAATTCCTCCTTTTTTTGAACTTTCTCTGCAAAGGAGATTTTTGGTTTCTTTGTGGAATCCGTATTGGTGGTGTTGTCATTATTGTTGTTATTCTTGTTGTTATTCTTGTTGTCACCGATGTTGGTATTATTCGTATTTTCCTTGGTGTTGTTGTTGTCTTTGTGCTGGTGTTATTGGTGTTGTCTTTATTTTTTTCTTTGTTGTTGTTATCATTGTTGCTTTTATCATCATTATTGGTGTTGCTGTTATTTTTGTTGTCATTGAATTGTTTGGTGTCATTTGTGTTGTTTGAATATGAATTCGTTTTTACATTTTCATTTCGTCTTTCCATCTCTATAGTATCTAGTGAAGAAGACGTTGTTGACTGCGAGTTTTGTAGTCTTACCGCCTCTCCACCACCATTATCGTTGGACGCAGCGTTCATAACGTAATCAAAATTTTACAATATTTTTTCCAAGATTCGATGGAGAAAAAATTTTTCAAATGGATATTCCGCCCCTGTAGGGGCGAAAATGAGTTGACCCACCACCTGAAGGTTCAGACGGGGGGGTCAAGTTACACAATGATATAAAATTTAACTAAAAACTCACGTTTTTTCTTATATAAATTAACGGAAACTTCTCCGCGAAGTTACACACGTCTGATAGATAGATAGATAGATAGATAGATAGATAGATAGATAGATAGATAGATAGATAGATAGATAGATAGATAAATAGATAGATAGATAGATAGATAGATAGATAGATAGATATAGTACTGCTTTTGCTTTTGCTTCTTTTTTTTGCTTCTTTTTCTTCATTCTCAGCCAAACCTCCCTCAAAACATACCTTACTATTTTTGAAAAGGGATGGCAATAGTTAATGGAGTTTTCGAGACACTATGTATGGGAAACAAGAGATGATGACCACCGATAGACCTGTATTACGACTGACTTGATACTAATCAAACATCAATAACAACAAAAATTCCATTTCAACTTAGCTTTGTTTCTAAAGATCTTAAAGGCACCTTCTATTAAAAAACAGTAGTTAAGTTGGGGGTAACATTTAATAGATGGAGGGGCATTAAAAACCGAACTATTTTATGCAAATATGCCTATGAAGAATTTATTCTCTGAGTTGTTCTAATTTCCTACGCAGATCAAACCTGTATAAAGTAGGTAAAATAGTAAAAGGCTCAAGGGTGATGGATTGGCAGAATTGGAAGAGCATCGAATGGAAAATATGCCATTGCCGTATTCAGTATTTATTCTGGCTCTTTACATTCCAAGTTCTTTACATCCCGCTTATTTCAACTTTGACTTTCATAATTCCGGAGCTGATATAATAAAGTACCTGTCAAGTAGTTGGTTGATTTTATCAACTTCACTGAAATTCGCTGGCATTGTTTCTAAATTAGAAATCAATGGGATAATAGATTTCCTGCCAGGAGAAAGTTATCCAATAAATTTACTGCGTTAAACTTCTTACAGTGGCCATTGTTGATGACGCTACTATTTTAAGTGATAACCCCGTGGCAGCTCAAAGACAACTGATAAGAGTTGAAACAACGTTTACGAAAGTGGGGCTAAAATTTAATGAACTAAATACCAAAGTAATTTTCGTTGATGGTGTGAACCCCATAATCATATATAAACCGACTGAGGAGCTCTTTTAAAGATTTTTTTTTATCTTAGAAGTCACATGGTAGGCATTTAGAAATACATTTAGACAAAGACGTTAGTTAACACGAGTAGCAACGTACAAACTATCCTTTATTTGAAATTGTTCAATAGAATTATAGAATTATAATGTGAATTTTCAATGCTTGCATTAAAACGGTTCTGTTCTAAAGCAGTGAGGCCTGTACAATAACAGAAACACTTGCAGGGGAGATAAATGTTGGATATTGCTCTTCTTTGCAATTTGCACTTGTAGTTCATTTTTCACAAATAACGAACAATGGCGAATTGCAAAGGTGCAGACTTTTTCAGCTGATAACATTTTACGTTCAAAAAGATTACTTTTCAAAGATATTGAGAAGAAAATATACAACTGGCCAATTTTTTAACCACAAAATTAGAGCTAGATATCTTCACCGTGTATGAGAGAAGCTTTGTGAAAGATATAATTTCTCAAAAGTTAATAAGGCTGTAGCTCAGCCTTGGATTAAACATTAAGTAAAATAAGCACGTGCTTAAAGCCACCACAAGTTAAGAATGGCCTCATAGAAATTTCAGGATTTAAAATTTTTTTTTATTTTGTTTTTTCAGTACGGTGTATTGATTTTTTTTTTTTTTCGCGTGCAGTATATGCGAGTAATAGGCGGCGAATTGACGGAATGGTTAGAATGCTTTATGATATTTGTTCCGACTCTCCGCTCTCTGAGTTCAAATCCCGCCGAGGTCAACTTTGCTTTTCATCCTTTCGAGATCGATAAAAAAATACCAGTCTAGTACTGGGGTCGATTCTTCATCTATATCTCTTTCTCATTTTCCTCCATCTCTCTCTTTTTCTATCTTTCTCTGTAAGAAATCTGTTGTACTCAGGCTTGGAGAGGGATGGACTCCGCCAGGCTTTAAATGCCCAAGAAACGCCGTATGTCACGGGACTATACATATATATGTGAGTACCATAATCTTTTCAATGCTTAGAATCTGTAAAGGTCTTAATGTGGTCCTGACGTAGCAAGATGCAATGTTAGATTTAGTGAAGCTGCCAACCATGCCGAGGATAGAGGACTACTGGTGGAAGTGGATTAGCCAGTGTTGAGAATGTAACATCAATACCAACCCTAATGGGAACAGAAGTGCATGGAACATGCTTAAGTTCTGCTTATAATACACATTATATACACATGATATATACGAGAAAGAATTTGGTTGCTATTTCCAGCATATCGAGTAACCCAGTAGAATCTTTTCTTGATTTGTGTTGCCGTTGTTTAGCCCTAAATCAGCACTGAATGGACATTTCAGTCATGACTATCCCATCTTTTATCCTTGCACAGTGTATGTACATCCTTCCCCATTTTAAGATACCACGATGTTATATAAGGGATTTGGTTGTTATTTCTAGTAGATCAAGTGACTACATTGAGTATTATAGGGAAATGGTATTATTGCTGTTGTTAATTTCTCATTCTGCAGACTTATTATCAAAGATGAGTTGGTGTGGGCCTTGCGAGCTGGAATGTCTCTTCCAACGCGCCTCCCTCACCATCCCCCGGGAAACGCCTTCTATACTCTGTCCGCCGGGACCGCGGAGAGGCCAACGCGTAGGCTCCCATTTTCTTATAATAATTGTTTCTACTTTAGTCACAAGGCCAGCAATTACCCAGTGCATTACCGGTACTTTATTTTATCGACCCTGTAAGGATGAAAGGCAAAGTTAACCTCGGCGGGATTTGAACTCAGACCATAAAGGGACGTAACTATGCTGGAAAGCATGGCGTCCAACCCTCTACCGATACTGAACATAATAATTGTTTCTACTTTAGGCACAAGGCCATCAATTACCCAGTGTATTACTGGTACTTTATTTTATCGACCATATTAATGGCAGTGATCACAACACCACCAGCCACAACATCAACAGCAACAACAATAGTAGCAATAGTAGTAATATCCATACCAACACTATTGCCATAAACACTAACAGCTACTCCGACCACCATCAATCTTATAATCATTATCATCATCATAATTATCATCAACACCATCATCACAATCACCATCGTCATCACTGGCACCATCACTACTACCGTCCCCATCCATCACCGTTGCCATCAGCATCATCACCACCATCACCCATACTATCACCGCCTCTACTACCACCATCATCAACACCATCACCACAATCACCACCACCATAACTGGCACCATCACCACCACCGTCCCCATCACCACCATCACTATCACCACCTCTACTAGCACCACCACCACCTCTACCTCTACCACCACCACCACCACCATCACCTCTACTAGCACCACCACCACCAGCATCACTACCACCACCTCTACCAGCACCACCACCACCACCACCACCACCCACCATCACTATCACCACCTCTACTAGCACCACCACCACCAGCATCACTACCACCACCTCTACTAGCACTACTACCACCAGCATCACTACCACCACCTCTACCAGCACCACCACCACCACCACCACCACCACCACCCACCATCACTATCACCACCTCTACTAGCACCACTACCACCTCTACCAGCACCACCACCTCTACCAGCACCACCACCACCACCACCCACCATCACTATCACCACCTCTACTAGCACCACCACCACCAGCATCACTACCACCACCACCATCACTATCACCACATTCTACAACCCCCCCCCCCCCATCACTATCACCACCTCTACTACTACCACCACCACCACCACCACCATCATCACCCACCATCACTATCACCACCTCTACTACCACCACCACCACCACCATCACCTCTATCAGCACACCCCCATCACTAGCATCATCAGCAACAATAAGAGTAAGAGCAGTTCTAGTGATACTATCTCTCCACCACACACACACACACACACACACACACTGCTGTAAAGAGTGGCAGCAGTGAGAGGAATGGCACACTGACAATCTGAAGAAAACATCTGGAACACCAATTCCTCATTCACCGCCACCACCTACACCTCTACCTTCATCTCCACCACCACCACCACCACCACCACCTACACCTCTACCTTCATCTCCACCACCACCACCACCACCGCCACCTACACCTCTACCTTCATCTCCACCACCACCACCACCACCACCACCTACACCTCTACCTTCATCTCCACCACCACCACCACCACCACCACCTACACCTCTACCTTCATCTCCACCGCCGCCACCACCACCACCTACACCTCTACCTTCATCTCCACCACCACCACCGCCACCACCACCTACACCTCTACCTTCATCTCCACCACCACCACCGCCACCACCACCACCACCTACACCTCTACCTTCATCTCCACCACCACCACCGCCACCACCACCTACACCTCTACCTTCATCTCCACCACCACCACCACCACCACCACCACCACCACCTACACCTCTACCTTCATCTCCACCATCACTTACACCTCCTCCATCATATCTACCACCACCACCACCACCACCACCAACACCTCCTCCATCATCTCCAACACCACCATCACTTACACCTCCTCCATCATATCTACCACCACCACCACCACCACCAACACCTCCTCCATCATCTCCAACACCACCATCACTTACACCTCCTCCATCATATCTACCACCACCACCACCACCACCACCACCTCCTCCATCATC
>OZ024742.1:217862568-217947568 GCA_964016885.1 Eledone cirrhosa | reverse complement strand
ACCACTACTGTCACAACAACCAGCACTGTCGCAACAACTGCTATCACAACAGCCATCACTATCACAACCATTACTATCACAACAACCAGCACTGTCGCAACAACTGCTATCACAACAGCCATCACTATCACAACCACTACTGTCACAACAACCAGCACTGTCGCAACAACTGCTATCACAACAGCCATCACTATCACAACCACTACTGTCACAACAACCAGCACTGTCGCAACAACTGCTATCACAACAGCCATCACTATCACAACCACTACTGTCACAACAACCAGCACTGTCGCAACAACTGCTATCACAACAGCCATCACTATCACAACCATTACTATCACAACAACCAGCACTGTCGCAACAACTGCTATCACAACAGCCATCACTATCACAACCATTACTATCACAAGCACCACTATCACAACCACAAGCACCACTATTACAACCACAGCCACTATCACAACCACAGCCACTATCACAACCACAACCACCACCACAACAACTATTATCACAACCATGATTACCACTATCATTATTTCTAGTGGATTGGCAGTATCGGTAGCGGGTCGGGCGCCATGCTTTGAAGCATAGAGTTACCTCCCTTTATGATCTGAGTTCAAATCCCGCCGAGGTTAACTTTGCCTTTCATCCTTACGGGTTCGATAAAATAAAGTACCAGTAATGCACTGGGATAATTGCTGGCCTTGTGCCAAAAGTAGAAACAATTATTTCTATTTGGCACACAGTCGATTTTATTTTAAATTCCTACACAAATGTAGTTTTGCATGTCGATGAGACCCACAACCTCCACATCCACTACAACCACCACCACCACCGCTATCACAATAGACACACCACCACCACCACCGCAATCACAAACACCACTATGACAGCGACCACAACTACCCCATCGCACAGCCAACAAAGGGGTATGTATATGACCATTCGGTGTGCTAGAAATAGCAGCAAATATCCCTCAAATTACGCTCAACAAATATAATAGCGGAGGGACAATACCTGAGAGAAAAGGGAATTGCAATGATGGATAACACACCATTGCTCATAGGTCTATTTAGTCAAAGATGGCCAGGGGTTAAAAGACCTCAACATCAATATAGCCGCCTCAGTATCAATATATTAGCCATGGCGAAAGAGGTTGTATGGTGGACGCGTCTGAAAGGACTGAGGTCAGACACCTTTCTCTCTGGCCAACAACTGGTCCGTTTCTTCCGATATCATTTCGGAAGAAGGATCAGGATGGAGAGAGAGGTGCTGCACCCCAGCCGTTTTTATGAAAGATGGATGAAAGTGGCGAGAATGGCCCATGTGAATGGGCCTTCACTCTACATCAGACTATAGGTGAGGAATATGAAAGATCAAGGAAGCACCCCCTCTCTGTGCTCCTGAGGAAAAGTGTTGCACACTTTTTTAGGGGGTGTGTGCGACCCCACAAGACGCCTCCTCCCTATTGAGGACTTTGTTATGAAATTTATTTTGTTATGTTGTATTTTATTTTTATATTTTGTTATTGCCTCCTCCTTATTGAGGACGCCTTGTTATGTAAACTCCCCTCATTGTACTTGTCCCACTTTTTGATGCCCTGGTGGCAAATAAAAAGAAAATTATCTATTTATCAATCAATCAATCTAGCCAGCTCTCTCTCTCTCTCTCTCTATATATATATATATATATATATACATATATATATATATATATATATATATATATATATATTACTATTAGCTTCTCGCTAAAACAATCTCTATACCTCTCATTTATATATATATATAGAGAGAGAGATAGATAGATAGATATAGATATATATATATACACACACACACACACATATATATATGCGGTGATTTCTGGCTAGCTAGCTAGTTAGATAAATAGATAAATAGATAGATAGATAGAGATAGATAGATAGATAGATAGATAGATAGATAGATAGATAGATAGATAGATAGATAGATAGATAGATAGATAGTGAGAGAAGCGAGTGAAGTGAGTGTGTGAAATGCTGCCAAATTGCCTGATAAGCCAGATGGTTTACAGCAGACGATGTGAAGAATGTTGAACGTTGCTCGCCCAGTCAGGAAAGTTTGCCAAGAAAGAATGTTCGTAATTTATTAAAGCAGAATAGATCACACATGGCTGCCGATGACATCTGCAACCAAGTGCACGTTCAGTTCACTTTACTTAGTTTATTTGTCAGCTGGTAGTGTTTAGTCTGAGTGTTTAATATTTCTTTTAATGTAGCCAGTGGCATTGTATAGCTGCGAAACCTGGACACTGAAAACCATCCTTGTTAACAAACTGAGACATCATCTTACAAGCGGCCACTGCACATCAGTTGGAGGATGGACCATAAAACTAACCAGTCGGTCCTGGGGGAGATGGGAACTGAGGTAATAACCATAAGGAAGTGAAAGCTACAATTAATTTGGCATGTCATCAGAGCCCAGAAACTCTGCACCCACATCCTGGAGGGACGAATCGATGGTAGAAGATCGACAGGAAGACCTAGGAAGGAGACGCTGGAGTGATGACTGGAAGAATGATAGCAGAGTGCACTGTCGGGGCAAGAATGTCTAGGGGAGAATATTGGTGCAATTGTCCATGGTTCTCGACCCTCAGCAATAAGGATAGGAAATGAAGAATTTTAGTGTTTGTTTTAGTGTTTATTGTCTCAACTAATATTTATTATTAATACTAAAAGTATTTACTAACAATGTTACTTACAGTGTTAGTGTTTACTCTTACTGATTACTATTTGTGTAAGTGCCTATTGTTATGCCCGTTATTACTATTTGGGTTTAATGTTTATGTTAGTGCTATTTATATTTACCGTATTTCCCGGCGCCAAGGACGCTTCATCCTCGAGGACGCACCCTAATTTTGACAAGAAAAATTCGAAAAAAAATAATAAATAACATTCGGCCTCCAGGACGCATGGTAGATTTTTGAGACTTATTTTAGGGGAAAAGTAGCGTCTTCGACGCCGGGAAATACGGTACTTTATATTTTATAGATGTAATAGATGAATTATAGAGTAATTGTTGCAAGTTTCCTGTGGGTTCAATGGTCGGTTTACTGCATTTCTGAGAGCGATAGAGACGAGGGAGTATCTGTAACTCGGTGCAGAACAAATATCGCCAAAGACCTCGGTCGAAGAGGTAGGTGAGTTTCTCTGCATAAATTCTCTGCATAGATAAAGTCTTAAATTCTGAATATGACGTGGAGGAAAAAATTCAAACAGCTGCCACTATCCTCGCAATTTCAAGATTGAAAATACCTTTGGGAATGTTGAAATTGTGAGGAGCAAGGGAGCAAGCAAAGAGTGGAACAGCCATTGTTTGCATTGTTTGAGCTGATATAATTTTTTTTTTGGGGGGGGGGGGGTATTTTAGATAATATAGTGGAAGTGGACCTTGATTTAAGCCAACTTGGTGTAAACAACAAACATGTTTCAATCTTATTAGATCTCTGCACCGAAACATATTCATATAACAAGTTGTCTTGATTAGAATACGGTTAAGTATATATAGGAAAAAGGAATGGAATTGTGTGCTGATCATGTTAGTACACAAAGAGTAAGGGTGAAAATGCCTGAAGAGGACACTCTGTATTAAGTGTAAAGTACATATATATATATGTGTGTGTGTGTGTGTATGTGTGTATGTGTGTACAACGGTCTTCCGCACAGTTTTCATTAACCCATTTCTATCAACAAAGCAATGGTCAACGCGTGACTATAGTTGCCCTAAGAGCCGCACAATGAAGTCGAACACAAAAACACATGGTTTTCAAGTCAGCTTCCTAACTACATAGCTCTGCTGTTACTGCTTGTGTTTTAATTGCTGTTATCGCTGTGTTTGTGTTAGCTTCTCTCTAACACACACTGCTAAGGATTTGTGTTTTGGGATGAAGGCCAATTTTATAGAGGAAACATGATGAAAAGAGTATAGTTAGTGATGATTAAATCTAGCCTCGAAAGTATAACTGGTATTTATCTTAATGGCTCTGGAGATAATGAAAGAAAAATATGAACAAAAGAAATACAGTGGCCAAATAAACTAGCGAAATATTTGTCTCAGTTTCTTGCTGCAAGAAAATCGAGGGAGTCCCTACACAAAGTCGTTTCACATACCAGAAATAACAGCCAAATATCTCTCAAATTTCATCTTGCCGTTTTCAAAGAAGGTGGATACGTTAGATAGTGTAGACCATGATAAACAGTGCCTAATTAAGAAAAATTACATTATCAAAACTAAACTGCCTTTGATGGTAGTTTGGCTCAATTAGGGTATATTTTTAGTTTGCTGAATTAGGGCTAACGTAGGACTAAAAAACAGTAACATACACCATTGATCTGCTCAAACAGGACTAACATGGAAAAGACTCGTACTTTAAAAGATATTTCCGCAATCTTAATTGTTCAGGGCCACGATTTCGCTGAAACGTTCTAAGTTTTAAATATGTCCGGATTTGTCTTCGCATATATGGCGAAAGAATTAAAGCATTAGTAATTGATCTCATGTTGTCTTTTCCTCATTACATATTTCAAGTAAGATTTTTTTTATGTTCGTTACATTAGATATACTGACACTAACATAACCATTGTTTTCCACGTGGATAACGTCTGAATAATTAACCTTAGTGGGGCTTTTTTTATTATATTAATTTTCCATACGTATTTCTGTTCAGTATTATAGATAATGTAGTCATTGATAAACTTGGGAAATCTCTAAACACTACTTCAAAATCTATGAGAAAATATATGCTTCACTGAAGAGTTCTAATAAGACTGAAACATTAGAAGTTATCTCCTACACTTGCCGAAATGATTAGAGCAATATTAGGCATTGAGAGAATATTGTCTTTTTCTCACAACGTAAATATTTCTAATTAGATTGTTTATAATCACTGAATTAAACATGTTAATAACAATAACAACAATAACAACAGCAGCAACAACAGCAAATACCTTGGCTGTTTTTTTTTGTTTTTCCAATCTGATTCTTATCATTGCAGTCAACACTAGCTAAGAAATTCTAGTGCTTATACTTATTTACTGTTGAAAGACAAAGTCAATTGCAACTGAGCTTGTTTTTTTTTAAGAGTTTGTTTTGAAAGAAGAGCTGTGCTCATGTGCTTTGAAGTTTCTCTGAGATTAGTGAGATTTACGACATAAGGAAGGTTGGCGGTAAAAGGAAAAGAATGAGCAACAGGAAGGGGATTCAGTCAGTTGGCGTTCTGAGGTGGGGAGAAAAGTTGTTGGATCTAGTGCGGACTCTAGGGTGGGCTAAACAAGACTAATCAGGCCTAAGAAGCAAAGGCAACTATTGTAGTGGTACACAAAGCATAGTAAGGAAACAGCATATCTGTCGGACAGTGGGGGATATATGTTAATGAATGACCTCCTGTCGATCAGTCGGAAGGCTGTTTTTTTTTTATATGATACAGGATGTATGGGTGTACGATAGCATCTAACCCACCTACTATACTAAAGAAAGAAGTACACGTTGGATAGTGTAGTCCTAGATGCACTATGGTTATGACAGGGATGACTATAATTACATGTTTATTCGAACATGGCTGACATTGGGCTTTTTTATGTCAATATAAATAGACAAATAACTATATTAAGAATACAGATAGCCGAGGAACTAGCTATCTTATGAACCCATTACAAAGTCTCTGTGTGATGGCTTAATCTGGTAAAGACAGCAGTCAAATTCTCCCTCATATAAAGCTCTATCTTTTAAAAAGGATACATTGGATAATGTAGTTCTGAATTGTTGTTATTTTTTACTGTTTTGTCAAAAAGAGAAGAACATTGCTTCTGAACCTTTTGATGGCCTCGGTGATTGTTGAGAGACAAGGATCGATCTAGCTACGGGGAAGTATCTTTCAACCGCATACCTGGCCCGAATGCCTACAACAGTGTAGATTCCGTTAAAGGCACTCATGAGTCTGGCGGTGGTGTTAAACTGGCCGACGGATGAAGTTCACCACCCAAGCAAGCTTCGAAAAAGACTAGAGCGTAATGGGTTAAATGCTTTAAGACAAATATTTTTTCGCCCGGGGCCAAACTGGGACTAAACAACAACAAATAAATGCTGTAAGATATTTAGTTTGTTGTTTTACAGCCATCGCAAACTTTCAACAAACAAAAAAATTTTATTCCATGATATTTTTTTTACTAAAGGTTCAAATATAATAGAACTAAACTGTGATTCACATATAATGGAGAATTACTTGGTATTAGCGTTTACCATGCTTTTGCTAATGGTTTTAGATGTCTTTGTAATCACTAGCAGACACACAGGTCCGCTCGACCCTCCCACCTTTGATTCCGTAGAATAACCAGAATGTGAAAACTGGAGAGAGCGAGAGGTGCATCAGGTTAGAATTTTGTTTATCAGCCCTATAAATGTTGAAATACAAAAGTGAACCTCAGTGGGATTTGAACTCGGGGCGCAGAGAGTCGGAACAACTATCGCGACGTATTTTCTCCGGTGTTTTTCCACTCGACTGCCTTATAACTGAAGTATTTTAATGAGAAAACACTGATTGTTACAAGTTCAACACGGCCAATCCTTACACAAAATTAATGAAGAGTAAAAAAAAAAAATGAAAGAAAATTAAAAGCTGTGAGGCATTGCCATCTCCCCTCCAGACTAATTAATAATTAAGAAAAGTATTTAACATCTCTTGCTCAAGATTTAGACACAAAAGACAATGCCCCCCCCCCCCCTCTCATATCCATTACTCTCCCATGGGAAAATTTGTACTCCCTGGATACATTAAAGAATTAACGTTTATCCAATTATAATTAATTGAACAAGGAGACATCAAATATATTGGATATAAATTAAAAAATATTACAAGAGAATATTTATTTTTTTGTTCTTATTGTTGTTATTACTGTTATTCTGTTGTTAAAAGCTGTCAAAATGAGGTGTGACAACGAAGAAAATATCAACAGCTGTCTTATAGCTGTCCACTTATAAAACATCGTTATGAACACTTTCAAGTAGATAAGAGATAAAGATTGGCGTTGCCTTTGTCATTACTATAATACTCGTTCTGTGTGTGTGTGTGTGCGCGCGCGTGTGTGCTGTTGTTGTTGTTGTTGTTGCTACTTCTGCTGCTGCTGCGGCTGTTGTTTGTCCATCGGTGTCGAAAACAACTACGACTTTACTTTTGAGTGAAGGATCTTTGGCTGTGGATCTGGAAGTAAATGGTGAGGCCCGTCCGAGTCTGGATATCACGCTTACATATAGAACACATGTGGGTAAGTACTGCAGCGGAAGTAAATATAGCTTGTACCTTGCACGAGAAGCGTTTTCTCTGAGCCTCTGCGATGCGTCTGGTTTTTACTTCACCATGTTGAGTGATCCAGGGCATGGGATTATCAACTATTGGGATTTGATGTTGAGATTTTTGAGGGACACTTTTAAATTGTCTTTAAAACGTTTTTTTTTGGGGGGGGGGGCGACTCAGCCCTCCATACGCTAACTGTTTTGGTCGTCTGCTGTCAGACAATCTGGCAACATACCAGTCTATCTGACTTAGGCCTTCTACAGGTTGGTGTGGCCACTGGGTGTGAGCCCGTTTCAGGACCTCCGAGTCTGGAACTTTGTCTTTCCACCGTTTGTGGCGAAGGCAACTCAAGAGGAAAGAGATGAGGGTTTTAGCATGTCTGCTATAGAAATTGGAAATGACACCAATATGTATAGAAAAGAGATGTTGTTCAACTACAGAAATACGTCAAACCACCTTACATTACTATAGAAACTAATTTTTTTTTTAATTTTATATGATAAATATAGGACGAAAAAAATATAAACTTGATAAAAATTGATAAAAAATATTATAAGGATAAGAAGGTAAAAATAAAAGCATAAACGTATACGTAAATACACACGCACACATATATATAAATATAGATATATACAAACATGAACATATATATACACATATAAATGCACACATATATTGATGCACACATATAAATGCACACATATATTCATGCACACATATATTCATCTCTACATACACACAATTAAATATATAAACGTATATATAGATATACACCCACTTATATGTACATAAATTGCATACATACACGCACACATAAATATATACACGTATATATAGAGATATAAACCCACTTATACATAAAAATATGCATTATCACATACAAATACATACGCTCATATACACATATGTACAAATATATATGTATATGTGTGTGTGTGAGTGTATATATATAT
The DNA here is from genome assembly GCA_964016885.1 of Eledone cirrhosa. Taxonomy (NCBI): domain Eukaryota; kingdom Metazoa; phylum Mollusca; class Cephalopoda; order Octopoda; family Eledonidae; genus Eledone; species Eledone cirrhosa. The sequence continues at coordinate 217,939,283 of OZ024742.1, read as the reverse complement.
ATATATATATATATATATATATATATATATATATATATATATATATATATATATCACATAAGAAACGGAGAATCAGTGGTGCGACGAATTAAAATTTATTAGACATATTACAATCGTTTCTTTGGCGATCGTGCCTCGAGCTGGTCGCCAGAGAAACGATTTTAATATGCCTAATAAATTTTAATTCGCCGCACCACTGATTCTCCGTTTCTTATGTGATATTATACTCTGCTTTGTAAGAGCATCGAGTGCTCAAACGGCATACCGCATACGGACGCCTTAAGCATCCTACACCATCATATTTTTGTATCTAGGTCTTTTCTTTAAGTTATTGGAATGTTCATAACTAACTATTTTACTATAAGTCCCTCGAATTCAAAATAAAGATACCAATCAAGTCCGTCAATTTCTAACTTAAATTTATGGATTGGTACATCTGACGTAATTAATTGGTTCAATGACCTGAATAATAAAAACAAACAAAAATGTATTCAGTTTGACATTGCCAGTTACTATTCTTCTATTTCGCCTTCACTCCTCAACAACGCTCTATATTTCACATTTAAATATTCTGACATTACCACAGATGAACTTTACATCATTCTCACCGCAAGAAAAACTATCCTGGAATTCAACAACGAATATTGGACTAGAGCTGATACTTCCAACAATTTTGATATCACTATGGGTTCGTCGGATTCAGCGCAATTGACGGACTTGATTGGTATCTTTATTTTGAATTCTTTAAATCAGAAAATTCCTCAACTTCGCGGTGGAATTTATCCTGACGATGCCCTTTTTACTGTCTTAAACTGTAACTTAGTTAACCTTAATATTATTAAGAATAATATACTTGATCTATTTAAGCACCATAACCTAAAAATTGAATTTGAAAACAACGTCAAACTAGCTAACTTCCTGGATATATCCCTTAATCTTGACACCGGCCTATATTACCCTTACTATAAAGACAATGAGAATCTAAATTATGTTAATTTTAAATCTAACCATCCCATTAACGTTAAAAATGCTATAGTCAGTAATGTTGAAAAAAAGAATCTCAAATCTATCCTCTAATAAAGTTATCTTCGACGCTAAAGCCAATTATTATAATAATGCGCTTTCCAAAGCCGGTTATCCTGACAAAATTAAATACAGTAAAGAAACCAATCATCGAGGGAGTTATAGTAAAATAGTTAGTTATGAACATTCCAATAACTTAAAGAAAAGACCTAGATACAAAAATATGATTTGGTACAACGCTCCTTTTTCTCTATCTATTGCTAGTAATATTCCTAAACTATTTTTGGGGGCCTTAGATAAATACTTCCCTCCCTCGTATTTCTATAGTAAGATCTTTAACAAACATACAATTAAATTCTCTTATTCCACCACTTCCAACATCTCTAACATTATCTCTAAACATAATAATAAAATATTAAATAATAAATTATATCCATCCAACACTAAGCGTCATAATATTAGCAATAGTAAACCCGACGTCAATGTTAACTCTAGGCTAGATTCCGTAAATTTAAATACGACGTCAAACGTAACTTTGTTGAATGTTCATAACACCAATCTAAATCAGGAAACTTTAGCACCTATCGTAAATAACTTCTCCAATCCAATTCCTTCTATAAATAATACTAGGTCACTTGTTAATAACTCTGGTAATTTCTCTAATCGCAATTGTAATTGCCCTGTTAGAACTAAATGTCCTCTTAGTAACCAATGTCTTGATAAAAATTTAGTGTATGAATGTAAGGTTATAACTGGTACTAATTCTTTTACCTATTTTGGTTCCACTTCCACTTCCTTTAAAGCAAGATTTTATAATCACAATTCGTCTTTTAAATACAACTTAAAAGAACTAACACAGCACTCTCAGAACTCATATGGTCCTTAAAGGACAAAAATATTAACTACAACATTTCTTGGGGGAAGGTTTGCAACGCCTCTCCCTACCGAAATTCTTCCCTATCCAGAACATGTAATCTCTGCCTAGCCGAGAAATTTACCATTATCTCTAATTTTAATTCTATAATAAATAGACGTACGGATTTATTTTCGCTCTGCTTGCATAAATCCCATAGAACTTTCCATAAAGTATACAGCTAATATCCTACTACCTAATTAGTTTAAAATCTTCTTCTCTCAAACGCTTTTATATCTTTTACAAATATACCCATCTTTCTACCGTATTTCAGTATATTATACAATTTACTCATTCTATGTCGTTAGCGGTCCCCTATTTTTCTTCTTTTTTATCCTTTTATCTTTTTTTAATTTCTAATCTTTAATCTGCAACTTTTACTTCTCAATTACTTCTTAATTCATATTATAACTCACTATAGCATTTTCCTTATATTCTTGGCCATACAAATTTTATTTTTAATATATACTAATATTACCAGTAAATTTTGTAAATATGTATTTTTTGACGTTATATATTTTTTCTTCCTTGAATTTTCTTTCTTCTCTCCTTCCATGCTCGTATTAAACCTATTATTTACTTTTTCCTATTACAATACATAGAAACAAACTTTGACCCTAACTAATTCTTCTAAGTTCATAATTCATTTAACTTTATCTTCATTCACCTTATCTCCTTAATATTTTTTATTTTAATAATACAGTTTAATAAATTCCTTTTCGCACATATTATTAAACCCTTCAATAAATACTATTCTTAATTCCTTTTCTTTAATCATAAACATCACCATTCATAAACCTCATTAACTTTGAATTTCAAAAATTTTTTAAAATTATATATTATCTTACAACGGTTTTTTTTTTATTTCTCTCTGTGAGACAGCGTTTCTCAGTATCAAAGGTTATCTCTCTCTCTCTCTCTCTCTCTCTCTCTCTCTCGCTCTCTCTCTCTCTCTCTCTCTCACTCATTTCTCCTCCTCTCTCATCCTTCCTTCTTATACTCCTCCTCCGTCATCCTTTCGTTATTATTATTTTTTTAATTATTATTTTCTTTCTTCCTCTTCCTTACCTTTTCCTTCCCCCTTCCTTCTTTTTTTTCCCAATCACATATATCCATCTTATTTTATTTTTCATATGTTGATTTAACACTTCACTGCTCGCAAGTGTTTTTTAAGCTTCATATAATGTCTCCCTATTTTATCTGATGAGAACGCAAATATCAGCCCATGATGATATTTGTTTTTGAAATGCGCATAATAAAATAGATGGAACTCTTTTAACCATCTTTTGATCTTATATTATATATATATAATATATATATACATATATAATATATACTGTATATATATATATATATATATATATATATATATACATATATATATAATATATATATACATATATATATAATATATATATACATATATATATAATATATATATACATATATATATAATATATATATACATATATATATAATATATATATACATATATATATAATATATATATAATATATATATACATATATATATAATATATATATATACATATATATATAATATATATATATACATATATATATAATATATATATATACATATATATATAATATATATATATACATATATATATAATATATATATATACATATATATATAATATATATATATACATATATATACCTATATATATATACATATATATACCTATATATATAATATATATATAATATATATATATACATATATACATATATATATATATACCTATATATATAATATATATATATATATATATATAATATATATATATATATATATATAATATATATATACATATATAATATATATATATACATATATAATATATATATATACATATATAATATATATATATACATATATAATATATATATATATATATATATATATATATATATATATATATATATATATGTATATATACATATATAATATATATATATATACATATAATATATATATATATATATATATTATATATATATATATATATATTATATATATATATATATATATATATATATATATATATATATATATATATAATTGATTGGATGGGATTTCAGAAAGCCGCTAAAATGCGGGAGAAATATGTAAAAGACAAATGCTAATAAATAAAAACAAATCTTAGTAGTATTTTTTACCCAGTATAATTTAATTTCAGGGTTAATACTCTCTTTTGAAGTGTAAAACATAACGATTGATGCGTTCTTCCCTAACTGATCTGAATGTATGGAGCAGTGATAGAAGCATGACAAAGGTTAACGTTATAAAAGACAGTATCTTTGGTTAGTAATCGTTTAGCTCAATGGTACGGAGCTCTCAGTCGCAAATCAAGAGGTGCAAAGTTCTATTGTTGGCCAATTTTGCCGTCAATATGGGTATTTTTATATGATTCCCTAAGCTGCTTTCACGGCTATCTTCATGCGTTCATATATATATATATATTAATGTGATTATATAGCAGTTATCAGGTGTAATGACTTGGGCTTTGGTGTTGGTGTAGAGCAGTGATATCAGGTCCACTATCTTCTTGGGGATTCCATAAGCCTGTAAGATCTTTATCAGGCAGTGACGGTCCACAGAATCAAAGGCCTTCCTAAAGTCAATGAAAACCGCCTCTTCATTGCTGTAGTGGAGTCTGTGCTGCTGTACGGGTTTGAGACTTGGACACTGACCAGGAAACTCCCTCAGATGGTGGATGGGTGCTACACGAGAATGCTGAGGATGGCTCTGAACATTAATCAGTATACACTGAGGATGAAAAACTCAGAGCTGTATGGAGCCTCCCAACAGTCAGCTCAAATGTGACACAGAGGAGACTGAGGTTAGCTGGACATGCTCACCGACATCCAGTGTTGATATTGCACTCAGTGCTCCTGTGGGAGCCCCAATATGGACACACTGGGAGAGGAAAACCAAGGTTAACGTCTGTTGGAGACGCAGGACATGGCAGCGATGATGAGGGACAGAGACCGTTGGAGAGAACTCGTCCATGGATCTCGAGAATTTTACCCGCCCTAGAAGAGAATAGCAGTTATTTTCAGTTTATTTTGTAACTTTCACTCTTTTTTTTTTTTTTTTTTCGTTGCAATTTTGAAAAACACTCCGGGCAAAATAGTTGAAACAAATAATAAACCCAACGTCTATTCAATAATAGAAGCATTATATATATTCCAATTCAACCCATTAATGGTTTGATAAACCGTGTTATGTAAATCTTGTATTAAATTACAAAAACGTAATCAAAAACAAAACAGGAGCAATAAAAGAATAAAACAAAACACAATTATTTTGAAGACTGAAAATTGTTTTAATTCCACAATTATATTTCCAATTAGTAATGTCATTAAAAATCTTTAAAATCTCCTGATGTGTCTCTTCCATCGTCCTAAGGTTGAAGGTAAAGTGAGAGTGTGTTTCATTTAATGTTAGACACATGTACGTTATTATAAGTTTGTGTGTGAAGAACAAAGCTTCAAATTAAGCAGGAAAATGTATTTAGCTCCTGATGGAGAAAACCCTGCCCTGTCACCTGTGGTGTCTTGGGTCTTTTAAATCTGGCGCAGCTCATTTTTCCAGAGAAGGAGAGAAAGTGACAGGAAATAATGATTTCATTTATTGGCCACAAGGGCCGAAGAGTGACAGGAAATAATAAAACGAGATATAAGAAGAATCAAACCCTGTATTGGATGGTGTTTTATTAATCCACCACGAAATGATGAGCTGCAACGTTGACCACAGCGAGATTTGAGCCAACTTCAAACATAGACTTATTTTATATTAGTCCTAATAACAAGTCAAAGCACAACAAGTATTGAAAGACGCACTCGTGAATTCACGTGCAGATATTTTTGACTTGTCACTGTTAAAATCCAATGTGACACAAGCATTCCTCCTACAATCCATTCTTTTACAAGAATAATCGCTGTAACCAAATGTTGAGCAAGAATATTTGTCGGAACAAATATAACGATATGATGACTCATACAAGAATAGAAGATTTCTGTTTCTATCCAGCTTAATATTTTGGTAAATACATCGTGGTTTGGGGGTTAATACGCCATTGCGGCACGTCGATAATTTGCTAGACTTCAAGTATGGTTTTTGACATAAATATGTAATATTGGTGTTTTCTAGAACCATGCTGCCAAATGGAAGATCTTGTAAATTGTCTGAATTTCGGTAACTAAAAATGTCAACACTGGGTAAAAGTTGGCAGTATTTTACACAGACTGGAAGTTTTCCACTCCAGGTTCCATTTTCTAGACAGGTTCTTTTAGAGTCCCCCAACAACCTTTTTCCTGATGAACAGCTATATTCAATAACTGAAAAATTACGTGATAAATTATAATCTAATCCATTTAGCTTCTCAATTTTACTTGCAACTCTGCACTGTATAGGTGGAAACCACCTCCCTAACATACACCGAACGATTCCAAATGATACTGGTATAAAAGACCGATTACAAGAATATAATACATTCCTTCCATTATCAACTAATGTTCTTGGTTTCAAAATTGTATCTTGAGAAATATCGATGACTCTACCAGGAATTTCAGGTACATGACACTTAATATTGCATACCGGTGCTGGAAAGTTCCATCTACCGTCTTCAAGACATGTTAATACAGATTCACCTTTCAAAGCATATGGTTCCGAGCAACTGAAAGAAATTGTTGAATTAAATGCAATTTTCTTTGTATTGGATACATTGCCATGATTTAGCACGTGTGGTGGAAGACATGTAACAGTTTCACAAACTGGTGCTGGAGATGACCATTGTTTCGTTTCTTCGCAGCGTATTGAACTGTTTCCCCGTAAAAAATAACTAGAAAGGCAGGAAAAGTAGATAACAGAGTTATATGTGTATGTAACATCAGTCATGTAACTATGAGCAGGCTTATGAAAAGTTGGACAGGTTATTAACTTACATACTTTATCGTCATATATCCATTTACCATTCAAACAAACAACATCGGTCGTGCTTCAAAAAAGCGGTTACACTTTTGTTCCAAATATATCTTTTCTTCGTTCCATTTCATAACGTATTGTATTCGACTGTTTTTTACTTTTGGTAATGATCCACAGTTTAGGATGTTTATCATTTGTGCAAAAAACCACGAGGTTGAATTTTTACTTGTTGAAGTACCATAATGCAACAAAATATCTTTTATATCATGATTAAATACATTATTTTCACTCTTCACCGTCAATGCCATTAGCAAAAGCAAATAAAATATCCTTGGTATCATTTTCTCAATTCTGATAGCAAACTTATTAGGAAGACTGTTTGAAGAGTAGCTGCAATTCGTTTTCTTGCAAGGAACTAATAAGAATACAAGAGATAACACAAATTCCAACGCTTTCACAATAATTCAGAAAATAAATTCAGAATATATGTGCGTATACATATATATCTATATATCTATCTTAATTTTCATTGGTTACTCAGTCCATTTTAATCTTCTATGCGATGAAGAGAGGGGAGAGAAGAAATTACTGCTTTATATATATATATATATATATATATATTTTTTTTTTTTTTTTTCATTTTACGTCCGCTTTTTCTCTGCTTGCAAGGGTGGGACGGAAACTGATTCTGGCTTGATTTCTACAGCTGGATGCCCTTCCTAACACCAACCACATTTACAGTGAGTGCTGGGTGTTTTTTTGCCGTGGCACCTCCACGACCACTTTGCAGTGGAATGATAGGGACCCCAGTCCCTATCATCTCATTTCTACAGCTGAGTAAACTGGAGCAATGTGAAATAAAGTGTCTTGCTCAAGGAAACAACACATCACCCGGTCTGAGAATTGAACTCACAACCTTTCGATTGCAAGGCCAATGCTCTAACCACTAAGCCATGTGCCTCCATATATATATATATTTTTTTTTTTATATAGAAGGAACAATGTGCTGTGAGGTTATTGATAAAGTGTATTTAGAAATAAAAGGAAAGCACAAACAAGGGACCGGTCCCCTCTTCAGTTGTCTACTGGGGGGGGGGGGTCTTGGACGTTTCAACGCATTAAAGACAATACGTCTATCCCCACTGAGTCAATAACTTTGGAAGTTATTGGGGCGGGGAAAAATAAAGAGAAAATAAAGAGAAGGGAAATATATGTGTGTGTGTGTGTGTGTGTGTGTGTGTGTGTGTGTGTGAGGAGAGAATAATAACAAGATGATGAATGGCAAAGTTGACGTCGATAAAGTCAGTCAAATTGTGAATGACAATCAATTTTCATATAGAGACACTCATTCACACACACACACGCACGCACGCACACACACACACGCACACACACACACACACACAGATTGGATTTCTGCATTTTCCGTTTACTAAATTCCACTCACAATGCATTGGCGAACCTTAGGCTGCAAAAGACAATTGCCCATGTTGCCGCACAGAGGTTCTAAGCCCACAATCACATGGCTGCGGGGCGAACATCTTAACAATACAGCTATGCCTGCGTTTATATATTTCTATTATTCATAAACTAAAACAAAGTATCCAATATTTCGGGACACTGAATTATGTACTTCTAATGTTGAATTATATTAATCTATTATTCTAACAATGAAGGCGCGTGGCTGATTTGTTAGAGAACTGGATTTGCAATTGTGAGGCTGTTAATTCGATTCCTGGACCGGGCGATGCGTTATGTCCTTGAGCAAGACACTTTGTTTCACGTTGCTCCTTCAACCTGGAGTTGCGACTGATAGATAGTATTAGCAATTGGAAAAACCAACGGAAACATTGTTTCCTCGGTCCGATTTGACGAAAGTCAATCGACAAATTTATTTTTTATTTTTTATTCTAACAATAATTTGTATGCAGACAAATGTTTGTTCCGGCTCGATTCAGGCTGAGCTCAAATCCGGCCGAGGTAAAATTTACCTTTAATCATTTCGCTGTCGATAAATAAAATACCAGTAAAATGCTGAGGGCCAATTATTCTTCTCCGCCTCCTCCTCATTCCTTTCTCCCCCTCCTCATCCTTCTTCTTCTTCTTCTTCTTCTTCTTCTTCTACGATGTGTTGCTTACCTATATAATTAAAACAATTAGTTGAAATCTCACATCTATAAATAACATTAATTTTAAGACATTTACCTCCAAATGGGCAATTATTAGGAATTCTACAATTTCATTTAGTCACTAAAGGTCGACTATTATTATTGAATATACCCATGTTATGATCACCACCAGCACAAATGTTAGTTGTATACCTAGTTTTATGAAGATCACTAAAATCAGTATCGATTCTAGAAGCCCTACTATTGATTAGGGTGTTTACGTTATTGTTAACAATATTATCATTATACCAAGTATCAGTTTCACTACCATTGAGAATGTAATATTACCAAGATTAGTGAGTGTTTCATTTGCGATATTAAGAGTAGAAATGCATTCATTAACAGTATTATTGTCAACCAGGATATTATTGCTATTAGTATTATTAGTGGTATACCTATACTATTTCTAGAGGGTTCGGTATTAGTTAAAGATCTCCATTTATTCTAAAAGAATTAAGTTTCTTTTTATTGTTCATTGCTATGTAATCCACCAAATTATGGGTTGTAAAAAAGGATAATTTCACATTATTTTAATTTAATATCCTATAATATCTATAAAATTCTTATCCACTATATCAAAGAATAATTTAGGTATATTAGAAGCGACCTGGATACCGAAAGAAGGATTATACCAAATACATATTTTCCTTCTTAATGTATGCCTTACCTTATAATTACATGCTTTAATTAGTGTATCATCTACATTACTAAGAACTTTGTCAACTAAATTTGGTTTAAAGTTGTCATTTTTAAGGTTAATATTTGGTTTAGACGAAATGTCAGTTTTAGTCATAGCATTCATATTATTAGTTTTCTTCCTATTATTATAAAAACCATGTGTAGGTTTATTGGCATTCTTTAGGGGATGTACATTAAAAGTATAGACCTTATTATAAGATTGTTTTATCAGTAGTGTTATATTTTATTTTTCATTTTATCCTGATCTATGTAAGGCCTCATTATAGTAATTACTGTTTTGATTTAAAACATTAAAATTTGCCGGAAGAGAACTTATTCTATTAGAAATGTTATTAATTAATGCATTTTTAATAGGTTTAGGGAGGTTAGAGAATTTATTAACATAAATTTATGGTATGGTTGGAAAGAATGATCATTTAGGTTTCAACTGACATCTAATAAATTAACAATCCTATCATTATTATCAATTGTAACTGTTGAATTATATTCTTTAAAGAATTTGTGTAGATGTTTTCTAACTCTCTCTAAAGCTGAGTTAGAATAATTTTCAAAGGTAAAGAGAGCATCATTACGGTATAAAAACTCCCCCAATAGCAGGAAATTTGGCCTTAAGCTTATCTAGAATAAATAATTCAACCAAATCAGTCTCTTAGGCCGAGTTACTGGAACCCATAGTGACATCAAAGATATTCGGATGATCTTTCTTAATCCATGGATCCACCATTAAATTCTATTATAGTTATTCTAGCTAATAAAATTGTATCTATTTCAATTTAAGTAATGTCAGTAAGATCAGCAACAAATGACAGAACTTTATCAAGGAGAGAAGGAGAAATAGAGGTATAGTAATTATTGATATCAAATTGTAAGAACTTTATTTTGCTACGATTATATAACCTTATTTTATTTTTAATTTGTGGGCTTATTCTGTTAATAATGTTTTTTACTTCTACCTATATCCGAAGTGAATGGACACCTTAGTCTTATAGTAGGTTATTTTGGAAATCTAATTTATGATCTTTCAGATTAAATCTAGGTGTTCTAGGTGTAAGAGGTTCAGTATATTTCTCTACGTCAAAATGTTTAGCAATAACTTTCCCCAGTCTATTAATATAATCAAGGTATTAGTTTTCTTATACTTTTTAAAGAGTTCGTTATAAATGAATTGATTATATTGTTCATCATTTAAGTTATAGATGTTTCCAGTTTTATCGTCAAGCACTTGGATTTTCTTGTCCTTTTAAAAAAGAATTTAACGTTGAATTAAGCTTTTTTAGAATCTTATCGCAATATTCTCTGTAACTGCTGGCTGTTGATTGCTTTGGTGATATGATAATGAGGATTTATTATTAAATAACTGGTTTTGAAAAGTCCCAGGAAGGGGTTGAAACGTTCGTAAATCAGCATTTAATGTATTAATTGAATTTGGTGTGTATTTTAATGTATATATATATATATATATTAGAAAGTGAGGTTTTTTTTACAAAATGAAAAATAACCGAGGTGTCCTACACGAGTGGAAGTATAAAGAAAAAGAGATGAAATCGAAAATGCAACTGAAGTCTTATTTTTTTTTTAAATATATATATTTATTTGGTTCCTTTACCGGTTTCGCAGTTCTTCTGCTTTTCAAAAGGTGAGTTGAGATGGAGGGTCTGTGGTTTTTCTCACATCTGAGAAAAACCACAGACCCTCCATCTCAACTCACCTTTTGAAAAGCAGAAGAACTGCGAAACCGGTAAAGGAACCAAATAAATATATATATTTTTAAAAAAAATAAGACTTCAGTTGCATTTTCGATTTCATCTCTTTTTCTTTATATATATATATATATATACACATATATTATAAAATGAGAGGAGGCTGGACTCGTGTAATTCCTTATATATATATATATATATATATATATATATATATATATATATATATATATATATATATATATATATATAGAGAGAGAGAGAGAGAGAGAGAGAGAGAGAGAGAGGGGGGGGGGGCATACCCACAAATATATTTGTATGTATTACATGTGATAAATATCCAAATCTGCTATCTCCTCGAAACGGTGACATATTGTGGATAAGTTCAGATGTTTTCACTCTGTTATCTGTGTACACTGTAAATCTCTCAGGTAGAATCAAGTTTTTGCCTGACAAGATAACAAAAATCTGCATAAGAAACGAAGACATTAGCATATCTTGAAACAAATACATTGTGTAAAATGCAAGATGTTTTGTCAATCTGACAAGCTCAGCAAATCTGTTTGTTAGTCAGCGCTAGTTAGATTATCAGGAATAGCTGCGTGCGATGTTGTTATGTAAGGATATAGGTATGTTTGTGCGTGTATGTGTAGTTGTGTGTGAGTGTGCGTGTATTTGGGAAAAGGCTGGTTTTGTACCACGACTAACATGTGTATGATTTTGTGTGTGACTGTGTGTGTATGTAGATATCTATATATACATATATATATATATATTTCAAACTTGATTATTAAGATAAACAATAATACGCCCCCACTGCTCACATAATACATATGCACGTAAAACATATACACAAGCAGTAATTCCGATAAAGGGAGCTGGTTTCTCCCTCTAATAATTTTTGAGGCAAGCCAGCCTGATGTCGGCATTATCATGGGTGATAGCGAAGCTAAAGTGCTGGAACAACTAAGCAACCTCACGAGCATCACCAGATACCTCGGTAAGACCCTAACGTCGACAAGAATTTCACGTCATCAACCCAGCTCCCCAAAACGTCTCCAAAGCCACAGGCTGGAAAAAATAGTTTGTCGATAATTCCCGGTATTTTAGGATTTTATTCCGTTCGGCAACAGAAGCAGTGAACCTTATATCACTATGAACAGAAGCAGTGAACCTTACATCTAGGATATGGGAAGGAGCGATAAAGTCACTGACTATGGCGTCCCAAAGGAGACATCTACCTCTTACTCAAGGACAAAGGAGACATCTACCTCTTACTCAAGGACAAAGGGTAAGGCATTCTGGTCTCTTCCCATCAATTCTGGAAATCCAGATTTGGGGGTATATTTATCCGAGTCACGCTAAATAAAGTTTAGTTCAGTATGGCGAGCAATGCGACCAACATTGAAGCGGCATGACAAATCATGAAGACCTGTGGAATCAAGGGACCTAACAGCAGCATTTCAACAACCCATAGGCATCAGCTCCTACTCTGAATGCAATGGGGATGCGGAGCTCACCCTGACTGTGCAGGCTACCAATGTTGGCCATGGACAGGGCATCAACCAAATCCACTGATAATGTTGCACTTGCGGATTGTAGGCGGCACGTTGAGTTTGTGTGTGTGTGTGTGTCTGTGTGTGTGTGTGTGTGTGTGTGTGTGTGTGTGTGTGTGTGTGTGTGTGTGTGTGTGTGTGTGTGTGTGTGTGTGTGTGTGTGTGTGTATTCTGTCATCCACTGCCCTCATAATAAGGATTTCCAGCGTTGATACAAGAATACAATACTGGTGGGAGCATCGATTAAATCTACCAACCCCAAGAAATTATTTTATCGACAAATATTTAATTCATCACCTTCTTCCACCGGGGAAAAACAAAGACAAACCTTCCATAATTTCAATTCAGAATTTAAAGGGGTTTAACTGAATAGTAATGTTTCTTTTTTTTTTTATTAATTAGTTTGAAGAGATGGAGCCATGCCTATGGCCTTTTGCGGAGTCTCAAAAGCTAGTGTGTGGATGGGCGGTGTGTGGGATGCAGCCTGAACTCGTGAGCGGCTACCGAAAGGAGCACATTAAGATTTCAAAACTTCCTCAGATCGAAAACCTGGTCCCATATGCTTGTAACAAAGTGAACTCCTCTAAAGGCACACCACGGCTGAAGTTGTGGTGGTGTCAAAACGGATGAAGAATTAAATCTACCACGGAAGAACGGGCATAAACTATTCACCATGATTGTATATAGTTTATATTTATCATATATTTCTATCACAAGGCTTGCATCGAACCGAAACTAAAGTAAAAGACACTTCCCCAAGGTGACATGCAGTGGAATTGAACCATGAATCCTGTGATTCCAAAGCGACCTACTCAACTATACAGCCTATTCTGTGATTAAAATGTGAAGGAGAAAGGAAAGATGCATTAGACATTAAAATTGACGAAGACAAAGCGTGCTTTATGCTAGCGTTAATATAAAACATTGGAAACTGTTCAGCTTGAGAAATGTGTTTCTATAGAAATTCTTGACTTTTACTGATTGAGTTAATCACGTAGAAATTGTCAAATGATCTTGTATCACACTGCGTTTACCTTCTTCATTCCATCCTCCTGTTGTCACATATGAATTGATGCCATTGTTGATCCAACAACAATTTCTCAGGCATTATCCCATCAATAACACTGCACCTGCTCGCGTTCACTAGTCAGTAGTGACCTGCCGCAATGGGTAAAGAAAGAATAAAAGAAAGATGCTCTTGCATTGAACTGTCCACTATTGCATGTTCTCGAATCATCTGCGCCAATGTACTGGACATACCACCACTACGACTACTGCTACTACCACTACCACCACTACTTCTACAGAAAGTTGCTGCTGTAATAGTACTAGTTGTTCGATACAAATAGTACTACTACAGCAGCAACAGCCTCGAAATAACAATAATAATTGTTTCTACTTTTAGCACAAAGCCAGCAATTTGAAGGTAAAGGGGAATCGATTAAATTGACTCAAGTGCGTTACTGGTACTTTATTTTATCAACGCCGAAAGACAAAACTAACCTTGACGGAATCTAAACTCAGCACGTAAATGGCCATAACTATATGCCGCTCTGCCGATACTGCCAACCCAACGCTCTCGTAATGAAATAATAATAATGCTTTCTTTATTATTTTTTTTATGATAATAATAATGATTTCTACTATGGGCACAAGGCCAGCAATTTGGTGGGGGGGGGGGGCGATTAAATCGACCCCAGTGTATTACTGGTGCTTTATTTTATCGACGCCGTAAGGATGAAAGCCAAAGCTAACCTTGGTGGGATTTGAACTCGGCACGCAAAGGGTCATAACTATATACTGCAAAGCATTTTGTCCACCGCTCTGCCAATTCACCGTTCTCGTAATGACAATAATGGTTTCTTATATAGGTACAAGGCCAGCAATTTTGGGGGGAGGGAGAAGTCGATGAAATTGACCCCTGTGCGTGACTGGTACTTTATTTTATCGACCCCGTACGGATGAAAGGCAAAGTTAACCTCGGCGGGATTTGAACTCAGATCATAAAGAGCCGTAACTCTATGATGCAAAGCATGGCGTCCGAGCCTCTACCAATACTGCCAATCCACCACCCTAATGACAATAATAATAATTATTTCTACTTTTGGCACAAGGCCAGCAAATTACCCAGTGCATTACTGGTACTTTATTTTATCGACCCCGTAAGGATGAAAGGCAAAGTTAACCTCGGCGGGATTTGAACTCAGAATGGCAAGGGCCGTATAACTATGCGTCGAAGCATGGCGTCCGACCCTCGACCGATACTGCCAATCCACCGATAATAATGGTTTCTGATTTAGGCACACAGCAGCAATTTTTGAGGAAGGGAAAGTCAATTAAATCGATCCCAGTAACTGGTACTTTCTTTTATCGACCCCCCCCCCCCCCCCCCGTATGGATGTAAGGCAAAGCTAACCTCGTGGGAATTTGATCTCAGAGCGTAAAGAGCTGTAAATATGTAGTTCACGGCTCTACCGATACTGCCAATCCACCGCTCTCGTAATGACAATAATAATAATAATAATAATAATAATAATAATAATAATAATAATAATAATAATGATTTCATTTATTATCCACAAGGGCCGACATGTAGGGGACAATACAAAGACAGGAACAGTGGGGGTTTACAATAAGGTCGAGTAAAAGTGCACAATGGCAAGACTAATTTAACAATGAAAATATAAAAATATAAAATAAACTATGCATAAATATAACAAAATAAATTCCCCGATAGGGGGTGGACGACCCTGGGGTGACTCGGGTAGCCCACCAATCCTGAACCACCCTGCGCTTTTAGGGCACCCAGGGAAAGCACCCCTCTCCTCAAGTTAGCTAGCCTTAGACGCATGGTCAGAGTAGGCCCATTCACACGGGCAATTCTCGCCACATTCATCCACCTTTTAGTAAATGTACTGGGGAGCAGCACTTCTCTCTCCACCCTCACCTTCCTTTCCAGGTGAAACTTGAAAAAGTTGATGAGGGATTGGCCGAAGAGAAAAGTGTCTGTCTTCAGTCCTTTCAACCTCGTCCACGATACAACCTCTTTCGCTACTCTGCCACCAGACAGAGGAAAATTTCCTGCTCTTCCTGACCTAAGGAAGGCGGTGGATCGATCTTCACTATGGACTCAGCCGATAGCCGGATTCGTTCCACACGCGACAGTAGCTGTTCGACATAACTCCACAAGTCAGTAATGCACGGACATTGGACAAGTGCGTGCAGAACGGTTTCGTCATTCTGTGCGCAGCTTGGGCAGGTCCATCTGACAGCACTTCCGTGCCTGTAGAGTTTATCCCTAACCGGCAGTTCCCCCCCCCCCCGGTAGCACTGCCAAGCGAGGGATTTTTGGAAATTGTCCATCGTCCCCGGCTCAAAAGTCCTCCGGTACAGACTGGTCAGTTCGACTTCGTCGAGGCCCAAAGCTTCTCCGAGTGCGTCATCGCACTTGCCCACCACTAATCCTCTATAGAACTCGAGAGTGGAAGTTCCA
Source organism: Eledone cirrhosa (assembly GCA_964016885.1). Classification (NCBI taxonomy): domain Eukaryota; kingdom Metazoa; phylum Mollusca; class Cephalopoda; order Octopoda; family Eledonidae; genus Eledone; species Eledone cirrhosa. Next base: position 217,922,775 of record OZ024742.1, on the reverse strand, counting down.
CTGATCGCATTGCCCGCTTGGTAGAGGGCAGTGATTGCCTGGCAACATTCCAGGTGCCACTCACCCAGTCTCGGTCTCTTCTTGACCCTGGACTGCAGCTCAGTCAAAGAAATGAGCTGCGGAAAGGCCCGTCTGATAAACGACGACCACACCTGTTCACCGTTGAGGCAGAATATCTGGAGATGTCGCAGCCTCAACACATGTCTGCGCATCATTAACCACAGCATGCCCAGCCCTCCACGTAGAGGGTGCTGGCAGCAGATGGACCGCCTCACCAACGGAACTTGTCCCCTCCACTAGAATTTGAAGAGGAGCCGTTCCAACTTGACGAGGCGCGGACGGGGGCAAGGCACGACGGTCAGGCGGTAGTAGATGACGGACGTGATGTACGCATTCGCCACCTCCGCGCGACCTTTCAGTGATAGCTTCCTCCCAGCCCATTTTTGAGTGAGACTGGCTACTCTGCTCGTTACCTCGTCCCAATTCTTTTCCACCTGGAGGTCTGGTCCGAACCAAACCCCGAGCAACTTTACCGGTCCGTCCGTCCAACGCCCCACGACGCTGTTGGACGGCATGGGCTTGCCTCACCAGGTTCCGAGCTGCAAGCCCACCGACTTTTCCGGGTTAAGTTTGGCTCCTGCCAACCTTTCATATTCCTTCAATAAGGTGCCGACACCTCGATTTCTGAGGTGTTCGACACCATCACGGTGATGTCGTCCGCATAAGCCGACACCGCTTTTCCACGTCCCGGTTCGAGCGGGATGCCCTGCAACAGCTCCAGCTTCCGCAGTAAAGGCTCGAGAGTCAATACGTACAGAAGGGAAGAGAGAGGGCACCCTTGACAGACCGATCGGGAGAGCCGAAATGATTCCGAGAGGTGGCCATTAACCTTGACCACCGAGCGTGTGCCGCTGTGCATTGCAACGATCCAGCTTCTAAAGACAGGGCCGAAGCCAGCTGCTTTGAGGACAAACTCCAGATACCGATGGTCGACCCTATCGAATGCTTTCGATTGATCTAAATTGATCAGTGCCCCACCGAAGCCAGGTTTACACCCTACCCTCTCTATGATATATCGCATGAGGTGGAGATTGTCGTGTATGTACATGGCTGGGATTGCGCAAGTTTGCGCCTCCGCAACCAAATCCTCGACGACGAGCGCCAATCTCTTTGCTAACACCTTGGCCAAAATCTTAAACTCTGTGTTGAGCAGAGTTATGGGCCTGAAGTTGTCTAATGTATCCCTCTTGTTCTCGTCTTTCCTTATCAGCGTCACCACTCCCCTGCTCACAGAATACTCCCATTCTGCTGCCAGTTGCAGCAGAGTGCTTCGAGGAGTTCGGAGAACAAGTCTGGCATATTTACGTAAAGCTCGTAGGGCAGGCCATCCAAACCGGGTGACTTGCGCCTCATGCAGCCGAATTTCGGCTGAAGTAATCGGCCTTTCGCAGCGCTCAGCGTCGACCGTCGAGATGCGCGGCAAGCCGTCAAGGTAGGGACTGAAATCCGCTACTCTCTCTGACTCGCCACTCTCCCTGAACAACCGAGCAAAGTGCTGGCGAAAGGCCTCACACATCCGCTTGGAATCGCTTATCTCGTGCCCGTCTCGGTCCGCCAAAGACCGAATTGTGGTTTTATTACCACGCTGCGCCTCCGCCATGCGGGCCCATCGAACAGCTTTAGTTCCCTCGTTTCTCAGAGCACACGCCTTAGCTCTGACAATGCAACCTTCGTGTTTGGCGTTGAAGAAATGGTCTAATGCCATTCTCGCCGCTAGCACGTCAGTTGCGATGCCACTACAAATAGCCTCGTCTAACTTATCTACCAGCTCCCCCTCCTTTCTATTTTTCTCTAACGCTAATAATATATTTATAAAGCCACAAATTGGCAATGACAAAGTAAAAGGATACAAAGCAGTGAGAGTTTACATACGTGTAACTAATTGTATCTACTTTAGGCACAAGGCCAGCAATTACCCAGTGCATTACTGGTACTTTATTTTATCGACCCCGTAAGGATGAAAGGCAAAGTCAACCTCGGCGGGATTTGAACTCAGATCGTAAAGGGACGTAACTATGCTGGAAAGCATGGCGTCCGACCCTCTACCGATACTGCCAATCAACCGTGTAAATAATGAAAATAGACGATAACACAAATAATTAAATATACCGACAGCCAATGCACACAGAAGAAATAAGAGAAGACAACCTTGACGGATCAAGCATGCTGCTGTACACTAATGCCTTCCAACTCCTGGAAACGAGACCCGAACTAACTGCTTTGAGTGCAGCCACCAAGTATCGCTGAGCTAAGGCTAAATTTATTACCCACATTCTCGACAATGTAAAGGATGAGATAGAGCTTGTCTGTTCGAGATTGTGCAAGTCTGTGCTTTTACTGCAAAACTACCGACAACAAGCGAATACTTCAATAACATTTTGGCGAAAATCTTAAATTCTGCATTTAAACAAACTATAGCCAGAAAATTGTCCATTGCGTTCCTCTTGATCGCATCTTTTCTCAACAACGGTATAACTTCTCGACTCAAATAACTGGAAGTTTTCCTGTTCTGTTGTCGACTGAAGCAGACGTCTGCCAAGACTTCAACGAATAAATCTGGCAAACCATACAAACCAGGCAATTTATCGCTCTGTCAACCCCTTAGCTATCCATATTTTAGTTGCTGTTATCGGGTTTTCAGTTCTTCGCTTTTTCAAACGAGAGCCACGGTAAACCGTCGTGGTAGTTTCTAAAGTCTACCGCCGACGCCAATGCACTACACGCCCAGAGCAATTAATTTTATGGAGTTGATCGCCCATTTTTCTAAGAGTATCGGATACAATATCTTCGGTCATTTTTTTTCTGGTTCTCTGTGCTCAGAGTTCAAATCCCGCTGAGGCCATATTTGCATTTCAGGGTCGTTAAAATAAACTAGCAGTCAAGTACTGAGATCGATTTAATCGAATGCCAATCTGAATAAATATTCAATGGGCTTGCATGGAAGACTAGATCCCAAAACACCATCCATACGTCTGGGGAAGTGACATAACCCTCACATCAATATTATTTATCTACTAGCATAATACCCGTCAAATGTTTATTTTAATAACTCCTAGATTACAACATTCTATTTCTTGGTTCTTGAATCACTGTATTTTATTTTAAATTCATTTAAATCAATTACAATAATGTTCTTCCATATTTTCTTTAATCATTATCAAACATATCTATATATCTAAAACGGAGAATGTCTGTCTGTCTGACTCCCTAAAACTCGAGAACCACCTAACCTATTGTTTTCAAACTTTACACATGTAATACTACTTATGGTCCTGTGAGTGTTTTGAGAAAAATATATTTCAAATGTTCAATGCCATAGGTACCGTATTAGGCGCCGGAACGTCGCGCCCTTATAATATCTGTCTGTATGTCTGGCTATCTGCATTACGACATTATGACTTCGCTATCTGTGTGTGTGTGTGTGTGTGTGTGTGTGTATATATATATATATTCTTCTCATTGCTGACGTATTATGTTCGCTATTTTCCGTTCATTGTCAGGGAACGTCTTCACGAACCAAAGTATCGACTTCCTGTTTTCCTTCGGTTGCAACGTTTTTCGAAATATTTACTTCTGTGTTCACAGATTGGTTTTTTTTAGTTTCAGAAGATCCCGTTAAGGGTGAAAGCAGCGATTCTTTGCTTAAACTTTAATCTGTCATTTTAATATATATATATATATATAATTATATATTCGTGTATTTTGCATACACAAAAACAAAATATAAACAAACGTATTTATTAGCCTATTCACCCAAGGCGACTTCACTTTTTATTAGGACTTCTGCATCAATTGGTGAACATACGACGAAACTGTTTCAGAAAGGAGGGATAAACATGCCAATCTATGTTTAGAATCCCGAGCAACGCCGGGCCATTCTGATAGTATTTACTAGATTACATGCTTTTGTTCTGTCTGTTTATCTCTCCCTCTCTCTCTCTCTCTATATATATATATATATATATATATATATATATATATATATATACAATGATATTAAATAAATGGAAACTATATTTATAAAACCATATTTATTTTATTATATATATTTCAAGGGTACCAAGATACATTGGTACGCTTTCCTCAGATAAAATACAAACTTTGTTTTATAAATAGAGACATACCCATGAAAATCATACCTTATCGGTTGGATATTCTCTGGATAGAATTTTCATAGGTATGTCTCTATTTATGAAACAAACTTTGTATTTTATCTGAGGAAAGCGTACCAATGTATCTTGGTACCCTTGAAATATATATAAAATAAATATGGTTTTATAAATATAGTTTCCATTTATTTAATATCATTGAATATTTACTCCACTATTTTGTTGAGTGCTCTAAATCAGTTATAAACATTTATATTTGTCGGACTTCCAACAAATTAAATATCCCTTCTACTTATATATATATATATATATATATATATATATATATATATATATATATATATATATATATATATATATATATATATATATATATATATATATGAAAGACGTAAATAAGAAAGTTATGAAAATTGACTTACTTACTAAAATTTCACTCCAACTAATTAGTTTCTGTAAGGGGATAAATACAGTTATGTAATACCTGTAGAGAAGCCTTACGTCATCAGGGAGTCTGTTGTTGACGATGGCTCCCGTCAATTGTTGCTTAACTAATCTACTTATCCGTTCACTGTAGGCTTTACGTGTCGGTAGCGACACGTTCAGCTTCCAGTATCCGGGTCCTTGTCTATGTATTCTATCACGGTTGACTATGCAGATGACTAGTTTGTGGTCTGAATAGGCAACCATGTGCATTTGTGGACAGCTTAACATCTTCTTCTCTCTCTCTCTCTCTCTCTCTCTCTCTCTCTCTCTCTCTCTCTCTCTCTCTCTCTCTCTCTCTCTCTCTCTCTCTCTCTCTCTCTCTCTCTCTCTAATAAAGAACCTGTCTAAATACGATCTAGATGTCCCGCTGAGGTTTGTCCAGGTCCACTGTTGTGCAGTCGGGAAATCTAGTCGATACCTATCGCCCAGTTGGAATTGGCCGATTAAATGTTTGAGGCTGTTGCACACCCCTCTACTGGGACGTGATCCTACATAGTCCCATCGTGCGTCTAGGATGCCATTCCAGTCCCCCACTAAAAGCAAGGAGCGAGACGTTCCCAGAAAAGACTCGAGACGCTTAAAGAAGTCAGGCCGCGATTGCCCAATCGGGGCATAAACGGCCACCAGTCTGAAGGCTCTACCTCCAACACTGTTCACGTTTAGGACTACCAGTCTACCCTCCGGGTCCAAGTGTACTTGCTGTACTTCAACGTCCAGGTTTTTCCGAAACATGATAGCCACTCCCCCTCCACCTCCTGGCTGACAGAGAGATGCGTAGATCTCAAAGTCATTGAAGATGGGAGTTAGTTGCAGCCTGTTGTGGATCCTGGACTCGGTGATGGCTATCACATCCATACCGTCTAACCTACGGTCGTTTAAAAGTTGGCCCTGTTTCCAGGGCATCCCTAGGCCACGCACATTCACGCTTCCAACTCGTAAATTAGCCATGTTGGTGGAGAAGAGTTGGCGAAAAAGGACGAAAAGATGCACTTACCTTTTCGTTTCCTGAAGATCGGGTTGTTCAATCTCCATTTGGGTGCTGGTGGGGGTGTTGGGTAGAGTGGGGAAACATTTTAACAGGACGCGGTTTATGGGTTTTTGACAGGGGTTGCCCACGTCCTGCGAAAATTTTGTTTTTAGTTCGCTATATGTTTCCATAGAAACCCTTATTAGTTTGAGATGTGGAGACGATTCTGCTTTAACGAAAGTTTTGCCCTCCGTCTCCACCTTGGGGTTTTGGGAGATGACCTCCATCAAACTCTTGTTGTTTGTGTTGATGTATGCGTATTGTTGTTTGTGTTTTTGTTGTGTTGTTTTAGTTTGTTGTTCGTCCGGGAGTTTTCTTTTTATGATGGGTGCTTGTGTTTGGGGTGGTGTTGGTGTTTGTTTTGCTGGTAGGGGGGGGGGGGTATTGTTGTTTGTGTTGTTGTTTGTGTCGGTGGTTGTGTGTTGGTGTTGGTGATTGTTGTTTTTGTAGCTTTGTGGTGCCTTTTTTGTTGTTGCTTTTTAATTTAGAGGCTGTCCATCTTCACTTGGAGATGAAGAAGTAGCCTCGTCTGACGATGATTCGTCATCAGGAGTTTGCGGTAGGGGTATGTTGTGTGGTCATGGTGTGTTTGTGTGTGTGTGTTTGTGGCAGTGTTGGATGGAGTGAGATGGGGTGGGACTGTGTTCTTCGGAGTAGTTGTTTGTGTTTTTCCTGCTGTTGTTGGTTGAGTGGCTGTTTGTTATGGTGCGTTTTCTTGTTTTGTGTGTTGTTGTTGTTGTTGTAGTTGTTGTTGTTGTGGTGGTGGTGGTGGTGGTGGTGGTGGTGGTGGTGGTGGTGGTGGTGGTGGTGGTGTAGGTGGTTGTTTTGGTGTTGGTGTTGGTGTTGGTAACAGTATTTTCGGGGGGGGGGGGGGGGTTAAATGTGTCTGTAAAGGGCAGGAGGCCTTTAGATGTGCTGTGCTGTTACATCGAAAGCAGTGTGGTTTTCTATCTTCAACCGAAATGCTTATGTGGCTGTTGTCGTCCACCAGCACTTTTTCGGGTATTTTGGAGATTCTCTCCGGGCTCATTTGCACCAGAATCTCCAAATTTGTACCAGACCACGTGTGTCTGGTTTACGTTTTGATGGAGAGAATGGTGTCTTGTCTCTCCTCTAAAAATCCTGCCAATATCCACCAAATATTAATATTTGCTGGTATGTTTGCAATTCTGATTTTCTGAGTTCCTTTTCCCAGGTATGTAGAGCAAAGGGTGTTTTTTTTTTGACAGTATTGATGTCACTGAATATTTTTGTGTGAGGGCCTCGCTTTTGAGGAGCACCGAAATACTCCCATACTGTTTGGCCCTCTGCATAAAGTCAATGTTTGGCAATATTTCCTTCAAGGTTGCCTCAATTTCCCCTTGAATGAGGAATGCTGGTTTTTTTGTTTCATTTGAAACAGTTCTGAAGCTAACTGTCCTTCGAAATGTTTCAAGACGATTTTCTGGGGGTGAGTTTATTTGAAACCCACCGTTTTCACCGAAAATGATAAACTCTTTTGCTTCAGAGAGCATCTGTCTCGCATTGGAGATATCGAGATCCTTGAACTCTTGTTTGTTCATGACTGTTTGCGCAAAAGTTTTTTTTTGTGTTGTTATTGTTGTTGTGGCTGTCGGTTTTTCCGTTTGTAGTTGTGTCAATCGTTTCATTTTTTGGTGTCTGTTGTACACTGTGTGGTTCAATCTTGTTTTTATTATTGTTGTCCATATTGGCTTCGTTAAAATCTATTACTTCTTTTCTTTTTCCTTCCTCAACGTTCGCTAGCGTTCCTTGTACGCTAGCCATTGCTGATGGCAAAATATTAAAAATTTTCTTAACAGTTTTTCAAATTATTTCAAATTATATTTTCGCCCCTGCGGGGGTGAAAAATGAGATTGACACCCAGCTGACAATGCAGCCTGGGAGTTAATCTACAAAACAATGTGTTTTTTTAAACAAGAATTTCTGTTTTTTGTAAATAAATTGACAGAAACTTACCAGCAAAATTGTATGCGTCCAGCTATCAGGATAGATATGTTTCTTTTATTTGCCACCAGGGCATCAAAAGTGGGACAAGTAAAAAGGGGGGAGTTTACACAAAAAGGCGTCCTCAATAAGGAGGAGGCAATAACAATGTTTAAAAATAAAATATAACAAAAAATAAAATTTATAACAAAATCCTCAATAGAGAGGAGGCGCCTTGGGGGGTCGCACACACCCCCGAAAAAAGTGTGCAACCCTTTTCCTCAGGAGCACAGAGAGGGGGTGCTCCCTCGTTCCTTCCTCTTTTCCACCTACAGGCTTATGTAAAGAGAAGGCCCATTCACACGGGCCATTCTCGCCACTTTCACCCACCTTTCATAAAAACGACTGGGGTGGAGCACCTATCAGGATAGATAGATATGTTTCTTTTATTTGCCACTAGGGCATTAAAAGTGGGACAAGTACAAAGGGGGGAGTTTACACAAAAAGGCGTCCTCAATAAGGAGGAGGCAATAACAAAATATAAAAATAAAATAAGATATAACAAAAAATGAAATTTTTAACAAAATCCTCAATAGAGAGGAGGCGCCTTGGGGGGTCGCACACACCCCCGAAAAAAGTGTGCAACCCTTCTCCTCAGGAGCACAGAGAAGGGGTGCTCCCTTGGTCTTTCATCTTCCTCACCTATAGTCTGATGTAGAGTGAAGGCCCATTCACACGGGCCATTCTCGCCACTTTCACCCATCTTTCATAGAAACGGCTGGGGTGCAGCACCTCTCTCTCCATCCTGATCCTTCTTCCGAAATGATATCGGAAGAAACGGACCAGTTGTTGGCCAGAGAGAAAGGTACCCGACCTCAGTCCTTTCAGACGCGTCCACCATACAACCTCTTTCGCCATGGCTATTACGCACAGAAACACCGCCTCTGCTTCATCTTTGAAGGGGGGAGGCGGCTTGATCATTACAATAGACTCGGTGGTCAACCGGATCGGTCCCACCCTTGACAGCAGTTGTTCGACATAGCCCCACAGATCGGCTACGCCCGAGCAGTGTACCAATGCGTGTGCAACGGTTTCCTCGTCGCACACGCATCTGGGACAGATCTTTTTGGCGGGGTCCCTACCCGGGCGCCCGTGTCTGTAGAGCCTTTCTCGAACGGGTAAAGCCCCTCGGTAGCACTGCCAGGCCAGGGACTTCTGGAAGTTGTCCATAGGTCCCGGGCTGAATGTCCTACCGAACAGGCTGGCCAGTTCGTCCTCCTCCATGTCTAGGGCTTCTCCGAGGGCGTCGTCGCACCTGCTGCGTACCAGCCCTCTATAGAATGTTGCGGTGGAGTCTCCACTGATAACCGGATCCGCCTGCCAGAGGGCGGTGAGCGCCTGGGCACACTCAGTGTGCCAGGCGCCCAGTTTTCTCGGTCTTTGCTTGACCCAGGATTGCAGCTCGGTGAGTGAGACGAGTCTGGGAAAGGTTCGTCTCACAAACGAGGCCCACACCGGTTGTCCGGTGAGGAATACGTAGAGGTGCCGTAGCCTTAATGCGTGTTTACGCATCATTAGCCACGGCATCCCCAGCCCTCCTTTCGAAGGGTGTTGACAGCAGATGGATCTCCTCACCATAGGAGCCCGCCTCTTCCAAAGGAATTGGAAGAGCGCGCGCTCCATCTTGGTGAGGGTTTCCCTTGGGCAGGGCACTACGGTCAGGCGGTAGTAGATGACGGACGCTATGTAGGTGTTCGCCACCTCCGCCCGACCTTTCAGGGATAGTTTGCAACTGGCCCACTTCTGGGTCAGTGCAAACACCCTGTTCGTAACCTCCGCCCAGTTTTTCTCCACCTGGAGGTCCGGTCCGAACCAGACCCCGAGCAACTTCACCGGGCCCTCCGTCCAGCGTCCGACGACGCCATCGGAGGGCATCGGTCTGCCCCTCCACGTGCCGAGTTGCAAACCGATCGACTTGTCCCGGTTCAGCTTAGCCCCTGTGAACTTTTCGTACTCCTCCAGTAAGGTGCCGACCGCCTCGATTTCGGAGGCCGTCGACACCATTACTGTCACGTCATCGGCGTAGGCCGACACCGCTTTCCGCAATCCCGGTTCCAAAGGGATGCCCTGCAACAACTCCAACTTCCGCAGTAGTGGCTCGAGAGTCAACACATACAGAAGGGAGGAGAGAGGGCACCCTTGTCGGATGGACCGCGCGATTTTGAACGGCTCCGAGAGGTAGCCGTTCACCTTGACCCTAGAGCAGATGCGGCTGCTGTGCATAGCAGTGATCCAGCCCCTGAAAACGGGTCCGAAGCCTGCCGCCGCTAGCACCGCATCCAGGTAACCATGGTCGACCCTATCGAACGCCTTAGATTGATCCAAGTTGATCAGAGCCCCACCAAAGCCGGGTTCGTTCCCAACCCTCTCTATGATGTATCGCATGAGGTGGAGGTTGTCATGGATGGACCTGGACGGGATAGCGCATGTCTGCGCATCTCCCACCAGGTTGCCCACGACAAGCGCCAACCTCTTTGCTAGCACCTTGGCCAAAATCTGTAACTCTGTATTTAGCAGTGTTATGGGCCTGAAGTTACTTATTTCGTCCCCCTTGTTCTCGTCCTTCCTCACTAGCGTGACTACGCCCTTGGTCACAGTACAGGGAATTCTCCCGTTCTGTTGCCAGTTGCAGTAGACCGCCTCGAGGAGATCAGGGAACAAGTCCGGCATAGCTAGATATAATTCGTAAGGAAGACCATCGAGACCCGGGGATTTGCGTTTGCCGCATTGGCTCAGCACGTCCTCTATCTCAGCGGCCGAAATCGGCTCCTCGCAGGACTTCGCCTCCCTGTCCGAGAGGCGCGGCAGGCCGTCGAGGTATGGACCGAAGTCCACGTTCCCAACCGGCTCCCCGCCCCTCCCGAACAGTCGGGCAAAGTGCCTTTGAAAGGCCTCACACATCTGCTTAGGCTCAAGAATCGCTCGTCCATCCAGGTCTCGCAAAGACCGGATGGTGGATTTAGTTCCACTGTTGGCCTCTGTCACGCGGGCCCAGCTAACAGCTTTGGTCCCCTCGTTCCCTAGAGCACGTATTTTACTTCGGACAACGCAGCCTTCGTGCTTCGCGTCGAAAAACTGGCTCAAAGCCGTTCTCGACGCTAGCACTCTGGCCACGTCGCCGCTTCTAATTGCCTCTTCTACTCTATCTATTAGCTCCCTTTCCTTCCTATTCCTATCCGCAGCTAGAACCTTACTAAATTCTATCGAGACTACTCTAATCTCTCTCTTTAGAGATACCCACCACCTGCTGTTGACGATCGCTCCAGTCAACCGTTCCTTAACTAACGTACTAATCCGATTCCTGTAGGCTCTACTTGCCGGCAAGGACAAGTTGAGCTTCCAGTAACCGGGGCCCTGTCTATGAGTTCTGTCAAGGTTGACCATGCAGGTCACTAATTTGTGGTCTGAATAGCCAACCATGCGCATTTTTGGACAACTTAAAAAGTCCTTATCCTTAATTCTAACTAAGAACCTATCTAGGTACGACCTAGATGATCCGCTACGATTTGCCCAAGTCCAGGTTGGCGCAGTCGGAAAATCTAGTCGATATCTATCGGCCAGGTCAAATCGACCGATTAACCCTTTGAGGCTATTACACCCCTCGCTATCGGGGCAGGCCCCTACGTAGTCCCAGCGTGCATCTAGGATACCATTCCAGTCCCCCACTAATAGCAAGGAGCGGGACGTCCCTAGAAAAGTCTCCAGACGATGGAAGAAGTCCGGCCGCATTGACCCGAAAGGGCCGTAGGCGGCTACCAACCTAAACGCTCCGCCTTTACCACTGCCAAGGTCCAGAACCACTAGTCGACCCTCCGGGTCCAAATGTACCATCTGTGTTGCGAGACCCAGATGTTTTTGCAGCAGAACGACAACTCCACCCCCGCCTCCGGGCTGACAGAGAGATGCGTGCATCTCAAAGTCATCAAAGGCGGGGGCCAGCTGTCGCACGTTGCTGATCCGGGCCTCGCAAATAACCATCACATCTATACGTTGTGACCTGAGGTCATTTAGAAGCATTGCTTGCTTCCAAGTTGAGCCCAGGCCACGCGCATTTAAACAGCCTACTCTTAGCATAGCCATGTTGGTGGTGAAGAGAAAAGGCACTTACCTCTCTGCGTCCCGGGTATCGGGCTGCACAATTTCCATTAGGGTGGGGGATGGGTTGTTGGGTGGGGTGGTGGTTTGTGGAAGTGTGGGGGCATCAGTGTGATGTGTGGTTGGGGAGCTTGGAGTTGTGTGGGTGTTTGGGGAGGGGGTGGGATAGTTTTTTAGGAGGACGCGGTTAATGGGCCCGACGCAGGGGGGACCCACGTCCTCTTTAAAATTGTTTTTTAAAGTTTTATAGGTGTCCTGTGGGGCCTTAATCATTTTGAGGTGGGGGAAATCCCCTGCCTGGGTGAAGTTAGGCCCTTGTGTTTTTATTAGATTGTTGTTGTACACAATGTTTAACAGTTTTTTGTTTCTTGTATTTATGTATGTGTATGCATGTTTTTGTTTTTGTGTGGTGTTTTTTGTTTGCTGTTGTTGTGAGCTCTTTTGTGTTGGTGTCAGTGTTATGTTTTGGGGAGGGTTTTTTTTCATTTGTGTGTCTGAGGTGTGTTTTCTTTTTTTTCTTTTGATTGTGTGGAAGTGCTCCTCCTCGTCTGACGACGAACTAGGGTCATCTTCCGCGTTGGAGGGGAGGGGTATATTTTCGGGTTGTGTTTGCGGTACGGGTGTTTTGGAAATTGTTTTTGTTTTTTGAGTGGAGGGGATGGGTTGGACATTGTTTTGTTTTGGTTTGAGCTGTGGTGGTTGTTTTTGTAGTGGTAGTTGTGGTGATTGTGTTGGTTGTGCAGTTGTTGGTGGTGTAGGCAGGATTGGGGTTTTCTTATTAAGTTGGGGACAGACAGCCCTCAGGTGACCTCTGGTTCCGCAGAGGTAACACGAGGGCCGTCTACCCTCAACGGTAATGTTGATGAAGGTTAGATCCATTTGAACTACAAGTTCGAGGCTCGTTCCACTGAACGCGTCACCCGATGCCTTTCCCATGGACACCAGCATGTCATCCTCCAGGTCCAGAAAACCTGTCAAAACCCACCATATGTCCATAATCGGCAGGATGGTGTGGATTTTTATTTGTTGTGTTCTTCTACCCATGTACGTAGGGTAGAAGGTGTATGCGGTGGATGTGATTGGTTTGATGGACAGTTTCACTGCTGTGTCCCTGTCCTTCATGAGAATGGATAGACTCCCGTAGAGTCTATCCTTCTGAATGAAGGTGATGTCCTTCATGACGTCTTTTAAAACCAGCTCTATCTCGCTCTGTGATGGTTGAGCTGGTTTTTTACTTTTGTTCGAGATTGTCCTAAACATGACCGTGTTTAGGAGTCTCTGGCTTTTTAGTTCCGGGGGGGAATGGATTGTGAATGAACCATTTTCCCCGTACACTATATATTTTTTCGCATCCGCCAGTAGCTCCTTCGCTTTTGTTATATCTACTGGTAGATAGTCGAGGGTTTTCCTTGTCGTCTCGGCGAAGGAGAAATTTTGTTTGTTTGTGTTGTTGTTGTCGTTGGTGGTGTTGTTGTTATCATTGTTGTTGTTGTCACCGTTATTGGTCTTGTTGTTGTTGTTATTGTTATTGTTATTGGTGTTGTTTTCGTCCGTCGCATTGTTGTTGTTGTTGCTGTTGCTGCTGGTTCTTTGGGTTGTTGCCATGGCAACGTCAAGTTGTCGGTTAACAGGTGGAGAGAATTCTTCCTCTGGCTGACCTATCTTCTTGACCTCTGCTACTGTGACAGTGGCAGGGGGAAGCTGTAAGTTCATCTACCCCTTTCCTCCTTCGAATTTTGGTGAAGAAGCTTCGGCCATTTAAAAAAATATTGACTTTTCAACAAGAAAAAACTTTTTTTTTAACTATTTCGCCTAAAGGCGTAGAATATTTTGAGAGACTGACCAGATCAAAGTTTGACCTGGCAGTCCCTCTACAAAATGGTACAAAAATTAAAGTTATCAGACAAGAATTTCTATAGAAATTTAAACAGAACTTACTCAGCAAGTTATACGCGTGTGTCCATCCCAGAGATAGATAGATAGATAGATTAATAGATAGATAAGTTTCTTTTATTTGCCACTAGGGCATCAAAAGTGGGACAAGTACAAAGGGGGGAGTTTACACAAAAAGGCGTCCTCAATAAGGAGGAGGCAATAACAAAATATAAAAATAAAATAAGATATAACAAAAAATAAAATTTTTAACAAAATCCTCAATAGAGAGGAGGCGCCTTGGGGGGTCGCACACACCCCCGAAAAAAGTGTGCAACCCTTTTCCTCAGGAGCACAGAGAGGGGGTGCTCCCTCGTTCCTTCCTCTTTTCCACCTACAGGCTTATGTAAAGAGAAGGCCCATTCACACGGGCCATTCTCGCCACTTTCACCCACCTTTCATAAAAACGGCTGGGGTGCAGCACCTCTCTCTCCATCCTGATCCTTCTTCCGAAATGAAATCGGAAGAAACGGACCAGTTGTTGGCCAGAGAGAAAGGTGCCTGACCTCAGTCCTTTCAGACGCGTCCACCATACAACCTCTTTCGCCATGGCTATTACGCACAGAAACACCGCCTCTGCTTCATCTTTGAAGGGGGGAGGCGGCTTGATCATTACAATAGACTCGGTGGTCAACCGGATCGGTCCCACCCTTGACAGCAGTTGTTCGACATAGCCCCACAGATCGGCTACGCCCGAGCAGTGTACCAATGCGTGTGCAACGGTTTCCTCGTCGCACACGCATCTGGGACAGATCTTTTTGGCGGGGTCCCTACCCGGGCGCCCGTGTCTGTAGAGCCTTTCTCGAACGGGTAAAGCCCCTCGGTAGCACTGCCAGGCCAGGGACTTCTGGAAGTTGTCCATAGGTCCCGGGCTGAATGTCCTACCGAACAGGCTGGCCAGTTCGTCCTCCTCCATGTCTAGGGCTTCTCCGAGGGCGTCGTCGCACCTGCTGCGTACCAGCCCTCTATAGAATGTTGCGGTGGAGTCTCCACTGATAACCGGATCCGCCTGCCAGAGGGCGGTGAGCGCCTGGGCACACTCAGTGTGCCAGGCGCCCAGTTTTCTCGGTCTTTGCTTGACCCAGGATTGCAGCTCGGTGAGTGAGACGAGTCTGGGAAAGGTTCGTCTCACAAACGAGGCCCACACCGGTTGTCCGGTGAGGAATACGTAGAGGTGCCGTAGCCTTAATGCGTGTTTACGCATCATTAGCCACGGCATCCCCAGCCCTCCTTTCGAAGGGTGTTGACAGCAGATGGATCTCCTCACCATAGGAGCCCGCCTCTTCCAAAGGAATTGGAAGAGCGCGCGCTCCATCTTGGTGAGGGTTTCCCTTGGGCAGGGCACTACGGTCAGGCGGTAGTAGATGACGGACGCTATGTAGGTGTTCGCCACCTCCGCCCGACCTTTCAGGGATAGTTTGCAACTGGCCCACTTCTGGGTCAGTGCAAACACCCTGTTCGTAACCTCCGCCCAGTTTTTCTCCACCTGGAGGTCCGGTCCGAACCAGACCCCGAGCAACTTCACCGGGCCCTCCGTCCAGCGTCCGACGACGCCATCGGAGGGCATCGGTCTGCCCCTCCACGTGCCGAGTTGCAAACCGATCGACTTGTCCCGGTTCAGCTTAGCCCCTGTGAACTTTTCGTACTCCTCCAGTAAGGTGCCGACCGCCTCGATTTCGGAGGCCGTCGACACCATTACTGTCACGTCATCGGCGTAGGCCGACACCGCTTTCCGCAATCCCGGTTCCAAAGGGATGCCCTGCAACAACTCCAACTTCCGCAGTAGTGGCTCGAGAGTCAACACATACAGAAGGGAGGAGAGAGGGCACCCTTGTCGGATGGACCGCGCGATTTTGAACGGCTCCGAGAGGTAGCCGTTCACCTTGACCCTAGAGCAGATGCGGCTGCTGTGCATAGCAGTGATCCAGCCCCTGAAAACGGGTCCGAAGCCTGCCGCCGCTAGCACCGCATCCAGGTAACCATGGTCGACCCTATCGAACGCCTTAGATTGATCCAAGTTGATCAGAGCCCCACCAAAGCCGGGTTCGTTCCCAACCCTCTCTATGATGTATCGCATGAGGTGGAGGTTGTCATGGATGGACCTGGACGGGATAGCGCATGTCTGCGCATCTCCCACCAGGTTGCCCACGACAAGCGCCAACCTCTTTGCTAGCACCTTGGCCAAAATCTGTAACTCTGTATTTAGCAGTGTTATGGGCCTGAAGTTACTTATTTCGTCCCCCTTGTTCTCGTCCTTCCTCACTAGCGTGACTACGCCCTTGGTCACAGTACAGGGAATTCTCCCGTTCTGTTGCCAGTTGCAGTAGACCGCCTCGAGGAGATCAGGGAACAAGTCCGGCATAGCTAGATATAATTCGTAAGGAAGACCATCGAGACCCGGGGATTTGCGTTTGCCGCATTGGCTCAGCACGTCCTCTATCTCAGCGGCCGAAATCGGCTCCTCGCAGGACTTCGCCTCCCTGTCCGAGAGGCGCGGCAGGCCGTCGAGGTATGGACCGAAGTCCACGTTCCCAACCGGCTCCCCGCCCCTCCCGAACAGTCGGGCAAAGTGCCTTTGAAAGGCCTCACACATCTGCTTAGGCTCAAGAATCGCTCGTCCATCCAGGTCTCGCAAAGACCGGATGGTGGATTTAGTTCCACTGTTGGCCTCTGTCACGCGGGCCCAGCTAACAGCTTTGGTCCCCTCGTTCCCTAGAGCACGTATTTTACTTCGGACAACGCAGCCTTCGTGCTTCGCGTCGAAAAACTGGCTCAAAGCCGTTCTCGACGCTAGCACTCTGGCCACGTCGCCGCTTCTAATTGCCTCTTCTACTCTATCTATTAGCTCCCTTTCCTTCCTATTCCTATCCGCAGCTAGAACCTTACTAAATTCTATCGAGACTACTCTAATCTCTCTCTTTAGAGATACCCACCACCTGCTGTTGACGATCGCTCCAGTCAACCGTTCCTTAACTAACGTACTAATCCGATTCCTGTAGGCTCTACTTGCCGGCAAGGACAAGTTGAGCTTCCAGTAACCGGGGCCCTGTCTATGAGTTCTGTCAAGGTTGACCATGCAGGTCACTAATTTGTGGTCTGAATAGCCAACCATGCGCATTTTTGGACAACTTAAAAAGTCCTTATCCTTAATTCTAACTAAGAACCTATCTAGGTACGACCTAGATGATCCGCTACGATTTGCCCAAGTCCAGGTTGGCGCAGTCGGAAAATCTAGTCGATATCTATCGGCCAGGTCAAATCGACCGATTAACCCTTTGAGGCTATTACACCCCTCGCTATCGGGGCAGGCCCCTACGTAGTCCCAGCGTGCATCTAGGATACCATTCCAGTCCCCCACTAATAGCAAGGAGCGGGACGTCCCTAGAAAAGTCTCCAGACGATGGAAGAAGTCCGGCCGCATTGACCCGAAAGGGCCGTAGGCGGCTACCAACCTAAACGCTCCGCCTTTACCACTGCCAAGGTCCAGAACCACTAGTCGACCCTCCGGGTCCAAATGTACCATCTGTGTTGCGAGACCCAGATGTTTTTGCAGCAGAACGACAACTCCACCCCCGCCTCCGGGCTGACAGAGAGATGCGTGCATCTCAAAGTCATCAAAGGCGGGGGCCAGCTGTCGCACGTTGCTGATCCGGGCCTCGCAAATAACCATCACATCTATACGTTGTGACCTGAGGTCATTTAGAAGCATTGCTTGCTTCCAAGTTGAGCCCAGGCCACGCGCATTTAAACAGCCTACTCTTAGCATAGCCATGTTGGTGGTGAAGAGAAAAGGCACTTACCTCTCTGCGTCCCGGGTATCGGGCTGCACAATTTCCATTAGGGTGGGGGATGGGTTGTTGGGTGGGGTGGTGGTTTGTGGAAGTGTGGGGGCATCAGTGTGATGTGTGGTTGGGGAGCTTGGAGTTGTGTGGGTGTTTGGGGAGGGGGTGGGATAGTTTTTTAGGAGGACGCGGTTAATGGGCCCGACGCAGGGGGGACCCACGTCCTCTTTAAAATTGTTTTTTAAAGTTTTATAGGTGTCCTGTGGGGCCTTAATCATTTTGAGGTGGGGGAAATCCCCTGCCTGGGTGAAGTTAGGCCCTTGTGTTTTTATTAGATTGTTGTTGTACACAATGTTTAACAGTTTTTTGTTTCTTGTATTTATGTATGTGTATGCATGTTTTTGTTTTTGTGTGGTGTTTTTTGTTTGCTGTTGTTGTGAGCTCTTTTGTGTTGGTGTCAGTGTTATGTTTTGGGGAGGGTTTTTTTTCATTTGTGTGTCTGAGGTGTGTTTTCTTTTTTTTCTTTTGATTGTGTGGAAGTGCTCCTCCTCGTCTGACGACGAACTAGGGTCATCTTCCGCGTTGGAGGGGAGGGGTATATTTTCGGGTTGTGTTTGCGGTACGGGTGTTTTGGAAATTGTTTTTGTTTTTTGAGTGGAGGGGATGGGTTGGACATTGTTTTGTTTTGGTTTGAGCTGTGGTGGTTGTTTTTGTAGTGGTAGTTGTGGTGATTGTGTTGGTTGTGCAGTTGTTGGTGGTGTAGGCAGGATTGGGGTTTTCTTATTAAGTTGGGGACAGACAGCCCTCAGGTGACCTCTGGTTCCGCAGAGGTAACACGAGGGCCGTCTACCCTCAACGGTAATGTTGATGAAGGTTAGATCATCCAGTATGACGCGTTCAGGGATCTGGGCGATCCTTTCGGGCCTCATTTGAACTACAAGTTCGAGGCTCGTTCCACTGAACGCGTCACCCGATGCCTTTCCCATGGACACCAGCATGTCATCCTCCAGGTCCAGAAAACCTGTCAAAACCCACCATATGTCCATAATCGGCAGGATGGTGTGGATTTTTATTTGTTGTGTTCTTCTACCCATGTACGTAGGGTAGAAGGTGTATGCGGTGGATGTGATTGGTTTGATGGACAGTTTCACTGCTGTGTCCCTGTCCTTCATGAGAATGGATAGACTCCCGTAGAGTCTATCCTTCTGAATGAAGGTGATGTCCTTCATGACGTCTTTTAAAACCAGCTCTATCTCGCTCTGTGATGGTTGAGCTGGTTTTTTACTTTTGTTCGAGATTGTCCTAAACATGACCGTGTTTAGGAGTCTCTGGCTTTTTAGTTCCGGGGGGGAATGGATTGTGAATGAACCATTTTCCCCGTACACTATATATTTTTTCGCATCCGCCAGTAGCTCCTTCGCTTTTGTTATATCTACTGGTAGATAGTCGAGGGTTTTCCTTGTCGTCTCGGCGAAGGAGAAATTTTGTTTGTTTGTGTTGTTGTTGTCGTTGGTGGTGTTGTTGTTATCATTGTTGTTGTTGTCACCGTTATTGGTCTTGTTGTTGTTGTTATTGTTATTGTTATTGGTGTTGTTTTCGTCCGTCGCATTGTTGTTGTTGTTGCTGTTGCTGCTGGTTCTTTGGGTTGTTGCCATGGCAACGTCAAGTTGTCGGTTAACAGGTGGAGAGAATTCTTCCTCTGGCTGACCTATCTTCTTGACCTCTGCTACTGTGACAGTGGCAGGGGGAAGCTGTAAGTTCATCTACCCCTTTCCTCCTTCGAATTTTGGTGAAGAAGCTTCGGCCATTTAAAAAAATATTGACTTTTCAACAAGAAAAAACTTTTTTTTTAACTATTTCGCCTAAAGGCGTAGAATATTTTGAGAGACTGACCAGATCAAAGTTTGACCTGGCAGTCCCTCTACAAAATGGTACAAAAATTAAAGTTATCAGACAAGAATTTCTATAGAAATTTAAACAGAACTTACTCAGCAAGTTATACGCGTGTGTCCATCCCAGAGATAGATAGATAGATAGATTAATAGATAGATAAGTTTCTTTTATTTGCCACTAGGGCATCAAAAGTGGGACAAGTACAAAGGGGGGAGTTTACACAAAAAGGCGTCCTCAATAAGGAGGAGGCAATAACAAAATATAAAAATAAAATAAGATATAACAAAAAATAAAATTTTTAACAAAATCCTCAATAGAGAGGAGGCGCCTTGGGGGGTCGCACACACCCCCGAAAAAAGTGTGCAACCCTTTTCCTCAGGAGCACAGAGAGGGGGTGCTCCCTCGTTCCTTCCTCTTTTCCACCTACAGGCTTATGTAAAGAGAAGGCCCATTCACACGGGCCATTCTCGCCACTTTCACCCACCTTTCATAAAAACGGCTGGGGTGCAGCACCTCTCTCTCCATCCTGATCCTTCTTCCGAAATGAAATCGGAAGAAACGGACCAGTTGTTGGCCAGAGAGAAAGGTGCCTGACCTCAGTCCTTTCAGACGCGTCCACCATACAACCTCTTTCGCCATGGCTATTACGCACAGAAACACCGCCTCTGCTTCATCTTTGAAGGGGGGAGGCGGCTTGATCATTACAATAGACTCGGTGGTCAACCGGATCGGTCCCACCCTTGACAGCAGTTGTTCGACATAGCCCCACAGATCGGCTACGCCCGAGCAGTGTACCAATGCGTGTGCAACGGTTTCCTCGTCGCACACGCATCTGGGACAGATCTTTTTGGCGGGGTCCCTACCCGGGCGCCCGTGTCTGTAGAGCCTTTCTCGAACGGGTAAAGCCCCTCGGTAGCACTGCCAGGCCAGGGACTTCTGGAAGTTGTCCATAGGTCCCGGGCTGAATGTCCTACCGAACAGGCTGGCCAGTTCGTCCTCCTCCATGTCTAGGGCTTCTCCGAGGGCGTCGTCGCACCTGCTGCGTACCAGCCCTCTATAGAATGTTGCGGTGGAGTCTCCACTGATAACCGGATCCGCCTGCCAGAGGGCGGTGAGCGCCTGGGCACACTCAGTGTGCCAGGCGCCCAGTTTTCTCGGTCTTTGCTTGACCCAGGATTGCAGCTCGGTGAGTGAGACGAGTCTGGGAAAGGTTCGTCTCACAAACGAGGCCCACACCGGTTGTCCGGTGAGGAATACGTAGAGGTGCCGTAGCCTTAATGCGTGTTTACGCATCATTAGCCACGGCATCCCCAGCCCTCCTTTCGAAGGGTGTTGACAGCAGATGGATCTCCTCACCATAGGAGCCCGCCTCTTCCAAAGGAATTGGAAGAGCGCGCGCTCCATCTTGGTGAGGGTTTCCCTTGGGCAGGGCACTACGGTCAGGCGGTAGTAGATGACGGACGCTATGTAGGTGTTCGCCACCTCCGCCCGACCTTTCAGGGATAGTTTGCAACTGGCCCACTTCTGGGTCAGTGCAAACACCCTGTTCGTAACCTCCGCCCAGTTTTTCTCCACCTGGAGGTCCGGTCCGAACCAGACCCCGAGCAACTTCACCGGGCCCTCCGTCCAGCGTCCGACGACGCCATCGGAGGGCATCGGTCTGCCCCTCCACGTGCCGAGTTGCAAACCGATCGACTTGTCCCGGTTCAGCTTAGCCCCTGTGAACTTTTCGTACTCCTCCAGTAAGGTGCCGACCGCCTCGATTTCGGAGGCCGTCGACACCATTACTGTCACGTCATCGGCGTAGGCCGACACCGCTTTCCGCAATCCCGGTTCCAAAGGGATGCCCTGCAACAACTCCAACTTCCGCAGTAGTGGCTCGAGAGTCAACACATACAGAAGGGAGGAGAGAGGGCACCCTTGTCGGATGGACCGCGCGATTTTGAACGGCTCCGAGAGGTAGCCGTTCACCTTGACCCTAGAGCAGATGCGGCTGCTGTGCATAGCAGTGATCCAGCCCCTGAAAACGGGTCCGAAGCCTGCCGCCGCTAGCACCGCATCCAGGTAACCATGGTCGACCCTATCGAACGCCTTAGATTGATCCAAGTTGATCAGAGCCCCACCAAAGCCGGGTTCGTTCCCAACCCTCTCTATGATGTATCGCATGAGGTGGAGGTTGTCATGGATGGACCTGGACGGGATAGCGCATGTCTGCGCATCTCCCACCAGGTTGCCCACGACAAGCGCCAACCTCTTTGCTAGCACCTTGGCCAAAATCTGTAACTCTGTATTTAGCAGTGTTATGGGCCTGAAGTTACTTATTTCGTCCCCCTTGTTCTCGTCCTTCCTCACTAGCGTGACTACGCCCTTGGTCACAGTACAGGGAATTCTCCCGTTCTGTTGCCAGTTGCAGTAGACCGCCTCGAGGAGATCAGGGAACAAGTCCGGCATAGCTAGATATAATTCGTAAGGAAGACCATCGAGACCCGGGGATTTGCGTTTGCCGCATTGGCTCAGCACGTCCTCTATCTCAGCGGCCGAAATCGGCTCCTCGCAGGACTTCGCCTCCCTGTCCGAGAGGCGCGGCAGGCCGTCGAGGTATGGACCGAAGTCCACGTTCCCAACCGGCTCCCCGCCCCTCCCGAACAGTCGGGCAAAGTGCCTTTGAAAGGCCTCACACATCTGCTTAGGCTCAAGAATCGCTCGTCCATCCAGGTCTCGCAAAGACCGGATGGTGGATTTAGTTCCACTGTTGGCCTCTGTCACGCGGGCCCAGCTAACAGCTTTGGTCCCCTCGTTCCCTAGAGCACGTATTTTACTTCGGACAACGCAGCCTTCGTGCTTCGCGTCGAAAAACTGGCTCAAAGCCGTTCTCGACGCTAGCACTCTGGCCACGTCGCCGCTTCTAATTGCCTCTTCTACTCTATCTATTAGCTCCCTTTCCTTCCTATTCCTATCCGCAGCTAGAACCTTACTAAATTCTATCGAGACTACTCTAATCTCTCTCTTTAGAGATACCCACCACCTGCTGTTGACGATCGCTCCAGTCAACCGTTCCTTAACTAACGTACTAATCCGATTCCTGTAGGCTCTACTTGCCGGCAAGGACAAGTTGAGCTTCCAGTAACCGGGGCCCTGTCTATGAGTTCTGTCAAGGTTGACCATGCAGGTCACTAATTTGTGGTCTGAATAGCCAACCATGCGCATTTTTGGACAACTTAAAAAGTCCTTATCCTTAATTCTAACTAAGAACCTATCTAGGTACGACCTAGATGATCCGCTACGATTTGCCCAAGTCCAGGTTGGCGCAGTCGGAAAATCTAGTCGATATCTATCGGCCAGGTCAAATCGACCGATTAACCCTTTGAGGCTATTACACCCCTCGCTATCGGGGCAGGCCCCTACGTAGTCCCAGCGTGCATCTAGGATACCATTCCAGTCCCCCACTAATAGCAAGGAGCGGGACGTCCCTAGAAAAGTCTCCAGACGATGGAAGAAGTCCGGCCGCATTGACCCGAAAGGGCCGTAGGCGGCTACCAACCTAAACGCTCCGCCTTTACCACTGCCAAGGTCCAGAACCACTAGTCGACCCTCCGGGTCCAAATGTACCATCTGTGTTGCGAGACCCAGATGTTTTTGCAGCAGAACGACAACTCCACCCCCGCCTCCGGGCTGACAGAGAGATGCGTGCATCTCAAAGTCATCAAAGGCGGGGGCCAGCTGTCGCACGTTGCTGATCCGGGCCTCGCAAATAACCATCACATCTATACGTTGTGACCTGAGGTCATTTAGAAGCATTGCTTGCTTCCAAGTTGAGCCCAGGCCACGCGCATTTAAACAGCCTACTCTTAGCATAGCCATGTTGGTGGTGAAGAGAAAAGGCACTTACCTCTCTGCGTCCCGGGTATCGGGCTGCACAATTTCCATTAGGGTGGGGGATGGGTTGTTGGGTGGGGTGGTGGTTTGTGGAAGTGTGGGGGCATCAGTGTGATGTGTGGTTGGGGAGCTTGGAGTTGTGTGGGTGTTTGGGGAGGGGGTGGGATAGTTTTTTAGGAGGACGCGGTTAATGGGCCCGACGCAGGGGGGACCCACGTCCTCTTTAAAATTGTTTTTTAAAGTTTTATAGGTGTCCTGTGGGGCCTTAATCATTTTGAGGTGGGGGAAATCCCCTGCCTGGGTGAAGTTAGGCCCTTGTGTTTTTATTAGATTGTTGTTGTACACAATGTTTAACAGTTTTTTGTTTCTTGTATTTATGTATGTGTATGCATGTTTTTGTTTTTGTGTGGTGTTTTTTGTTTGCTGTTGTTGTGAGCTCTTTTGTGTTGGTGTCAGTGTTATGTTTTGGGGAGGGTTTTTTTTCATTTGTGTGTCTGAGGTGTGTTTTCTTTTTTTTCTTTTGATTGTGTGGAAGTGCTCCTCCTCGTCTGACGACGAACTAGGGTCATCTTCCGCGTTGGAGGGGAGGGGTATATTTTCGGGTTGTGTTTGCGGTACGGGTGTTTTGGAAATTGTTTTTGTTTTTTGAGTGGAGGGGATGGGTTGGACATTGTTTTGTTTTGGTTTGAGCTGTGGTGGTTGTTTTTGTAGTGGTAGTTGTGGTGATTGTGTTGGTTGTGCAGTTGTTGGTGGTGTAGGCAGGATTGGGGTTTTCTTATTAAGTTGGGGACAGACAGCCCTCAGGTGACCTCTGGTTCCGCAGAGGTAACACGAGGGCCGTCTACCCTCAACGGTAATGTTGATGAAGGTTAGATCATCCAGTATGACGCGTTCAGGGATCTGGGCGATCCTTTCGGGCCTCATTTGAACTACAAGTTCGAGGCTCGTTCCACTGAACGCGTCACCCGATGCCTTTCCCATGGACACCAGCATGTCATCCTCCAGGTCCAGAAAACCTGTCAAAACCCACCATATGTCCATAATCGGCAGGATGGTGTGGATTTTTATTTGTTGTGTTCTTCTACCCATGTACGTAGGGTAGAAGGTGTATGCGGTGGATGTGATTGGTTTGATGGACAGTTTCACTGCTGTGTCCCTGTCCTTCATGAGAATGGATAGACTCCCGTAGAGTCTATCCTTCTGAATGAAGGTGATGTCCTTCATGACGTCTTTTAAAACCAGCTCTATCTCGCTCTGTGATGGTTGAGCTGGTTTTTTAC
Organism: Eledone cirrhosa; assembly: GCA_964016885.1. Classification (NCBI taxonomy): domain Eukaryota; kingdom Metazoa; phylum Mollusca; class Cephalopoda; order Octopoda; family Eledonidae; genus Eledone; species Eledone cirrhosa. The sequence goes on along the minus strand of OZ024742.1, from coordinate 217,898,231 downwards.
TTTTGTTCGAGATTGTCCTAAACATGACCGTGTTTAGGAGTCTCTGGCTTTTTAGTTCCGGGGGGGAATGGATTGTGAATGAACCATTTTCCCCGTACACTATATATTTTTTCGCATCCGCCAGTAGCTCCTTCGCTTTTGTTATATCTACTGGTAGATAGTCGAGGGTTTTCCTTGTCGTCTCGGCGAAGGAGAAATTTTGTTTGTTTGTGTTGTTGTTGTCGTTGGTGGTGTTGTTGTTATCATTGTTGTTGTTGTCACCGTTATTGGTCTTGTTGTTGTTGTTATTGTTATTGTTATTGGTGTTGTTTTCGTCCGTCGCATTGTTGTTGTTGTTGCTGTTGCTGCTGGTTCTTTGGGTTGTTGCCATGGCAACGTCAAGTTGTCGGTTAACAGGTGGAGAGAATTCTTCCTCTGGCTGACCTATCTTCTTGACCTCTGCTACTGTGACAGTGGCAGGGGGAAGCTGTAAGTTCATCTACCCCTTTCCTCCTTCGAATTTTGGTGAAGAAGCTTCGGCCATTTAAAAAAATATTGACTTTTCAACAAGAAAAAACTTTTTTTTTAACTATTTCGCCTAAAGGCGTAGAATATTTTGAGAGACTGACCAGATCAAAGTTTGACCTGGCAGTCCCTCTACAAAATGGTACAAAAATTAAAGTTATCAGACAAGAATTTCTATAGAAATTTAAACAGAACTTACTCAGCAAGTTATACGCGTGTGTCCATCCCAGAGATAGATAGATAGATAGATTAATAGATAGATAAGTTTCTTTTATTTGCCACTAGGGCATCAAAAGTGGGACAAGTACAAAGGGGGGAGTTTACACAAAAAGGCGTCCTCAATAAGGAGGAGGCAATAACAAAATATAAAAATAAAATAAGATATAACAAAAAATAAAATTTTTAACAAAATCCTCAATAGAGAGGAGGCGCCTTGGGGGGTCGCACACACCCCCGAAAAAAGTGTGCAACCCTTTTCCTCAGGAGCACAGAGAGGGGGTGCTCCCTCGTTCCTTCCTCTTTTCCACCTACAGGCTTATGTAAAGAGAAGGCCCATTCACACGGGCCATTCTCGCCACTTTCACCCACCTTTCATAAAAACGGCTGGGGTGCAGCACCTCTCTCTCCATCCTGATCCTTCTTCCGAAATGAAATCGGAAGAAACGGACCAGTTGTTGGCCAGAGAGAAAGGTGCCTGACCTCAGTCCTTTCAGACGCGTCCACCATACAACCTCTTTCGCCATGGCTATTACGCACAGAAACACCGCCTCTGCTTCATCTTTGAAGGGGGGAGGCGGCTTGATCATTACAATAGACTCGGTGGTCAACCGGATCGGTCCCACCCTTGACAGCAGTTGTTCGACATAGCCCCACAGATCGGCTACGCCCGAGCAGTGTACCAATGCGTGTGCAACGGTTTCCTCGTCGCACACGCATCTGGGACAGATCTTTTTGGCGGGGTCCCTACCCGGGCGCCCGTGTCTGTAGAGCCTTTCTCGAACGGGTAAAGCCCCTCGGTAGCACTGCCAGGCCAGGGACTTCTGGAAGTTGTCCATAGGTCCCGGGCTGAATGTCCTACCGAACAGGCTGGCCAGTTCGTCCTCCTCCATGTCTAGGGCTTCTCCGAGGGCGTCGTCGCACCTGCTGCGTACCAGCCCTCTATAGAATGTTGCGGTGGAGTCTCCACTGATAACCGGATCCGCCTGCCAGAGGGCGGTGAGCGCCTGGGCACACTCAGTGTGCCAGGCGCCCAGTTTTCTCGGTCTTTGCTTGACCCAGGATTGCAGCTCGGTGAGTGAGACGAGTCTGGGAAAGGTTCGTCTCACAAACGAGGCCCACACCGGTTGTCCGGTGAGGAATACGTAGAGGTGCCGTAGCCTTAATGCGTGTTTACGCATCATTAGCCACGGCATCCCCAGCCCTCCTTTCGAAGGGTGTTGACAGCAGATGGATCTCCTCACCATAGGAGCCCGCCTCTTCCAAAGGAATTGGAAGAGCGCCCGCTCCATCTTGGTGAGGGTTTCCCTTGGGCAGGGCACTACGGTCAGGCGGTAGTAGATGACGGACGCTATGTAGGTGTTCGCCACCTCCGCCCGACCTTTCAGGGATAGTTTGCAACTGGCCCACTTCTGGGTCAGTGCAAACACCCTGTTCGTAACCTCCGCCCAGTTTTTCTCCACCTGGAGGTCCGGTCCGAACCAGACCCCGAGCAACTTCACCGGGCCCTCCGTCCAGCGTCCGACGACGCCATCGGAGGGCATCGGTCTGCCCCTCCACGCGCCGAGTTGCAAACCGATCGACTTGTCCCGGTTCAGCTTAGCCCCTGTGAACTTTTCGTACTCCTCCAGTAAGGTGCCGACCGCCTCGATTTCGGAGGCCGTCGACACCATTACTGTCACGTCATCGGCGTAGGCCGACACCGCTTTCCGCAATCCCGGTTCCAAAGGGATGCCCTGCAACAACTCCAACTTCCGCAGTAGTGGCTCGAGAGTCAACACATACAGAAGGGAGGAGAGAGGGCACCCTTGTCGGATGGACCGCGCGATTTTGAACGGCTCCGAGAGGTAGCCGTTCACCTTGACCCTAGAGCAGATGCGGCTGCTGTGCATAGCAGTGATCCAGCCCCTGAAAACGGGTCCGAAGCCTGCCGCCGCTAGCACCGCATCCAGGTAACCATGGTCGACCCTATCGAACGCCTTAGATTGATCCAAGTTGATCAGAGCCCCACCAAAGCCGGGTTCGTTCCCAACCCTCTCTATGATGTATCGCATGAGGTGGAGGTTGTCATGGATGGACCTAACGGGATAGCGCATGTCTGCGCATCTCCCACCAGGTTGCCCACGACAAGCGCCAACCTCTTTTCTAGCACCTTGGCCAAAATCTGTAACTCTGTATTTAGCAGAGTTATGGGCCTGAAGTTACTTATTTCGTCCCCCTTGTTCTCGTCCTTCCTCACTAGCGTGACTACGCCCTTGGTCACAGTACAGGGAATTCTCCCGTTCTGTTGCCAGTTGCAGTAGACCGCCTCGAGGAGATCAGGGAACAAGTCCGGCATAGCTAGATATAATTCGTAAGGAAGACCATCGAGACCCGGGGATTTGCGTTTGCCGCATTGGCTCAGCACGTCCTCTATCTCAGCGGCCGAAATCGGCTCCTCGCAGGACTTCGCCTCCCTGTCCGAGAGGCGCGGAAGGCCGTCGAGGTATGGACCGAAGTCCACGTTCCCAACCGGCTCCCCGCCCCTCCCGAACAGTCGGGCAAAGTGCCTTTGAAAGGCCTCACACATCTGCCTAGGCTCAAGAATCGCCCGTCCATCCAGGTCTCGCAAAGACCGGATGGTGGATTTAGTTCCACTGTTGGCCTCTGTCACGCGGGCCCAGCTAACAGATAGATAGATAGATAGATAGATAGATAGATAGATAGATAGATAGATAGATAGATAGATAGATAGATAGATTTCTTTATTAGCCACAAGGGCGCAACAAGAAAGGGGACAATACAAAGACATGCCGGGGATTTTACATACAGTCGTGTAAAAAATATAAAAACAAACAATTTCAACAATCGAAATCCCCAATAGGGGGGAGGCGCCACAAATGGGTTGTTTAATACCCCGTCGATAGAACAACCCTCAACTCCAGGAGCGTGTTGTGCAAGTGCTCCTTTCTTCCTTTTGCTCTCTTCCTCAACCTACAGGCTTATAAACAGAGAAGGCCCAATCACTCGGGCCATTTTCGCTTCATTCACCCACCTTTCAGTAAATTTACTGGGGTGCAGTGCCTCTCTCTCCACCCTGATTCTCCTTCTAAAGTGATACTTAAAGAAGGGAATCAATTGTTGTCCGGAGAGAAAGGCATCTGTCCTCAGTCCTCTCAACCTCGTCCACCATATAACTTCTTTCACCATAGCCACCGTACAGAGGAAAACCGCCTCTCTTTCGTTTTTGAAAGAGTCTGGCGGTTTGATCCTTACTATGGACTCGGCAGTCAACTGTATTTGTCCCATACGCGACAGCAGTTGTTCTGCATAGTTCCACAGGTCGCTTACGCCCGGGCAGTGTACAATTGCGTGCAGAACTGTTTCAATGTCCTGCGCACATCTTGGACACGTCCTCTTGGAAGGATCCCTGCCAGGGCGTCCGTGCCTGTAGATCTTGTCACGAACCGGTAGAGCTCCTCGGTAGCACTGCCAGGCCAGGGACCTCTGGAAGTTGTCCATAGGTCCCGGGCGGAAAGTCCTACCAAACATACTGGTGAGCTCATCGTCTTCGACGCCCAGAGTCTCTCCGAGCACGTCGTCGCCCTTGTAACGTACAATCCCTCTATAGAATGTCGAAGTGGAGTCTCCACTGATTGCTGCGCCCGCTTGCCAGAGGACTGTGAGCGCCTGAGCGCATTCAATGTGCCAGGCGCCCATCGTTTTCGGTCTTTTTTTCACCCAGGACTGCAGCTCCGTTGGCGAGACGAGCTGTGGGAAAGCCTGTCTCACAAACGGTGCCCACACCGGTTGGGGGTCGGTGAGGAATACCTGGAGATGCCGCAGCCTCAGCGCATGTTTGCGCATCATCAGCCACGGCATTCCCAGCCCTCCGTTGGAAGGGTGCTGACAGCAGACGGATCTCCTCACCAGGGGAGCCTGCTTCTTCCACAGAAACTGGAAGAGCATGCGTTCCATCTTGGCGAGGTGTTCACGGGGACAAGGCACGACAGTCAAGCGGTAGTAGATGACGGACGCTATGAAAGTGTTCGCCACCTCCGCTCGACCTTTCAAGGACAGTTTGCACTCTGCCCACTTCTGAGTGAGTGCAAACACCTTGGCCGTGACCTCGTTCCAGTTTTTCTCCACCTGGAGGTCTGGACCGAACCAGACCCCGAGCAATTTCACCGGTCCGTCCGTCCAGCGTCCAACGACGCTGTCGGATGTCATCGGTTTGCCTCTCCACGTACCGAGTTGCAAACCGACAGACTTGTCTGGGTTTAGTTTTGCTCCCGTCAGCGTTTCGTATTCTTTCAGTATGTTGCCGATCACCCCGATTTCCGAGGTGCTCGACACCATTACAGTCACGTTGTCGGCATAAGCCGACGCCGCTTTGCGCAGTCCCGGTTCTAGGGGGATGCCCTGCAACAGCTCCAATTTCCGCAGTAGTGGCTCTAGAGTCAATACATACAGAATGGAGGAGAGAGGGCATCCCTGTCGAATGGAACGCGTGATTGCGAACGGCTCCGATAGGTAGCCGTTCACCTTGACCCTCGAGCAGATGCTGGTGTGCATCGCCTCGATCCATCCTCTGAACACGGGACCGAAACCGGCCGCCTTGAGAACCGCTTCCAAGTATCGATGGTCGACCCTATCGAATGCCTTAGACTGATCCAAGTTGATCAGAGCCCCACCGAAGCCGGGTTTACTACCCACCCTCTCTATGATGTATCGCATGAGGTGGAGGTTGTCGTGTATGGACCTGGTCGGGATTGCACACGTTTGCGCTTTCCCTACCAGGTTCTCGACGACAAGCGCCAACCTCGTCGCTAGCACCTTGGCCAAAATCTTTAACTCTGTGTTGAGCAGAGTTATGGGCCTGAAGTTGTTAATTTCGTCCCCCTTGTTCTCGTCTTTCCTGATCAGCGTTACTACGCCCTTGCCTGCAGAACTGGGAATTCTCCCGTTCTGCTGCCAATTGCAGTAGACGGCTTCGAGGACGCCAGAGAACAAGTCCGGCATGCCTATGTAAAATTCGTAGGGTAGACCATCTAGACCGGGTGACTTGCGTTTCCCGCAGCGGCCCAGAGCGTCCCGTATCTCAGTGTCCGTGATCGGTCTTTCGCAGAACTCGGCGTCCGTGTTCGAGAGACGCGGCAGGCCGTCGAGGTATGAACTAAAGTCCATTGCCCCGTTCGGCTCACCGTCGTTCTGCTCAAACAGTCGCGCAAAGTGCCGCTGAAAGGCCGCGCACATTTGCTTGGGGTCAAGTAGCACGCGTCCGTTTTGGTCTTTCAAAGACCGAATCGTGGACTTGTTGCCACTTTTTGCCTCCGCCACTCGGGCCCAGCTGACAGCTTTCGCTCCTTCGTTTCCTAGAGCACGTGTTTTGCTTCTGACCACGCAGCCTTCGTGTTTCGCATCGAAGAACTGGTCCAGTGCCGTTCTCGACGCTAACACTCTAGCCGCGTTGCCACTTCTAAGTGCCTCCTCTACCTTGGCTACTAGTTCTCTTTCTATTCTGTTTTTCTCTAAGGCTAACTCTCTGCTATACCCTATCGATTCTATTCTAATTGCTTTCTTGAGAGAGTACCACCATCTATTGTTGACGATGGCTCCCGTTAACTGTTGCTTGACTAGTTTACTTATCCGTTCACTGTAAGCTTTACGTGCCGGCAACGACACGTTCAGCTTCCAGTATCCGGGACCCTGTCTATGTATTCTATCACGGTTGACTAAGCAGACGATTAACTTGTGATCTGAATAGGCAACCATGTGCATTCGTGGACAGCTTAACATATCCTTGTCCCTTTCTCTAATGAAGAACCTATCTAAATACGATCTAGATGTCCCACTGCGGTTTACCCACGTCCACTGTGGTGCAGTCGGTAAATCCAGTCGATACCTATCGGCCAGTTGGAATTGGCCGATTAAAGTTTTGAGGCTGTTGCACCCCGCTCTACTGGGACATGCTCCCACATAGTCCCATCGTGCATCTAGGATACCATTCCAGTCCCCCACTAAAAGTAAGGAGCGAGACGTTCCCAGAAAAGACTCTAGACGCTTCAAGAAGTCTGGCCGTGATTGCGATTGCCCGGTCGGGGCATAAACGGCCACTAGTCTGAAGGCTCCACCTCCGATACTGTTCACGTCTAGGACTACCAGTCTACCCTCCGGGTCCAAGTGTACTTGCTGTACTCCGACGTCCAGGTTCTTCCGAAACATAACAGCCACTCCACCTCCACCTCCTGGCTGACAGAGAGATGCGTAGATCTCAAAGTCGTCGAAGATGGGGGTTAGTTGCTGCCTGTTGTGGATTCTGGACTCGGTGATGGCTATCACATCCATACTGTGTGACCTAAGGTCGTTTAAAAGTTGGCCCTGTTTCCAGGGCATCCCTAGGCCACGCACATTCACGGTTCCAACTCGTAAACCAGCCATGTTGGTGAAGAAAAGTTGGAGAAAAAGGACGAAAGGTGCACTTACCTTTTCGTTTCCTGGAGATCGGGTTGTTCAATCTCCATTTGGGTGCTGGATGGGGTGTTGGGTGGGGTGGGGAAACCTTTCAACAGGACGCGGTTGATGGGTTTGTGGCAGGGGTTGCCCACGTCCTGTGAAAATTTAATTTTCAGGTCTTTATAGGTTTCCATAGAAACCCTTATAAGTTTAAGGTGTGGAGACGATTCTGCCTTGACGAAAGTTTTGCCCTCCGTCTCCACCTTGGGGTTTTGGGAGATGACCTCCATCAAACTCTTATTGTTTGTGTTGATGTATGCGTATTGTTGTTTGTGTTTTTGTTGTATTGTTTTAGTTTGTTGTTCATCCGGGAGTTTTCTTTTTATGGTGGGTGCTTGTGTTTGGGGTGGTGTTGGTGTTGGTTTTGCTGATAGGGGGATGTTTGACTGTGGTGTTGTTTGTGTTGTTGTTTGTGTCTGTGGTTGTGTGTTGGTGATTGGAGTTTTGGGGGTTTTGTGGTGTCTCTTTTTTTGTTTTTTGGATTTCCGCGGTTCTCCCTCTTCTTCACTTAAAGAAGGAGAAGCAGCTTCATCCGTCGATGAATAATCATCGTCAGGTGTGTGGGATAAGGGTATGTTGTGTGGTGGTGGTGGTGTTTCGGTATGTGTGTTTGTGGTAGTGTTTGATGGAGTGGGGATGTGTTCTTCAGGGGTGTTGTCTCTGTTTTTTCTGTTGTTGTTGGTTGAGTGTCTGTTTGTTTTGGTGTGGTTGCTCGTGTCGTCTGTCGTTGTACTTGTGGTGGTGGTGGTGGTTGTTTTGGTGTTGGTGTTGGTAATAGCGTTTTTTTTTATGATGTTGATGTTGTGTGTTTGTGGACAAGAGGCTTTTAGGTGAGATGTGCTACCACAGCGAAAGCAGTGAAATTTTCTTCCTTCTACCGAAATGTTTATTTTGTTGTTATTATCAATAACGACTCTTTCGGATATTTTGGAGATTCTCTCCGGTTTCATTTGCAACAGAATCTTTAAATTGGTGCCCGCCCACCTTTGTCGAATGGATTTTCGTATCGAAAGTATTATGTCTGTTTCTGGCTCTACGAAGCCAGCCAAGATCCACCAGATGTTAATGCTTGGAGGTATGTTTTTTATTTTTATTTTTTGTGTCCTTTTCCCCATGTATGTAGGGAAAAAGGTGTATGCTTTTGACACTATTGGTGTCACAGAGTTTTTTGGGGCCAGTGCCTCGCTTTTAAACAGTACGGAAACACTTCCGTACTGTTTTCCTCGCTGGAGAAAATCGACATTTCCTAGAATCTCCTTGAAAGAATCTTCTATATCTGACTGATTAACAAATGTCGGTTTTCTTGACGAATTTGACGCAGTCCTAAAAGTGACTGATCGGCGGTTTGTGTCTTCCTTTATTTCAAGGGGTGAGTTAATTCTAAACCCACCTCTTTCTTCGAAAGTTACAAATTTTCTCCCTTGCTGGAGCATATGTCTTGCGTTGGAGATATCAAGATTTATAAAATCTTGTTTCTTGTTGACTGTGTCAGTGAAAGACTTTTTCTTTTTTTGTGTGATGTTGTTGTTAATAATTATGTTGTTAATAATAATGACATTTTCAAATGTTGATATATTTTTTTCTTTTGTGACAGTATCTATGGCAACGTCCATAGCAGCAGAAGCAGATATAACGTTAATATCTGCCTCTTTCTCTCTCTTTTCTCTATTAACGTTCTCCAGCGTTCTAGTGTTGCTCAAGTTTTTTACTTTGTAAATTTTGATATTTTAAAACAAACTTTTAAATAAAATTTTCACCCCTACAGGGGCGAAAAATGGGATTACCACCCAGCTGACAATTCAGCTTGGGGGTTAATCTACAAAGTGTTGTATTTTTTTCAAACAATTAGATCGGTTTTTTGCATAGAAATTAACAAAAAACTTACCGGCGATATTCCACACGTTAGACAGAAAGAGAGATAGATAGATAGATAGATAGATTGATAGATAGATAGATAGATAGATAGATAGATAGATAGATAGATAGATAGATAGATAGATAGATAGATAGATAGATAGATAGATAGATAGATAGATAGACAGACAGGCAGACAGACAGACAGACAGACAGACAGACAGACAGACAGACAGACAGACAGACAGGCAGACAAACAGACAGATAGATAGATTGTGTTGTTTTTATTGTTCTAATATAGATAGATAGCTAATGATAGCAGCAATTGACCACTGACCTACTTGTCAACACTGTGTAAGAGAGAAAGCTATGAGGGGAGAAAGATATCAAATCATAATTTCCCCGTCAAAGTTAACACAAAGTGGTTGTCGCAAGAAACTTTCATTTTCTTATAAAGATAACACCCTGCCAACACAATACACACAATAACAACAACAACAATAACAGCAACAAAACATTCAAAATTACGCACTCCGTTTCTTTCTCAGTTTCTTTCTCCGTTCCTTTGTCAGTGTTGAACAAACGAGCAACGATGGTTGCTGGACACTACGGCTTAATACGGGATGTTTGTTTACGAACACACCGAGCATTATAATAAATGTTCGGTGAATCCATACGTACATATATATATGTGTGCATGTATGTATATATATATACATACTACTGTACGTCTGTATACATATATGTATGTACGTGTACATACTTATATTTAAGTAACAGCCGTACTAAGAGTGGGAAATGAAATTTCGTTTCATTTTTTCCGTTTATCGTTTTCGGTGCACCCGGCCGATTAACCCACTCGATATGCAAATTGGGCTACTCAGCCGTTAATATGCATAAGGTAAGTATATACGTTCAACAATCTGGCAGGAAGGTATACGTTGCTGACGATAGCTAATAAGCTTGAAACTAGTACAGCGTTCCTTTGTCAGTGTTGAACAAACGAGCAACGATGGTTGCTGGACACTACGGCTTAATACGGGATGTTTGTTTACAAACACACCGAGCATTATAATAAATGTTCGGTGAATCCATACGTACATATATATATATATATGTGTGCATGTATGTATATATATATACATACTACTGTACGTCTGTATACCTATATGTATGTACGTGTACCTACTTATATATATATATATATATATATATATATATATATATATATATATATATATACATATACATATACATATATATATATATATATACATATATATATATATATATATATATATATATATATATATATATATATATATATATATATATACATATATATATATATACATACACACACACACACACACATATATATATATATATATATATATATACATTATGAAGAGAGAAGAAACATTTAGATATAATTAGTAATAAAATGTATCATACCTAAACTGCTCCTAGATTCCTCGACTACGTAGTTTCGTGGCATATATATATATATATATATATATATATATATATATATATATATATATATATATATATATATATATATGTATATATATATATATATATATATATATATATATATATATATATCACTCTATCGTTTCCACTCGCAACCACCAGATGGCATTATTATCTGATCTGCCATGTGTTTATTGAGTTTGCGTTATAGGTGGTGAACCCTCCACCATCTATCCATTCATCACCACCACACCCAATCACAACAACACCACTAATACAGCATTACCAATTAGATCAGAATGCCAGGCCACAAAGCTATACACCCCAACTAAAAATTGAGCCTGGTAGTTTTGTAGGTTGGTAAGTAGATAGATAGGTATGTGTCTGGGTAGGTTTTAGACCACCCAAACCACTTCCCGTTGTATTATATGGAGTGTAACATTACCCTGCCCCCGCCCCCCATAACAATGCATAACAATCTAACCATCAATATAACCAATATATAACCACCATGTTTACAATCACCATATAAAAACCATATAACCAGCATATAAATGGCACTCCGTCGGTTGCGACTACGAGTGTTCCAGTCGATCCTATCAATGGAACAGCCAGCTCATGAAATTAACGTGCAAATGACTGAGCATCTGGTCATCCATCTAACCACCATCTAACTACCATCTAACCACCATCTAACCACCATCTAACTACCATCTAACCACCATCTAACCACCATCTAACTACCATCTAACTACCATCTAACCACCATCTAACTACCATCTAACCACCATCTAGACTACCATCTAACCACCATCTAACTACCATCTAACCACCATCTAACTACCATCTAACCACCATCTAACCACCATCTAACCACCATCTAACTACCATCTAACCACCATCTAACCACCATCTAACTACCATCTAACTACCATCTAACCACCATCTAACCACCATCTAACCACCATCTAACTACCATCTAACCACCATCTAACCCTAACCCTAACCACCATCTAACCACCATCTAACTACCATCTAACTACTATCTAACCACCATCTAACCACCACCTCACCGCAAATCTAAATTTATTCATTTGCCCTCCCATCTAATCACAATCTAACCATCTAACATGTTATATTACTAACCATCCCCCAAACCATTGAACAAGCCAACCAGCCAGCTGGCTAACCTCAACCAGACAGCCAGCCAGATAACCAGCCAGCTGGCCAACCAGCCAGCCAACCAGCCAGCTACCAACCAGCCAGCTAACCATCAGCCAGCCAACTAACCAGTAACCCACCAGCCAGCCAATCAGCCAGCCAGTATCCAGCCGCCAGCCAACAGCCAGCCAGCAAGTCAATGAGCTGGCTAACCTACCGACCCGCCAGCCAGCCATCCAGCCAGCCAGAAGTTCACCAACCAGTCAGTCAGCCAACCAACCATCCAGCTAACTAGCCAGCTGGCTAACCAACAAACCAGCTAAACAGCCAGCCAGCCAACTAACTAACCAGCCAGCTGGCTAACCAACACACCAGCCAACCAACCAGCTGGCTAACCTACCAGCCCAGCCAACCAACCAGCTGGCTAACCTACCAACCAGCCAACCAGCCAGCCAGCCAACTAACTAACCAGCCAGCTGACTAACCAACCTACCAGCCCAGCCAACCAACCAGCTGGCTAACCTACCAACTAACCAGCCAACCAGCCAGCCAGCCAACTAACTAACCAGCCAGCTGGCTAACCAACCTACCAGCCCAGCCAACCAGCTGGCTAACCTACCAACCAACCAGCCAACCAGCAGCCAGCCAGCCAGCCAACTAACTAACCAGCCAGCTGGCTAACCAACCAACCAGCCAACCAACCAGCTGGCTAACCTACCAACCAGCCAGCCAACCACCGGCCAGCCAGCCAGCCAACCATCTAATATAATCATTTAGTCAGCCTGTCTATTCGGAAGCATATAACCATCTGTTCATGCAACCAGCCAGCCAATTATTATCAGTGAGAGAGAGAAAGAGGGGTGAAAGAGAGAGAGGGGCAGGAGAGGGGGGAAGAGAGGGAGATAGGAAAGAAAGACGGGAGAGAGGGAGATGAATGAGAAGAGGTGGAAAAGAGATAAAGAGAGAGAGAGAGAGAGAGAGAGAGAGAGAGAGAGAAGTGGGAGAAAGGGAGATGGGAGAGAAAGAGACGAGAGAAGGAAAGTGAGAGACCTGTGGGAGCAGTAGAGTCAGCATTCTACGACACCGCCACCGCCAACAACAGCAGTAGTAGTAGTAGTAGCAGTAGTATCATCAGTATCATCATCATCAGTAGTAGTAGTAGTAGTAGTAGTAGTAGTAGTAGTAGTAGTAGCAGCAGCAGCAGCAGCAGCAGCAGCAGCAGTAGTAGTAGTAGTAGTAGTAGTAGTAGTAGTAGTAGTAGTAGTAGTAGTAGTAGTAGTAGCAACAGCAGCAGCAGCAGCAGCAGTACCAGTAGTAGTAGTAGTAGTAGTAGTAGTAGTAGTAGTAGTAGTAGTAGTAGTAGTAGTAGTAGTAGTAGTGGTGGTAGTAGTAGTAACAGTAGTTGTATTAACAACAGCAGCAATAGATATGCATTAACCATTATTTATTTTAAGTTTTTTTTATACCATTTATTATAGTAGTTATACTATATACTAATAACTGTTATAACAGTTATTATAGTAGTTATAACAGTTATTGTATTTATAACAGTTATAGTAGTTAAACAGTTATTATAGTATTTATAATAGTTATCATAGTAGTTAAACAGTTATAACAGTTTGTTTAATTACAAAACCTAACCCATTGTGTAAAAGTCCATAAAGAAGCATATCCATACTTTAATATTATTGGATTGGCAGTATCGGTAGAGGGTCGGACGCCATGCTTTGCAGCAGAGTTACGGCCTTTTATGATCTGAATTCAAATCCCGCCGAGGTTAACTTGGCCTTTCATCCTTACGGGTTGATAAAATAAAGTACCAGTAATACACTAGGATAATTGCTGGTCTTGTGCCAAAAGTAGAAACAAATATTATTGACATAAAACCACTTGTTACATTAAGCCTCACAAGAAACCACGCGTTTCACACATCCCCTCCTCTCTCCCTTCCTCACTAACACCATCACCATTTCCCTTTTTTATTTTCATTCTCTCGACCACTCTCTATCATCTATCTGTCTGGCTCTCTATCTCTCTTTCACTATCTCTCTCTCTCTCTCTCTCTCTTTCATCCTCTCTCTCTATCTCTCTCTCACTTTCTCCATATTTCTTTCACCCTCTGTCTTTATCTCTATCTCACTTTCTTTCTCTCTCTTTCACCCTCTCTCTATCTCTCTCTCGCTTTCTTTCTCACTATTTCACCCTCTCTTTTATCTCTCTCTCACTTTCCTTCTCTCGCTTTCACCCTCTCTCTCTATCTCTCTTTCACCCTCTCTCGCTCATTCTCTCTCACATGTTCTTTGGCTAGATGGGTTGTGACGAGCGTTTCTGTATATTTGCTAGTATTACTATATATGTGTGTGCGTGTGCGTGCGTGTGTGTGGGTGTGTGTGCGTGCGCGCGCGTGCTTGGTGTGCATGTGTGTGTGCTTGTGTGCGTGTGTGTATGTGCTCATGCGTGTGTATCTGTATGTGTGTGCTCATGCGTGTGTTTCTGCATGTGTGTGCTCATGCGTGTGTTTCTGTATGTGTGTGCTCATGCGTGTGTTTCTGTATGTGTGTGCTCATGCGTGTGTATCTGTATGTGTGTGCTCATGCGTGTGTTTCTGCATGTGTGTGCTCATGCGTGTGTTTCTGTATGTGTGTGCCTGTGTCTGTACAACATCCATGTTACTTTTTCCAGGTACATCAATCTAACATCAGTATCAACACCAATAGATTCAACTAATAATAATATTAGCACTACCACCACGAGCACCACCACCACCACCACCACCACCACCACTACTACTACTACTACTACTACTACTACTTCTTCCTGGCAGTTACTGCTGTCTTAGGTAATGTTAATGTTTGCCCAGCCGTTCTTCACATCTTTCTGAAATAACCCTGGTTTTTCACACTGACACACGTACGCACACGCACACATCACTCTCTATCTATCTATCTATCTATCTCCCCCCTCTCTCCCCTCTCTCCCCTCTCTCTCTCTCTCTCTCTCTCTCTATATATATATATATATATATATATATATATATATATACACACACACACAAATAATTACATACATACACACATACACTAGAGTGTTTATATATGAGAGAATGTTCTTACACAAGCATATATGCTTTCATAAATACCCACAAAAAATGTTGTCCGTTCCTTCCTCTTTTCGCTCTCTATCTTCTTATTTCATCTTATATTTCTCATTCTATCCTCTGATGAAGGACTGGTATCCGAAATGTTGAGACTCTTTTCCTAGCAAATCAAGCGTTAAACTAATAACTAATATACTTGTTCATTGTACTGAGTCGTTTTCATATATATATATATATATATAATACAACACTAATGCTAGATTTCATTAGTTACGCAATAGCCATGATATGTATTTCTATGGTGTGATGGCTATATCATGATACCATGACGCAATCTATGACAGACCGTCTTCAGATGGAACATTAAGGCGACGATATACAATCCATATGCAAAAGACCACAATGTGATACGGAGACAGACCCAAATTTTGATGCTGTTATTTCAACAGTTTGTGCTGGTAGGCTAGGTTAGTTGACATCTGACTATTTCCATGTCAAATTGTCCCTAGTTTCCAAGTTTCTTGATGACTCAAATAATAAGCACTTTTTTATGTGACTACAGCAGGCAAACAGCGATTTTTTTAATGTTTAGTGGGGCAACTGACCGTCTGACATATGCGGTATCAAGAAGCCAGGCATGAAGTTCTTTGATAGCGTAGAGTTTGATTGCCACGACCCCAGATCTCATTTGCTTACCGAGTGGGGTGGAACTCGTCAAATCAAACCAACGATACATTTTTCCAATGATCTTTCCGTTGCTGATACTATCTACCGGTCGCAACTAAGTGACTGTCTACTATTTTGAAAATTTGATTATGAAAATTTTGAAAATAAAATAAAAGATATTTGGAAAACAGTAATGAAATTTGAAATAATACAAGGTATGTAATGATTATTTCTTTCTTGGCCACTAGGGCCGAATCATAAAGGACAATACAAAAACAGGGAATGTGGAGGTTTACATAAAACGTGTAAAAAAAGATAACGGGTAACAATTAAAAATAATTTTATAACAATAAAATTTTCCAATAGTGAGGAGTACCACCCAGGGGTAACTTAGAAATCCTACAGATCACCCTGATCTTCAAGAGCACCGTAGGAAGGTGTCCCTCTACTTCCTATAGGTACATGGTCAGAGCAGGTCCATTCACACGAGCCATCTTCACTACATTCACCCACCCAAATGTACTGGCTCCAACACTTTCCTCTCCATCTTCACCTTCTTTTCCAGGTGGAACTTGAAAAGATTGGTGAGGACTTGGGCGAAGAAAAAAGTGTCTGTCATCAGTTTTTTCAGCCGCGTCCACCACACAACTTCTTTCGCTACAGTCACCAGACAGAGGAACACTGCCTGTCGTTCACGGCCAAAAGAAGGCAGCGGGGCGATCTTCACGATGAAGTCGGTCGATAGCTGGATTTGTCCTACACGCGATAATGGCTGTTAAACAAAATTCTACAAGTCAGCAATGCAGGGACACTGGACGAGTGCATGCAGAACGATTTCGTCACTCTGTACGCATCTTGGGTAGGCCTCTCTGACAGCACTTTGTCTCGAACCGGCAATGCTCTCTGGTAGCTCTGCCAAGCCAGAGATTTCTGGAAATCCTCCATAGTCCCCGACTCGAAAGTTCTCTGGAACAGAACGGTTTGTTTGATTTCGTCGACGTCTAGATTTTCTCCGAGAACGTCGACGCCCTTACCCACCACTAGTAGTCATCTATAGAACTCAAGCGTGGAATTAACCGTATTGCCCGACTAGTATAGAACGCTAAGCGCCGGACAACATTCCAGATGACTGACGCCCTGTTTCGGTCTTCGCTAGACCAACGACAACTCAGTCAAAGAGGCGAGCCGCGGGAAGACCTATCAAACAAACGGTGACCCTACCTGTTCATCGTTTAGGAATATCTGGAGATGCCGTAACCTCAGCACATGTTTGTATATTATCAACCACGGCATGCCCAGCCCTCCGCGTAGAGGGTGTTGGCAACAGATGTTTAGCAGAAAACTAATAATAGGAATATCACCAAGAAGAATTATAATGATGTGTATTTGTTGTAACAGGAAAGGTGTGGTTTTGTTAAATGTGAGATTAGTGATTGTTTGTGGAATTAGTCGTAAAGTCTTTCTTAACATTTTTACATGTTTTATTCACAACTAATTACAAAGAGTTAAGTTGAGTGACATGTCAAAGTAAAGAACAAACATTATTAAGAGTTAAGAAGTGAATGTGGCATTGTGCCAGGCCCAAGGAGGCCGACAGGCCAAAGTGAAACTCTCGCCGTTGCATGACTGTGTGTTGACCTTTCAGAGTCCAAGCAGCAAGAGAGAGATTTATGAATCGCCGCGGGAATTGTTCCCTCTGGGGCGGAAGTCGAGATACATTCTCCTACGCTGGCGGCGCTTGGCTGAACTGAGCCAAACAACGCACGGAGAATGTATCCATGAGCCCTCGGAATATAGGTCACTACAGATGGACCGCCTCACCCATTGTCCCTTCCACAAGTTGAGAAGCAGTTGCTCCGATTTCGTGAAGCAAGGACGGTCAGGAAATAATAAATGACGGACGTGATGTACGCGTTCACCACCTCTGTCCGACTTTTCATGGATAGCTTCCTCTCGGCCCATTTCTTTACCTCGTCCCAGTTCCTATTCGCCTGGGGGTCTGGCCCAAACCAGACCCAGAGCAACTGCACGGGCCGTCTCTCCAGCGTTCGACGACATTGTTGAATGGCATGGATTTGCCTCTTTAGGTGCTGAGCTGCAAACCCATGGACTTCTTCAGGTTTATCTTTGCTCCCATCAACGTTTCATATACCTCTAAGAAGTTGCTGACCACTTCGATTTCCGAGGTGTTCGACACCATCACGGTGACATCCGCATAGGCCGACGCAGCCCTTCCACGTCTCGGGTCGAGCAGGATGCCTTGGAACAACTCCAACTTCCACAGTATTGGCTCGAGACTCAGTGCGTACAGATGGGAGTAGACAAGGCATCCTTGACAGACCGAGCGCGTGTTGTGAAACGGTATGATCGGTGGCCGTTGTCTTTGACCACCGGGCAGGTACTGCTCTGCATAGCAGCGATCCAAGTGTATATGTAAATATTTAACATTACTTGTGCGTGTGTGTGTGTATGTGTGTGTATGTGTGTGTGTGTGTGTGTGTGTGTGTGTGTGTGTGTGTGTGTGTGTGTGTGTGTGTGTGTGTGTGTGTGTGTGTGTGTGTGTGTGTGTGTGTGTGTGTAAAGGAAAGTAAAGCCCGACCGCGACGCCTAGTGGTTTCGGCTTAGAAGGCTTGCTAAATATATGCCGAAACCTCAATAATAAACGAGACAAACGCAGAGTTGCAAAAACAGTCTTGTTATGTATATATATGCATAGATATTTGTGTATGTCGGTGTGTGTGTGAGTGAGAGAGGGGGGGGGTATGTGTGTGTGATAGAGGGGGGTATGTGTGTGTGTGTGGGAGAGAGAGAGAGAGGGTGTATGTGTGTGTGAGAGAGAGAGAGAGAGAGAGATGGGGTGGGGGTGATGCGGATATGTAAAGAGGGAGTTGTGTGTAGTATAATAAAGCGAATATTGTTTTATTATGATTATGGGTTGATAAAATGCACTAAAATAGAATTGAAAACCTCTTGAACTGCCATAAAGTCTTAGTGGATGGTAAAAAAAACATATGTTCCAGAGAAAAAGATGGAAGAAAATATGCCGAAGGCATATGGCAGTTCAATAGAGCGTTCACGGCGACTACGTCTATATTTGTTCATGTAATTAGTTCTAATGAAGCTGGAGAAGCGTATGGATAAAAAGGGGATATTAAGTTATCTGAGATTACTTTATTCAGTAAACTGTACGGTGTATTTTGACTTAAGCAGGCAGGATATTGCTGAGGCAGAAATTTCTATAGTGTATAATCTATCTATCTATCTCTATCTACCTATTTATCTATCTATCTATCTATCTATCTATCTATCTATCTATCTATCTATCTATCTATCTATCTATCTATCTATCTAACTACCTATCTATCTATCTATCTATCTAACTACCTATCTATCTATCCTTTTCTATATCTACATGTACATACATATATATGTGTGTGTGTGTGTGTCTGTGGGTTTCTCACTTTCTCTCTTTCTCTCTTTCTCTTTCTCTCTCTCTCTCTCTCTCTCTCTCTCTCTCTCCCTCTCAATATATATATATATATATGTATATGTGTGTGTGTGTGTGTATGTATCTGTCTGTGGGTCTCTCACTTTCTCTCTTTTTCTCTCTCTCTCTCTCTCTCTCTCTCTCTCTCTCTCTCTCTCTCTCTCTCTCAATATATATATATATATGTGTGTGTGTGTGTATGTATGTATACACACATACATAGAAGCAACGCATACACAATATGTGTGTTTGTGTGTGTGTGTAACTAAGTTTCAAAGCTGCAGCATTAACATAACATGATTCATACTAGATGTGAACATGAAAGCATTTTTATAACATACCTAAGTGTAACTATAGGTATTTTGAGCTGTGATCATGTCGCAGCTACTTCGGTAGTCGTGTGAGAACGCTAGACACTAGTACTTCAGGACTCTTATCCATCTTCAATGACGTTTACACACTCCTACTGAGGACGTTCTCCGTCTCCAACTTGGTCGTTTCGGCTACAAACCCCGGTATTGCGGCCCGCAATGCAGAGGAAAGGAAGACAAGCAAATACCGGGGCTTGTTCCGCCGCCGCCTCTTCGCACCGGTCACTATCGAGACCTCAGGCGTCCTCGGACTCCATATTGCCGAGCTCCTCCATAAAATCGGATCGTCAGCAGCCCGTCTGAGGAAGGAATCCCGTGACCTCATAGTCCTTGCTTTTTTCCCTACTTTTCCTCTCATTTATGGCCTTTATAGCTCTTTCTCCTACTTCCCTATACAGTCAGATCTGCCCCCCCCCCCTGTTCGCTGCCTGGTTTCGTTTTTATCATTTCCTTTTTTTCCTTTTTTTCTTTTTCTTTCAGATCTCCATCAATATTTGCAACGCTATTTATACAACTGTGGATTGATTTATTGTCTGTAATGCTATTAAATTAGACACACACAGTGATAACCAACAGGTGCATGTGTTTGTATTGGCAACATGACCCTCCCAAAGTATAACAATATCTGTTTCAACACACCTTTTCAGATAAGAAATCTCGCAAAACAAATTCAAAAACGAAATATATATCTATATATATGTGTGTGTGTGTGTGTGCGCGCGCGCGCACACACACACACACACACACACACACACACATATATATATATAGATATATATTTCGTTTTTGAATTTGTTTTGCGAGATTTCTTATCTGAAAAGGTGTGTTGAAACAGATATTGTTATACTTTGGGAGGGTCATGTTGCCAATACAAACACACGCACCTGTTGATTTTCACTTCAATTTATTATAAATTTCTGGTTGGTTGGTTGGTTCGATAATCCGAAGGTTGTTTATATATTGTCAAAGCTCTTTCGTCACATATTTTGTGACCTCCTCAGTGACAAGGTCTTTATTTTGTGTGTCACTCCTTTGTTCTGTCCTACACTATTTCGTTTTTGTGTATTGTGTGTTGTGTGGTTAGTTTGCGCATGCGTTACATCCGTGTGTATGTTTTAATTTATTTATGTGTTTATTTACTTGTCACTAGTTGGTCGTTTGTTCTATCTGTGTGTGTTTGATTGGTTTTGTTATTTCTTTTTTTTTTTTGTGTCTTCATTTTGTCCTTAATTACTCGTTGTGATGTTGCTATTCTACTCATGTTTTCTGTTTAATTTTGATTGGAGTTCGTTTATATTTATTGCCTCTGTGATTTGTCTGAGCATTGCATCTGTTCTGTGTGTGGATATAATTTTTTTCTAATGTTCTCTAATGTGCTCCTATGTTCTATTTTGGCATATTGATGGATTACTGATGAGTTTTTGCCATCCTGGAGTTCTCACCAGTGTTCACCTACCCTTTCTCCTATGTTACGGGCTGTTTCACCTATGTATGTTATGTTCTTATTCCTACACTGTCCCTCAGTACATATTATGCTATATAATACGTTCCTAGTTTTGCAGTTAATTTGCGGACTCAGCTTGCAGACTATGCATTTCCTATCAGCACAGGGGGATCTTTGAAATGGGTATGTTTTGCTAATTAGGGTTTTTATGGGAATACCTGGTCTTTCAACTATCTTAATATTTAATTTGAGTTTGTATATTCATGCTTATATAGAAGTTCTTAGACATATACCCCCCTACCTGTCCACCCATACACGCATATGTATCACCATACATACACCTTAGTTTACAAACTTACGGATACGTATATTTATACATACATTCGTTTGAACTTGCAACCATCATATAAACATGTAATAGCTACATGTGTTAACCAGTGTAAATTCGGGTTGGTCAGTGTGCTTGAAATTAACCAGTGAGTGATGCGCATGGATCATTAGGTATAGATGGAAAACCAATACTAAAATTGGTGTTCGTAGTTAGTTAGCGCTTGGTCAGTCAGGGGCGAAACAATAAACAACAATGAAACAATCAACCAATAAAGAGAGGCTATCCAACTAGAATAGAAAAGGAGAGGCTAGAGGTCGGGAAGGGTGGTACATATGGGAAGGGCTAATAATCAATACTAAAATGAGAAATTTATGGAGGTTTGAAGTGTAGAAGAAATTTGTGAAAGGAATGATGTGGTAAAACGATAAGGTGCCTTATAAGCGTCAATATATTGTGATACAGTGAAAGCGGCGGCTTGTTGAAGTCTAGATTGGTAAAGCTTTATTTAAATCTTAGTAAAAACAATTTAATAGAATAAGAAAGAAAGAACATTTAGATTGGGAAGAAAGCATGGAATGTAAAATAAGAAAATATGAAAAAAAAACGGAAAAGGAAGGGAAAGGCAAAGACTCTAGTGTCACAGAAGAATGGGGAGGGGGAGGATGATTGGGCTCTGGGCCTAGGGCGCGGTGATAAAGGGGCTGCGTCAAAAGCAAAAGCATTCCCGCGGACAATGGCCAGCGACACCCGCTGCAACAACCACCCTACCTCACGGGGCTCCTTCCTAAGATGGGCCGCTGACGTTCCGATCTTGCGGAGGAGCTCGGCAGTGCGAGGCCCAAGTATGCCTGAGATCGCGACAGCAACCAATACGAAGAGGAAACGGCCGGACAATACCCTCGAGATATATGACTGTGATAAGAGAAAATTTATGAGGGAATATGTAGTGAAGATGTTCAGATGTATGAGTAGGCATTGGTTTTACTAAAAATAATAAAAAGGACGAACTGTTAGGTCTTCGTTTATCGAGTTGTGACGCGCGTTTCGCGATTGATCAGCTCAAGATCCAATCTGGCCAGACTATGGTGAACCTACAGTACACTCCTTAAATACATATGAAGGCATGTGGCTGAGTAGTAAGAGAATTGGATTCAGTACTGTGAGGGTGTGAGTTCGATTCCTGGACCGGGCGATGACTGTATGGTCTGTATCTCTCGCCCATGAATTCACCAAGCTTAAGCTTACAGATTTCATGTGCTTGTCTCTTCCTATCTTTCAGTTGCCATACCATCGTTGTTTGTTTACATGTCTCGCTCGTTTCACCCTATTTTACTTGTCCCAATAACTTTATTTGTTACTAGCAGTAAAGCCCGGCGTTGCTCGGGGTCGCTCAGTAGCTGTGTTAAAGTTACAATGTTAAGTTTCTTTCTTGGCTTAAAAACTGTAGTGTCTACTGTGCAGACTTGCATGTGGTGTTTTTGATTAATATTCCCTCAACCAACAATATGCCTTATGAAGTTAAGAAAACATAACGATAACCCGAATGTTATAACAAAAGAGGATGCTGGGGATAGAAACTGCACTGGTTATTTATTAACAAAGATCGAAAATGTAAACACTGCAACGCAGAGAAAAACATTAGCGTAACCAAATTATCAGTTATGTCTGTCTGCACGCCTATATCACCTCTCTGCACGACTGTCTGTCTGCACGCCTATATCACCTCTCTGCACGACTGTCTGTCTGCACGCCTATATCACCTCTCTGCACGACTGTCTGTCTGCACGCGTATATCACCTCTCTGCACGACTGTCTGTCTGCACGACTGTCTGTCTGCACGCCTAACGACAAAATATTTGCTTGTTTTACGTAGTCTTTAAATAGACTTGTTTTCAAGTAAAAATATTGTTTTAAAATGCTTTTAAATGGAAATGAAGCAAAACGGAAGCTTAGTGTTCGAACTGATGAATTTTGCAGGTCAATATTTTGCTGGTTCCACAACTGTTCGCGTATTGTGTTAATGTCATTTTAAACGCTGAGAAAGCCAGCGTAATTTTTTACGTAAGACGCTCAATGTAAACAGAACAAAGGGAAATAACTGATAACTTACGCTCAAAAATCGATACATTATATTCGATTTCGTCACATAAGGTGGGTCAATTTGAAATATTTTTTTTCCGATGTCTTCGCTAGGGCTCAATGTACAAGTATAGCAATTTCGGTGCAATTCCGTGAGAGATTCTAAGAGGAGATGTGTGCCAAAAATCGATAGACAGACAGACAACCACAGTTTTATATATATAGATTGCTCGCACCAACCAGAGGTATATGATTTTAAAAGCGATGAAATACCAATGAAAGTTGGAAGATCACTGATGAAGGACTAATTTTATTCATATGTAACCCATGTGCAACCACGCAGCGCTCCATTTTTCTCATATATATATATATATATATATATATATATATATATATATATATATATATATATATATATATATATATATAATGAGGGAAGTGTGGTAAGGAACTCGATACTTTCTGGAATCCAGAAATAGCCGTCGAAACGGCTTGAGCTCTGCCGTCGGGGCCCTGAACCTTTACCTATATATATCCGATTCGTGCGACGCACGAAGCTACAGGCACATTTTCATCAAACCCCACCGGCTCCGAACACGCCAGACCCGTTTCTCGCCCTGGGCCGACGACCATCGTCTTGGACTTCGGCACCAGGGCAATTTAGAACCCTGGACACGTTCGTCAACGCCAGCCGTAGCGCAGTAAATCGCTTCGACTTCCGCCACCGTTCCAAACGGCATAACATTACACGGGGCGAACTCCTCGCTCTCCGCTCCCTCCGTAGCCGAGATGACATCGTCATCAAACCGGCGGACAAGGGAGGCGCCGTGGTGATTTGCCGGACAATACCATCGAGGAGGCGCCGTGGTGATTTGCCGGACAATACCCTCGAGATATATGACACGGCCGAATCCCTCAGGCAGCTCCGAAACCCCCTCTTCTAACGCCCTCTACCCTCCGACCTCACACCCCTCTACCAACACCTTGTCTCCTCCTCCCTCCTCCCTCCCACCGCATCCCACCTCATCGTCCTCACCCTCCGCACCCCCACTATCTACTTCCTCCCCAAACTCCACAAACCCGACAACCCCGGCCGCCCTATCGTCTCCGCTTGCACCTGCCCCACAGAACTCATCTCCACCTTGCTTGACTCCATCCTCGCCCCCCTCGTCACCACCCTCCCCTCTCACATCTCCGACACCAACCACGCCCTTCACCTGTTTGACTCCCTCACTTTCCCATCCGGCCCACACCGCCTCCTCTTCACCCTAGATATCAAGTCCCTCTATACTGTCATCCGTCACGCCGACAGCCTACGTGCCCTCCGGCACTACCTCGACTTTCGCCCCTCCCTCATCCCCTCCATCCCCACCCACCTTCGCCTCACCGAGCTGGTCCTCACCCTCAACTGCTTCTCCTTCTCGGGTGAGTTTTACCAACAGGTTAGGGGGGTAGCCATGGGCACAAGAATGGGCCCAAACTATGCCAACCTTCTCGTTGGCCATGTTGAGGCCCAAATCTTTGTCCCGTACACCGGCCCCACGCCCAAACTGTACGGTCGTTACATCGACGACTGTATCGAAGCCACGACCCTCACCCGAGAACAGCTCGACTCCTTTCTCTCCTTCTTCTGCTCCTTCCACCTCTCCCTCCAGTAAACCACCTCTATCTCCACCACCCACGTCCACTTCTTAGACATCTCCGTCGCCATCGACCCCTCCCACCACTCCCTCGTCACCACCGCCTTCTTCAAACCCACCTCCTCCTACTCCTACCTCGACTTCACCTCCTCCCACCCTACACACACAAAACACTCTATTCCCCACTCCCAACTCCTCCGGATCCGCCGCCTCTGCAGCCGAGATGCTGACTTTCAGTCCTAGGCCCTTTCCCTAGTCAGCCATTTCATCCGGAGAGGTCCCCCCCCCCATCCCGTCCACACCGCCCTCACTAGCGCCCGTGCTGTCCACCGCTCCACCGCCCTCACCCCACCCACCGTCTCCCCTTCCCCATCACCTACTACCCCTCCACCGCACCATCCTCCGCTTCTTTCGACGCCTCCAGTCCGACCCCTCCACCTCCCCTATCTTCCCATCCCCACCCTCCCCTCCTTCAAACGCGCACGCAATCTCCGCACCCTCCTCGTCCGCAACTCCCTAACCCCCAACTCACGCTCTTCTGCCCCCCCCCCCTCCCGGTTCCATTCCCTGCTCCAGGCCTCGCTGCCTCACCTGCCCCCATATCACCAACACCACCACCTTCCAGGGTCGCAACGGCCACTCTCTCTGTGTCCTAGGCGCAACCTACGTCGGACAGACTGGACGTCGCCTGGTAGACCGTTTCACTGAACACCTCCGGGATATTCGTCTCGGCGGGAGTTCCCCCATCGCCCGCCATTTTGGCTCCCCTGGACATTCCGCCCACCACCTCACAGTCTGTGGCCTACTCCAATGCCATGGAACACCCGCCACCCGCCTCACGGTCGAACAACAGACCATCTTCACCCTACAGACCCATACACCCCCGGCCTGAACTCCCCACCCCTATTCCTTTAGCCTTCGACTGCCCACCTTTCCCCCCACACATTCCCCACTAACACCACTAACACACTCCTCCTTTTCACCGCCCCACCCCCTTGGCCCACCCACAACTATCAATACTAACATCCCCACCCCTTCCCCTAACAACCGCGCACCCACCCACCTGTACATATATACACGCACTCACACTATCCATACACCCTACTACCACCACTAACCCTCACCCACACATCCACTCCGACCACCCCACAACTAATATCACTAACATCCCCCCAACCCCACGCACAGGAACACACACCATCACACACACCCACCCACACCTACGTACACCACACACTCCACACACCCAACCACCACTAACCCCCATTTTACACACCCGCATTTAATCCTTTCCCCACCACCAGGAATACTAAAACCCACTAACACCCCCTCTACCACAAACACACACTCATCCAAACACACACACACACACCAGTACACTACACTCCCTCCTCCGTCCCCAACACCTTTTCTCTCCCTCTCCCTCTCCCCGCTCCATCTACAGCCCTTCACAAACACACACCCCACTAACACCTCTACTAATATAACCCCATCCCCCCACATCACCACCTTGCCCCTCTACCTTTCACACCTACCCATCCTCTCCCCTGTCCACCGCTCCTCCGCACACACAGACACACAGTCCTCACCACAACAGACCATTACTCCACCTGTCATCCTCCTCTACTGCTCTCTCTTCACCCTGCCTTGACCCTCTGACCACTTCCTTTTGCGCGCGCACCCCACATCTCTCCACTTCCGACCACCACAACTAATGGATTCCACACCCCCGGTCATCGTTCCAGCTATCCACTCTATAACATGAGAAATATCCAGCATCTCATCGCACACTCCTCGGAACAACTTTAGGAACTTACCCACAAACAAACACTCACATTTTTTTCGAACCACGCCACCTACATCTACACCAAGTAAAAACACAAACACACACGTGCGCATGCCCACATATACACACTCAGCCTCCGGAATCCACACGAAACGTCGTTCCCCCCCCCCCCCCACTCTCAAAAGCGTGAACCTAATAAACTCTTATTTGTACTGCCTCTCTATTTTTGTTCCCGTCTAAGTTTTAACTATATATATATATATATATATATATTCCAAGGGCGGTGCCCCAGCATGGCCTCAGCCGGATGGCTGAAACAGGTAAAAGAGTAAAAGAGTATATATATATATAGTCTATGATATTAACGCGATGGTCCAGGTCAGTCAAAAATTTTTCCTGAGTTCGGTTTTCTTCGTCGCTATGGTCACTGCGGCCCATCTATCGGTCGCTGTATTTGATTTGCAAAGCTGTCTAAACGTAATGTTATAACTCTAGGGATTATTCCCTATTGAGTACTTAGCTGCACACCGAAACTGCATTCGTTAGCTTGGCTGCACCCAAAAGATTCGTTGATACTGTGCTAAAATTTGTATATATATATATATATATATATATATATATATATATATATATATATATATATATAAATTCAGCGAGAATCGTATTTCGGTGGGTAGAAATAAGCGAAATGCAATTTCCGAGTTATGCTGACAAGCGCTCCATGGACCAAAAGAGACCAGAGCAATAAACATAGGTTATAAAGGCCATACAAACTGAGACGGCGGTTAAGAAGCTATCAACCACCCAAGCCAAAAAAACGAGGCAAGCTTAACGGGTCAAACAAAATAAATGAAATATTCACCCAGACCCCTGGAAATGATGGTATAATCCAGTACAGGGTTTCTGTGACACCTAAATCAATAATACTGTCTGCTTAAAATAATAAGCTTTTGGTATAATGATCGAACAAGGCTGTCACTTTATCAACAGGTATTTTGTTCTGTGGCAGCGTTGTGGATCACATAGTGTTTTGTAGTAGTGAAAGCACTTGTGTAACTCCACAGGGGAGAAAACCCCAGATTTTGGCAAATGAATTCAGTATGTATAAATCAATGCAAAAATTGCAAAACAGCACAAATCGAATTAAGCTCTCGACCGGGTAGTTTTTAAAATAAACTTAAGCAATTAATCAGTCAATAGAATTATCTAAAAAAAAAAAAAAAACTGGTTAATTGTTAGACTCAGGAGATTAATACAAATATAAATTCAGTGAGAATCGTATTTCGACGGGTAGAAATAAGCGAAACGCAATTTCCGAGTTATGCTGGCAAGCGTTCCATGGACCAAAAGAGGCCAGAGCAATAAACATAGGTTATAATGGCCATAAGGAAAAGAGTCAGGACCCCGACGGCTGAGCTCCGGCCGTTTCGACAGCTAGATCTAAACTCGGGGTCCTGACACTTTTCCTATTACCCACACTACTGTCCGAAGTATCGAGAACTCTCGTGCATTATGGTCCACCTGGTTCCTTACTACACTTCCTTCGTTATATATATATATATAGATATATATATATATATATATATATATATATATATATATATATATATATATATATATATATATATATATATATATATATATATATATATATATATATATATAATGTAAGTATGCATGTATACGTACATACATATATGTATACAGACGTACAGTAGCATGCACATATATATATATATATACATATATACATACATATGCATACAGGTACACATACATATATGCACGTATCAGTTTAGCGGCGCTAACGTCGCTTTGTTCGTTTGTAAACAAACTGAACAGCCTGAATTTATGCCATACGGTGTTAAGGCAACCACGTCACCTTTTTGTTCAACACTGACACAGGAACGATGTACTAGTTTCAAGCTTGTTAGCTATCATCAGCACCGTTTACCCATCTGCCAGATAGTTGAACGTTCGAAAGTATATACTTTCCTTATGAAAATTAACGGCTGAGCAGCCTAATTTGCATATTGAGTGAGTTAAATCGGTCAGGCATACCGAAAACGATAAATTGAAACAAAATGAAAACGAAATTTCATTTCTCACTCTTAGTATGGCACTTACTTAAATGTAAGTATGCATGTATACGTACATACATATATGTATACAGACGTACAGTAGCATGCACATATATATATATATATATACATATATACATACATATGCATACAGGTACACATACATATATGCACGTATCAGTTTAGCGGCGCTAACGTCGCTTTGTTCGTTTGTAAACAAACTGAACAGCCTGAATTTATGCCATACGGTGTTAAGGCAACCACGTCACCTTTTTGTTCAACACTGACACAGGAACGATGTACTAGTTTCAAGCTTGTTAGCTATCATCAGCACCCTTTACCCATCTGCCAGATAGTTGAACGTTCGAAAGTATATACTTTCCTTATGAAAATTAACGGCTGAGCAGCCTAATTTGCATATTGAGTGAGTTAAATCGGTCAGGCATACCGAAAACGATAAATTGAAACAAAATGAAAACGAAATTTCATTTCTCACTCTTAGTATGGCACTTACTTAAATGTAAGTATGCATGTATACGTACATACATATATGTATACAGACGTACAGTAGCATGCACATATATATATATATATACATATATACATACAGGTACACATACATATATGCACGTATCAGTTTAGCGGCGCTAACGTCGCTTTGTTCGTTTGTAAACAAACTGAACAGCCTGAATTTATGCCATACGGTGTTAAGGCAACCACGTCACCTTTTTGTTCAACACTGACACAGGAACGATGTACTAGTTTCAAGCTTGTTAGCTATCATCAGCACCGTTTACCCATCTGCCAGATAGTTGAACGTTCGAAAGTATATACTTTCCTTATGAAAATTAACGGCTGAGCAGCCTAATTTGCATATTGAGTGAGTTAAATCGGTCAGGCATACCGAAAACGACAAAGCGACGTTAGCGCCGCTAAACTGATACGTGCATATATGTATGTGTACCTGTATGCATATGTATGTATATATGTATATATATATATATATGTGCATGCTACTGTACGTCTGTATACATATATGTATGTACGTATACATGCATACTTACATTTAAGTAAGTGCCATACTAAGAGTGAGAAATGAAATTTCGTTTTCATTTTGTTTCAATTTATCGTTTTCGGTATGCCTGACCGATTTAACTCACTCAATATGCAAATTAGGCTGCTCAGCCGTTAATTTTCATAAGGAAAGTATATACTTTCGAACGTTCAACTATCTGGCAGATGGGTAAAGGGTGCTGATGATAGCTAACAAGCTTGAAACTAGTACATCGTTCCTGTGTCAGTGTTGAACAAAAAGGTGACGTGGTTGCCTTAACACCGTATGGCATAAATTCAGGCTGTACAGTTTGTTTACAAACGAACAAAGCGACGTTAGCGCCGCTAAACTGATACGTGCATATATGTATGTGTACCTCTATGCATATGTATGTATATATGTATATATATATATATATATGTGCATGCTACTGTACGTCTGTATACATATATGTATGTACGTATACATGCATACTTACATTTAAGTAAGTGCCATACTAAGAGTGAGAAATGAAATTTCGTTTTCATTTTGTTTCAATTTATCGTTTTCGGTATGCCTGACCGATTTAACTCACTCAATATGCAAATTAGGCTGCTCAGCCGTTAATTTTCATAAGGAAAGTATATACTTTCGAACGTTCAACTATCTGGCAGATGTGTAAACGGTGCTGATGATAGCTAACAAGCTTGAAACTAGTACATCGTTCCTGTGTCAGTGTTGAACAAAAAGGTGACGTGGTTGCCTTAACACCGTATGGCATAAATTCAGGCTGTTCAGTTTGTTTACAAACGAACAAAGCGACGTTAGCGCCGCTAAACTGATACGTGCATATATGTATGTGTACCTCTATGCATATGTATGTATATATGTATATATATATATATATGTGCATGCTACTGTACGTCTGTATACATATATGTATGTACGTATACATGCATACTTACATTTAAGTAAGTGCCATACTAAGAGTGAGAAATGAAATTTCGTTTTCATTTTGTTTCAATTTATCGTTTTCGGTATGCCTGACCGATTTAACTCACTCAATATGCAAATTAGGCTGCTCAGCCGTTAATTTTCATAAGGAAAGTATATACTTTCGAACGTTCAACTATCTGGCAGATGGGTAAACGGTGCTGATGATAGCTAACCAGCTTGAAACTAGTACATCGTTCCTGTGTCAGTGTTGAACAAAAAGGTGACGTGGTTGCCTTAACACCGTATGGCATAAATTCAGGCTGTTCAGTTTGTTTACAAACGAACAAAGCGACGTTAGCGCCGCTAAACTGATACGTGCATATATGTATGTGTACCTGTATGCATATGTATGTATATATGTATATATATATATATATATGTGCATGCTACTGTACGTCTGTATACATATATGTATGTACGTATACATGCATACTTACATTTAAGTAAGTGCCATACTAAGAGTGAGAAATGAAATTTCGTTTTCATTTTGTTTCAATTTATATATATATATATATATATATATATATATATATATATATATATATATATATGCAAAAGTTCTATTTAAAGTTGTTGGGTTACAACAAGTAAATATTTTTTATAACTGATATAAAGCACTCGACAAGTTTTTGGAGTAGATATACGATATTAATAAATGGAAACTATATTTATAAAAACCATATTTATTTCATTATACATATTTCAGGGATACCAAATTAAATCCAGACAGCCTCCAAAAGTAATGGTTGTATTTTAAAAGGGTACGTCAAAGCTATTTATAAATCTGTTACATATTGTATTTTGTCTGATGAAGGCATACCATAATTTAATATGGTATCCCTGAAATATGTATAATGAAATAAATATGGTTTTATAAATATAGTTTCCATTTATTAATATCGTATATATATATATATATATATATATATATATATATATATATATATATATATATATATATACACACACACACACACTGGATACCCGCAGAAGAGCACAGGAATTCTGGCTTTCACTTAATAATTCTTGCGGAACAAATTTAGGTCTGTCCGGGTATCAAAGGCTATTGCCCGATATAGGTGTGTTATTTTTATTGATTTATTACTTTAAATCGAGTCAGGCAAACCATATTGTTTTAAATTAGTATTTTTTCAACCTAGCTAACTTGGTCATTTGCAATTCAAACACATGTTCATCCTGCTCATATATTCAATTATATTACAGGGCTTGGAAAGATTCCCTTCTTTGAGCTACTTAATTGTAAAAGACTATTTTGAGTTTCTAACTCAATCTATGATATATATATATATATAACACTTACTCACCACCACCACAAGCATACTCTGTACTTACATGCTCTCACTTATCCTTATTTATTTTTTTATATTTTCCATTTTCTTATTTTCTTACTTTTTTAATGTATCTTTTCTTATCTTTTACTTTTTACTTTTTACATATGTAACTTCTCTACCTATTTACCATATATATTTTATTATTGATGTTATTGTTTTGATTATACGCTACTCTTCTATATATATCTTGCCTCGAGTGAATTATTTTTATATCTACGTATTCTGATGTGTTGATCAAAGGTAAATAATGTAATGGAGATCGAGTGACGCAACTTCAAGCGATTAGCGATCTCTAGACTCACCTGATCAATGAAACAATTGTCAATACCTGAAATAAAGCCCCTTGTTGTACAGCCAACCATGTTACTCTTCATTCTTTCACTATATATATATACAAATATTCATTAGTTAAGCAAAACAAGACCACACATTTCACAAGGAAGACATTATTAAAAGATTGTCAACATATTTTAGTTTGATGTAAGGAATGTAGAGAATAATAATAATAATAATAATAATAATAATAATAATAATAATAATAATAATAATAATAATAATAATAATAATAATAATAATAATAATAATAATAATAATAATAATAATTAATCGGCCCCTTCACGCTTTTTGGAACGCTTCAAAAGGCATGCTTGCTTGGAACAGCAAGAACTCTCCGATACGTCCTGAATATCTGAAGCTGCAGGTAGTGGCTTGATATTCAATCCAACGGACTTTCCAGTTAACCAACATCAATGACTAAGATTCAAGGAATAACAATAACAATAATAATAATAATAATAATTGTTTCTACTTTTGGCACAAGGCCATCAATTACCCAGTACATTACTGGTACTTTATTTTATCGACCCCGTAAGGATGAAAGTCAAAGTTAACCTCGGCGGGATTTGAACTCAGACTGTAAAGGGAGGACGTAACTATACTGGAAAGCATGGCGTCCGACTCTCTACCGATACTGCCAATCCACACCCGTTAATAATAATAATAATAATAATAACAGACATATATCAACTGGAAAAAGAAACATCCCGAAAACAGAGGCTATATTGACAGTAACAAACTAGCCAATATACGAAGAAATATTGTAAAAAAAAAAGTTACTAACTGATATAGAAATTGATCAGATCAAGCTATTAGCACAAAGTCAGCGAAGGGAAAATGAAACATGTGTCAGTGAAAACGAGGTAAATTGTAAAACTTCGAATCCCAGGGTTGGGGCGGAATCACTGACAACAGAACAAATTAAAGAAAGGATCGAAAAAGTGGAGGGAGTGCATGCTCAAGATGAAACTCCAAATAAAACAATGAGATCGTAAATGATAAAGAAATGAATGAGAATGAACTTGCCAACTTGAAGGATGAAATTATGATCGAATGGATGAAAATGAAAGAATCTGACATGGGGGAACGAGACACCCTCCCTAAGATCCAGAACTCCAAACAGAACCAAAAGATAATACACAAGACTAACATAATTATCAAAAACATTATCATCACAAACAAATTACTGATTTAAATCATCTCTATTATGCATCGGCTAAAGTCACCACTCACTTATGTGGAGTGAAGATGAAAAAACAAAGGAATTCCCACAAGAAATCTACTTGGCAAGAGAACATCAATCGCCAAATAAACCTTCTCCGATCTGACATAGAAATTTTAAAAAACTATAAAGTAGGTGAACATGTTAAACAAACTAAACTTAGAAAATTGAAAAGAAAGTACAGTATAAAACCAACAAGTGACATAGGCATGCTGATAGAAATAATCAAGCAAAAAGTGTCGGCCAAAGCTGCT
This sequence comes from Eledone cirrhosa, assembly GCA_964016885.1. Taxonomy (NCBI): domain Eukaryota; kingdom Metazoa; phylum Mollusca; class Cephalopoda; order Octopoda; family Eledonidae; genus Eledone; species Eledone cirrhosa. The sequence goes on along the minus strand of OZ024742.1, from coordinate 217,864,350 downwards.
CGTATAAGGCGCTTTGAAAAACGATCTAGATTCTATAAGGACAATAATATGTTCAAAACCAACCAAAGAAACTTCTACAGAAAAATTGGTAAGTCAACAATAACTGCTAAATCAATACCACCCAAGGAGGAAGTGCAAGAATTCTGGGAAAAGATCTGGGCCGAAGAAAAAGTTCATAATATACATGCCCCATGGATAGACAGACAAATGAAAGATACAGCTCACCTTGAGGAACAAATATAGGAAAATATAACAGTTGAACAGTTGCGTTTGGCTCTAAGAAAAACCAGCAAATGGAAATCCCCAGGAAAAGACAAAATACAAAATTTTTTGATAAATGCCTTCACAGAGTCTCATGAGCTGTTAGCCCAACTTTACAATGAAATAGTTAAGGAACCAGAAAAGATACCATCATGGCTAGTTAACGGCATTACATTCCTGCTTCCGAAGAATGAGACAAACAATCCCCAAAATTACAGACCGATAACTTGCTTGACCACAATGAATAAAATTTTAACATCAGTCCTAACTGAATATACATATGACCACCTGATAACAAATGACCTATTTCCCATTGAGCAGAAAGGGTGTAAACGAGGCTCGTATGGCTGTAAGGATCAGCTTTTGGTTAACAAAATGATACTGGAAGATTGTCATAATAGACACAAAAATCTATCAATTGCTTGGATAGATTATAAAAAAGCATTCGATAGTTTGCCACACAGTTGGATTGAAAAATGTTTAGAGATTTTCAAAATATCTCCCGTTGTCAGGAGGTACCTGTCATTCAGTATGAAGACATGGAAAACGACACTCCTTTTGAATAGTGAAACAAATTCACTGGAAGCTGGAGAAGTTAATATTAATTGTGGAATTTTTCAGGGTGACTCTTTATCACCGCTTTTATTCTGCATCGCACTTATACCATTAAGTAAAATGCTCAATGAAACAAAACATGGATATAAAGTCTATGACAAAACCATTAATCACTTGTTCTACATGGATGACCTGAAACTATTTTCAAAAAATGATGAACAATTGCAAGGGCTATTATCCACTGTGGAGCAGTTCAGTGATGACATTAAAATGGAGTTTGGACTAGATAAATGCGCCAAAGCAACGTTCACCAGAGGAAAGCTGCTGAAAAGTTCAGACATTAATCTTGATCGAGGGAATGTGATAAGAGAACTTGATCAAGAGGAAACTTACAAATATCTAGGTGTTTGTGAAGGAGACGGAATCAAGCACTCGACAATGAGGGAAAGGATAAGGAAGGAATGTTACCGCAGAGTAAGAGCAATCTTAAGAACGGAATTGAATGCAAGGAATAGGATCGATGCCATAAACACGCTTGCCATACCAGTAGTAACTTACAGTTACAATGTCATCAACTGGTCAAGCACAGAGATCCGTAGGCTCGATACAAAAATTCGAAAATTCTTAACCATGCACAGAATGCATCACCCTAAGGTAGATACAGATAGAATATATCTCCCTAGGAAAGAAGGAGGACGTGGGTTAATCCAGTTAGACATTGCGTTGAAAACTGTAACAATTGGATTATCTACATATCTAAGGGAATCACATGATTGGATGATCAAACTCGTTTTGAAACACGAAAGCATCAAAAGATCATACTCCATTACAAAAGATGCACAAAGATACAGTAATGGACTACACATTTCAGAAGTCCCATTTACTGCTGAAATGGAAAACACAGAAAAATCAAAGCAGGTAAAAGTAACTGCAAAGAAAGAACTGCTACAGAAACTGGCTAAGAAA
>OZ024742.1:217825068-217837568 GCA_964016885.1 Eledone cirrhosa | reverse complement strand
GCGATGTACGCGTTCGCCACCTCCGCCCGACCTTTCAGTGATAGCTTCATCCCAGCCCATTTCTGGGTGAGACTGGCTACCCTTCCCGTCACCTCGTCCCAATTCTTATCCACCTGGATGTCTGGCCCGAACCAAACCCCTAGCAACTTTACCGGTCCGTCCGTCCAGCGCCTAACGACGCTGTTGGACGGCATGGACTTGCCTCTCCAGGTGCCGAGTTGCAAGCCCACCGACTTTTCCGGGTTAAGTTTTGCTCCCGTCAACCTTTCATATTCCTCCAATAAGTTGCCGACCACCTCGATTTCTGAAGTGTCCGACACCATCACGGTGATGTCGGCCGCATAAGCCGACACAGCCTTTCCGCGTCCCGGTTCGAGCGGGATGCCCTTCAACAGCTCCAGCTTCCGCAGTAAAAGCTCGAGAGTCAATACGTACAGAAGGGAGGAGAGAGGGCACCCTTGACGGACCGATCGGGAGACCTGAAACGGTTCCGAGAGGTGGCCATTAATTTTGACCATCGAGCAGGTGCCGCTGTGCATTGCAGCGATCCAGTTTCTGAAGACGGGGCCGAAGCCAGCCGCCTTGAGGTCAGCCTCCAGGTACCGATGGTCGACCCTATCGAATGCTTTCGATTGATCTAAATTGATCAGAGCCCCACCGAAGCCAGGTTTACACCCTACCCTCTCTATGATGTATCGCATTAGGTGGAGGTTGTCGTGTATGGACCTGGTTGGGATTGCGCAAGTTTGCGCCTCCCCAACCAAATTCCCGACGACAAGCGCCAACTTCTTCGCTAACACCCTGGCCAAAATCTTAAACTCTGTGTTGAGCAGAGTTATGGGCCTGAAATTGTCTAATGTGTCCCTCTTATTCTCGTCTTTCCTTATCAGCGTCACTACGCCCCGGCTCACAGAACTGGGAATACTCCCGTTTTGCTGCCAGTTGCAGTAGAGGGCTTCGAGGAGATTGGAGAACAAGTCTGGCATATTTACGTAAAACTCGTAGGGCAGACCATCCAAACTGGGTGACTTGCGCCTCATGCAGCCGATAAGGGCATCCTGAATCTCGGCTGAAGTAATTAGCCTTTCGCAGCGCCCAGCGTCAGCCGTCGAGAGTTGCGGCAAGCCATCGAGGTAGGGACTGAAGTCCGCCACCATCTCAGACCCGCCACTTCCCCCGAACAACCGAGCAAAATGTTGGCGAAAGGCCTCACACATCCTCTTGGAATCGCTCAGCTCTTGTCCGTCTCGGTCCGTCAAAGACCGAATCGTGGTTTTATTACCACGCTCCGCCTCTGCCACGCGGGCCCATCGAACAGCTTTGGTTCCCTCGTTTCTCAGAGCACACCCCTTAGCTCTAACAATGCAACCTTCGTGTTTCGCATTGAAGAAATGGTCTAATGCCATTCTCGCCGCTAGCACGTCAGTTGCAATGCCATTACCAATAGCCTCGTCTAACTTATCTACCAGCTCCCCCTCCTTTCTATTTTTCTCTAACGCTACTTCTTTGCTAAACTCTATTGACATTACTCTAATCTCTCTTTTGAGAGCTCCCCACCATCTATTGTTGACGACTCCCCCCTGTCAACTTTTTCTTAACTAAATTGTTGACCTGGTCCCTGTAAGCCTTACGTGCCGGAAATGACATGTTTAGCTTCCAGTAACCAGGTCCTAACCTATGCGTCTTATCTAGGTCGACCATACAGATCACAAACTTGTGATCTGAATAGACGACCGTTTCAAAACGTGGACAGCTTACACTATTTCTGTCTATTTTCCTAATGAATATCCTGTCTATATACGATCTAGATTACCCTATGCGGTTAATCCAGGTCCACACTGGCGCATTAGGGAAATCTAGTCGGTACCTGTCAGACAGTTGGAACTGGCTGATCAGGTTCTTAAGGCTTTTGCACCCCCCGCTCCTATCGGATACTCCCACACAGTCCCAGCGTCCGTCTAAGATGCCGTTCCAGTCCCCCGCTAGCAGTAAAGGGCGAGACGTACCCAGAAAGGCTTCCAGGCGTCTAAAGAAGTCCGGCCGTCTTGCCCCAGCAGGAGCATAGACGGCCACCAGTCTAAAGGCACCACCTTCGTTATTGTTCACGTCCAGGACCACCAACTTCCCGTCCGGGTCCCGGAAGATCGACCTTACCTCGAGATCCAGGCCTTTCCTAAACAGCACTGCCACCCGCCTCCCATTCCCGGCCGGCTAACAGATGCAAAGATCTGATAGTCGTCGAAAATGGGGGCTAGTGCGCGCGTGTCGGAAATCCTGGTCTCGCTGACGGCAATTACATCCATTTCTAGAGACCTGAGGTCGTTGAGCAGGTGACACTGCTTCCAGGACGATCCCAGGCCTCGAACATTTAAACTTCCTACTCTTAATACGGCCATGTTGGCAGGTTAAAAAGAGAAAGAGGAAATGTTTACTTACTTCCGGGCTCTTGTGAAGGTCGGGTGGTTCGACCTCCATAGTTGGTAGGGTTTCTTTTGGAACCCCTTTAAAAGTCTTGAAGTGGGTTTTACGTTCGGGGTTCCCACGTCCCGAGGAAAGCTGTCTCGTATTTCTTTGTATAAATCGAGCGACATTCGCACCAGAAACAAATCTTCCGGCACGCGAAATGTGCTCGATTTAAAAATTTCCCCCTCTTTTTGTATATTTTCACTTCGTGCTACGAGGGCCGTCAGTTCCTCGTTGGCCCTCCTGACGAGCACGAAGTTTTGTATGTTTGGTTGGTGTGATTTTATTTGTTTGCGTGGCTGTGGTGGTGATGGTTTTGGTGGTGTTGTTTCGGTTGTGTCTGTATTTGTTGTGAGTGCGGTGTCTGTGGTTTCAGATGTTTGTGTGTATATTTGTTCTTGCGTCTATTTAGGTTGTTTGCGTTTGGGGGATTCTGGTGATGGTGATGGTGGTGTTGATGTTGGTGTTATTGGAGAGGTGTTTGCGTGGGTGGTGTCTACGTTTTTCATTGTGGGTGATTTTGTGCTTTGTTGAGTTTTCTTTTTCTTTTTGTGTTTCCTTTTTTGTATTTTGGGGGATTTGGTTTGCCCTCATCTTCACTACTGGTAGATGAGGGGGGTCTGTGTCTGTAAGTGTGTCTGTAAGTGTGTTTATGGTTTTATTGGTGTATGTATTTTTTGGGGGGAGGGGGAAATTGACAGCTTTCCTCGTTTCCCCCCTGGGTGGTCAATGTTGGTGGTGGTCTTTCTATTGGTGTTTTTGTTGGTGGTTTTGCCGGTGCTGGTGTTGGTTGTGGTCCTCGCCTCGGCGTCGGCAACAGTGGAGCCTTTCGACCCTTGCATCTTTCAGCAGTTGAGGGCAGAGGATCGCAAATGGGTTTTTTCCCCACAAACAAATCAATGCGGCCTTTTGCCCTCCGGTCATAATATGAATGACCGTCCCATTCTGAAGGCGGATGTGGTCCGGGATTGTCTTCACATTCTCCGGCCTTATCTGGAGAAGGATCTCCAGTTCAACCCCGGACCCGTCCTCTCTGGCCGTTCTGGTCACTTCTATCGGGACGGTATCCGTCCCCTCCACAATCACACATCCCAGAAGCCACCACATGTCAAGTTCTGGTGGATTCTGGGAATGCTTAGACGGGCCGTTCTTTTTCCCATGTGTGAGGGGTACATTATGACCTTGCTGGTTTTGCAAGGAGTCATAGCGTGTTTCATAGCGAGGGCTTCTGACTTGAACAGCACCGAAATGGTGCCGTACTGTCTGCCCCTCTCTATGTATTCAGTGTCTTCTCTGATGCACCTCAGCGCGACTTCGACATCTGCTTGTGGGATTAAAGCTGACATTTTGTTTTGTGCTGAGATGCATCTATAATGCACCGTTCTGCGCTCCACTGCCTCAATAGCTTCTACCGGTACAGTTAAGTTGGCCCAGGTTTGCTCTTGCTTGATGAGCTTCCATGTCTGGGCCAACTTTTCATCTTTGAGAGGTCCATGTTGAAGCATGGCCTCTTTTTTGCTGCTGCCGCAGCGAAAGTGTTCTTCTTGTTTTCGTTGTTCTTGTTGGTGTTGTTGTTATCACTGTCGCTGTTATCATTGTTGTCTTTGTTGCCACCGTTGTTCTCGGTGCAGTTGGTATTGTTGCTGTTGGTGTTGTCGCTATTTGTTTTCATGTTAGTGGTGTTGATATTGTTGTTGCATTTATCATATTTTTTTTTTTGTTATCTGTATTTTCGTTGTCGCTGTTACTGTCATTTTTTTCAAAATTAGAGTTCTCAGTGTTATCATTGGTGTCTTTGTTTACATCGTTTGTGGTGGTGTTTGTGTTATCAATTTGTGTTGATTTCGCTGTAGCGCTCCTCTCAACTTGTACGTCGTTGTCGCACGACAGCAGACATATCGCTGGATGGCGTGACTCAGCCATGTTTTTTTTTTTTTTCCTCGATAATTTTTTAAAATTGAAAAAAAGTTCAAATATTTGGGCCAAAAGGCCCAAATATTATTCTTTATCCTTCACAGGGCAAAAAGTCCAGGGGCTTACACAACAACAAAAATTCAATAAATCAGTTTTGATAGGTAAATAAGTGAACTTACGGGAGCGATCAAAAAGACGTCCATTCAGACTCAATAATAATAATAATGAATTCTTTATTTATTTATTTATTTATTTTAATAATAATAATAATGCTTTCTTTATTAACCACAAGGGTTTACATAAAGTAGACATTAAGGACAGTACAGGACAATACAGGACGGTACAAATGGGCATTTCTGCGTGTAAAAACAAAAACAGAGGATGTAACAAAAAAAGATAACAATGAAAAATTCACCAATAGGGGGGAGACTTCCGAGGGACATTCGTGGAGAAAGCCCATTAAAAAGCCACAGTGACCCTGACCACCAGGGCAAGTGCCCTCTCCCAGTTTTCCATCTTTAATTTACAGACACATACTCAGAGTAGCCCCATTCACTCGGGCCATTCTTGCCTCTCTCACCCATCTTTCAACAAAATGCTGGGAAGAGAGCACTTCCCTCTCTACCCTTATTTTCCTTTTCAAATGAAATTTGAAAAAGTTAATCAGGGCATCACCGAAGAGGTAAGTGCTCGTCTTCAGCCCTTTCAAACGTGTCCACCATATTATCTCTTTCGCCATGGCCACCAGACAGATAAAAATTGCCTGCCCTTCCCGGCTAAAGGAAGAGGGCGGGACAATCCTCACGATGGACTCAGCTGATAGCTGGATCCGTCCTACACGCGACAGCAGGTGTTCGACATAAACCCACAAGTCAGCAATGCTCGGACACTGGACGAGTGCGTGCTGGGCGGTTTCGTCGCCCTGCGCGCATCTCGGACATGCCCGGCTGGCGGCACCTCCATGCCTGTAGAGTTTATCCCGAACTGGCAAAACTCCTCGGTAGCACTGCCAGGACAGGGATTTCTGGAAGTTGTCCATTGGCCCCGGCCCGAAAGTTCTTCCGAAGAGATTGGCTAGTTGATTTTCGTCGACGCCTAGAGTTTCCCCAAGTACGTCGTCGCTCTTCCCCTCCACTAATCCTCTATATAACGACAAGGTGGAGTTTCCACCGATCACATTGCCCGATTGGTCGAGGGCTGTGAGCGCCTGAAGACATTCCAGTCTCCAAGCGCTCCCCCTCGGTCTTCGCTTGACCCAGGACTGCAGCTCCGTCAAGGAGGCGAGCTGGGGAAAGACGCGTCTAGCAAACGGCGACCACACCTGATCACCGTCGAGGAAGAGGTGGAGATGTCGTAGCCTGAGTGCGTGTCTGCGCATCATCAGCAACGGCATGCCCAGCCTCCACGTAGCGGGTGTTGACAGCAGATGGACCGCCTGACCATCGGAGCGTGTCCCTTCCACAAAAAGCGAAAGAGCAAACGCTCCAGCGCAGGCAGGCGAGGCTTAGGACAAGGTACGACGGTCAGGTGGTAGTAGATGACGGACGCGATGTACGCGTTAGCCACCTCCGCTCGACCTTTCAGGGATAGCTTCCTCTCCGCCAATTTCTGGGTGAGAGAAGCCACCCTCTCGTCACCTCGTCCCAGTTTTTGTCCGTCTGAAGGTCCGGACCGAACCAGACCACTAGCAATTTAACCGGTCCGTCCGTCCAGCGCCCGACGACGATGTTGGACGGCATGAACCTGCCTCTACAGGTGTCGAGCTGCAGGCCCACTGACTTTTCCTGGTTGATCATTGCTCCTGTCACCGCTTCGTATTCTCTTAGTGTAGTGCCGATCGCCTCGATGTGTTTGGCGTTCGACACCACTACGGTGACATCATCTGATCTGCATATACTGACACGGATCTTCCGCATCCTAGTTTGCGCAGGACCCCCCCCCCCCCTCAACGTCTCCAGTTTGTGCAGTAATGGCTCGAGAGTCAATACGTACAAGAGGGACGAGAGGGGACATCCTTGGCGGACCGAGCGCATGATGTCGAACGGTTCCGAAAGGTGACCGTTTACTCTCACCACAGAGCAGATGTCGCTGTGCATGGCAGCGATCCAGCCTCTGAAGACGGGCCCAAAACCAGCCGCTCTCATGACTGCCGCTAGGTAACGATGGTCGACCCTATCGAAAGCTTTCGACTGATCTAAATTGATCAAGGACCCACTCGTGCCAGGTTCCCTAGCTACCCTCTCGACGATGTATCGCATGGGGTGGAGGTTGTCGTGGATGAATCTGTCGGGAATGGCGCATGTCTGCGCCTCTCCCACCAGACCACCAACGACAAGCGCCAACCTTTTTGTTAGCACCTTGGCCAAAATCTTGAACTCTGTGTTTAGCAAAGTTATGGGCCTGAAATTATCTATGTTATCCCCTTTGTTCGGATCCTTTCTCAGCAGCGCCACAACTCCTCGGCTCACAGAGCTGGGAATTCTCCCGTCCTGTTGCCAGTTGCAGTAGACGTCCGCCAAGAGGCCTCCGAACAAGTCTGGCATCTGTTCGTAAAGTTCATAGGGCAGACCATCCAAACCAGGCGATTTACCCCTTGTGCAGCCAGTCATTGCCTCCGTACTTCAGCGGCTGTTATCGGCTTTTCGCAACACTCCGCCTCAGTGGCCGAGAGCTACGGCAGTCCGTCGAGGTAGACACTAAATTCCATCCCTCGATCCGGCCCGCCGCTGCCGCTGAACAGCTGAGCGAAGTGTCGCTGAAAAGCTTCACACATTTGCCCGGGATCGAGTAGTATGCGCCCGTCGTGGTCCACCAAAGACCGGATCGTGGCTTTGTTGCCACGACGCGCCTCCGCCACTCGGGCCCATTGAACGGCTTTCGTCCCCTCGTGTCTGAGAGCATGCACCCTAGCTCTGACAACGCAGCCTTCGTGCTTTGCATTGAAGAATTGGTCAAGGGCCAATTTCGCCGCACGTACGTCGGTCGCGATGACTTTACTAAGCGCCTCGTCTAATTTTCTAACTAGTTCTCCCTCTGCTCTATTTTTCTCTATTGCTAAAGCCTTACTGAACCTAATGGACTCTATTCTAATCGCTCTTTTCAGAGCAAACCACCACTTGTTGTTGACGATGGCCCCCGTCAACGCCCGCTTAACTAGTTCGCTAATCCGGTCTCTGTAGGCCTTGCGCGCTGGTAAGGACGCGTTTAGCTTCCAGTAGCCGGGTCCTCGTCTATGAAGCCTATCTAAGTCAAGCACACAGATCACGAATTTGTGGTCCGTGTAGTCGACTATTTTGAAATGTGGACAGCCTATACTAGACCTATCTATTTCCCTACAAAATACCCTATCTAGATATGATCTGGATGACCCGATGCGGTTTGTCCATGTCCACATTGGCACATGCGGGAAATCCAGACGGTACCTGTCAGACAATTGAAACCGTCTGAGCAGGTTTGCGAGGCTTTTACACCCTTCTCCCCTATCCGCTATTCCCACACAGTCCCAGCGTGCATCTAAGATCCCGTTCCAGTCGCCCACTAACACTAAAGAGCGGGACGTTCCAAGAAATGTCTCCAGACGCCGGAAGAAATCAGGCTGCCCTGCTCCTGTCGGGGCATAGACGGTTACTAGCCTGAAAGCATTGCCCGTCTCCGCTGGTCACGTGCAGCACCACCAACTTACCTTCTGGGTCCAGGAAGATGGCCCGTATGGCGAGATCCAAACCTCTCCGAAAAAGCACAGCAACTCCTCCCCCCGATCCAGGACGGCTGGGAGATGCGTACGCATCGTAGCCGCCGAAGATCGATGCGAAGGCCCGTGCTTCGGAGATTCTGGTCTCGCTGATGGCCACCACATCTATGTTTAGTGATCTGAGGTCGTTGAGCAGGTGGCCCTGCTTCCAAGATGACCCCAGGCCACGTACATTTATACTGCCTATACTAAGTACGGCCATGCTGGGTGAGGAAACGGAGTAAGTGAGAAAGAATCACTTACCTTGATCGTGTGGGGAAGGGACAGTAGAACCGCCCCTTCGGTTGATCATGGGTGTCTCCAAGATAATATCGGTATATATTCTTTTGGAGAGTGACTCCCTGAAATCTCCAACTGCGTTGGGGAATTTTTGCTTTAATTATTTATAGTCTTCCAGTTTAATTTCGACAATTGTAATGTTTTTGGGTAATGTTCTTGGTGTTGATGGGGTGTGGTAATTTGAGTATGTAATGTCTGTGTGTTGTTTTATATGTTTCATTAATTCTTTGTGTGTGATATTTATGGCTGTGTACCTTTTTTTGTGGGTGGGGGGGATTTTGTTGCTGTTGGGTGTGTGTGCTTTGTTGTGTTTGTGATGTTGGTGTTTTTGGTGATGCTGGTGGTAGTGTGGTTGTTGTTGGTGGTGATGCTTGCGGTGGTGATGGTGATGGTGGTGGTGGTGGTGTTGCTGCAAGTCTCCTCGCAATCTTTACCCGTCTTTCTTTGCCTTCGCTTTTGGAGGGAGAAGCTGTGGTGTTTTTGCATTTGTTCTTTTTATTGACAACTGTTTTCCACTCCTCAGCTGCCTCATACTCCATGTCCGACTGTGAGAAGTCGGAGATGGGGTATGAGTTCTATCCTCTCATTTGTCTTTGTTGTTGTTATTGGTGGTGGTGGAGCCTGGTCTGCTGTTCTTGGCATAGGTGCAGCTAGTGCAACTGTTTCTGTTGCTGCAGTTGCTGCCGCTGTTTTTGTTGTCTGTGGCTTTGTTGTGGGTGCCACGGACGTTGTCCTCCTACTCTCTGTTGAAGCTTTCGACTTTTTCGCTGACAGCTCTGTTTCTGATGGCAGCGGTTCCGGCGTTGGAAGGAGAGGGACCTTCGCCTTTGTAATTTTCTGTGAGCAGAAAGCCCTGAGGTGAGACTTCGATCCACAGTTGAAGCATTTTGGGCGCCTTCCTTCCACAGATATGGGAAGTTGGGAGCCATTCCCAAGGTCTATTACGCCGGCAATAGCGCTGATGCAGTCCTGGTCGGTTTGGATGAGCATTACTATTCCAATACCGGACTAGTCCTCTTTCCCCAACTTCTGTACCTGCAGAATGGTTGTTCTATCCTCGATGCCTGCAAGAACATACACGACCAGCCAGGGCACGGGTACGTAGGGCGGGACCTAGGTTACCCAGACCTTTGCAATTTTTTTGTAAAACGGGACTAACGTTATGTCATCACTCCATAGGGTCCTCAGTGAGTGCGATTTTGCTTCATGGGTGGTAGCAAAAAAGACGACCATAGTAGCATATTTCTTGCCTCGGGTGATGTGGGTTTTCCGTGCCCACACAGTTCCCAAGGCCTTCTGGATTTGGGTCTCCGAGGCTCTCTCCACACGACGCGATTTCGTGGCAATCGTGCGGTATGACACGGAAGTCGGTTGCTGGTTTCAAGGACACTGAAAATTCAGTTTTGGTTACCACGTGACTTGCGACCGCCATCTTCTCCTCTGTGATCAGCACTGTTTCTACGTTGCGAGCCTCCTTTGCAAAAGAGATGGTGTCTTATTTCACTGTTGCCGCCGCTACTGCTGCTACTGGTCTTGTTGTTGCTACTGCTACAAACGGTGTTGTTGCTGCTGCTGCTGCTACCACAGGTGTTATTGTTAATACTGCCGCTGCTGCTGCTACCTCCTTTGTTGTCAATTGCATCAGCAGCAGCCGCTTGTCGACCGCCGCTTGATGAAGAAGAGAATGAAATGGCCTTTGCCTGATATTCACTATGTGACGTTGAAGAAGACGAAAAGGAAAGCGAGACTCTACCTTGACAGCTGGGTGAAGAAAGAAATTGTTGTGAGGGAAGACGAGGGAAAGAACGATAGTTTGATGAAGAAGTAATTTTTGTGTGGAGACATGGTAGAGAAACAGATTTTTTGAATGATGCCATTTTTTCTTCTTTTTTTTTTTTGGAAGGGCTAAATACCGATTAATTTCGACCACCCCAAAAGAAGTGGAGGGTGTTTAAACACAGCCGAGGTTAACTTTGCCTTTCATCCTTACGGGGTCGATAAAATAAAGTACCAGTAATGTACTGGGTAATTGCTGGCCTTGTGCCTAAAGTAGAAACAATTATAAATTTTTACAATAAGTTCGCAATAAAAACTGTTAAAAAATCACAAACTTTCGGGAACAAAATTTCCAGCGACGTATATTCTTCCACAATAATAATAATTGTTTATACTTTTGGCACAAGGCCAGCAATTATCCCAGTATATTACTGGTACTTTATTTTATCGACCCCGTAAGGATGAAAGGCAAAGTCAACCTCGGTGGGATTTGAACTCATAGTAATAATTGTTTCTACATTTGGTAATGGTTTCTGATATATGTAAATACATACATACAGGGTTAAATTTAGTAAAAGGCGCATAAGTCATGAAAAAAAGAGCTGTATTGGCATGGATTATTTTGAGACTCTTCTTAACGCATCTACTCATTGAATCTGCAGTTATCATCGATGACTGCTTCGATACCATGTTTGTAATGTTGACTAGCTCGAATCAGATGATCTTTGTTTGGTTTGGACAGTGTTTTAGTTATGGTGAACTGCAGAGATTTTAATGTTATGGGGGTGTTAATTGACTTCCCTTTCGACTACGCATCATTCGTAGTATCCAACTGATTCAGGTCTGGAGAGTTAGGAGGCCATACCTTTGAACTAATGTTATTATGAAGATTATAACACATCAACTCTTGGGTTTTCTTGGTCATATGAGACAGCGGAAAATCTTGTTGGTAGGTGTACGGTCTTCCTTTGCTCATCCTTTCTATCCAAGGGCTCACAACTCTTTGCAACACCTTATATTCAGCAGCATTGACCCTTAAGCCCTGAGATAAGAAGTGGGGAGGCATTACATCTCCTTCATTGCTCACAACTCCCAGAACCATCACAGTTGCTGGAAGCGTTATGCGCATTACCGTTGGATCATCTTTAGGGTTTCTACTTAACTATTTATCATTCCTTCGGTTGATTTTTTGGTTCTGATTAATTTCTTTTTCTCATCAGAGAAAACCAAGGCATTCCAGGCTGTTGATGTTTCATCATGCTCAACAAAAGCTTTGTGTGGATCAGACGGATTATCCTTTGTCTTTGCAGACATGAATTAGCCTCTCGCACCACATATAATTTGTATTGAAGATCCTTATGCACAATTCCTCCGATAGTCTGCATTGAAACCTAGAACTCCCTAGCAATGGCGCTAATTGACTTTCTGGGGTTCTTATCAATAATTTTCTGCAACTTTTGTACAAATTTGTGTTCTAATGGTATTAGGACCCTTATCCGGCGTTTTGCGTTTGGCTACCACTGTAGAATCCCCGCTACCTCTTTGTGAACTTTGACAACAAATGACTGTAAATTTCGGAAAGGGGGCAATATCTAAATTACTATGCTCTGCTTTAAAAGCAACAATTACAGCATGCCTTTTCATTTGCCACACACACAATAACATCCACACTCTCACATACAAACACGCATGCAAACGTGCATAAATATCTGCCTAGTTAATGTTGTCTAAATTCCAATGAAAGAGTCCTTTGTCTATGTTAGAAACCGACTCTCTATATCTCTCTATAGGTAAATAATTATGAAATTAAAAAACTGAAAGAACATACATACATACATATTGTGTTACAACATATAGCTATAGTACTGTATAACAGGCATATTTAAATGCTTAGTCTTTATATACAATATCTTCGTAGAGAGAAAAAAGACTAAAATCTTTAGATATATTCTATAGTACAGTACGTATGTATGTATGTTTACCAATCTAAAATGTAAAATCAGGAAAAATCAGATGATTACAGAACATGAGCATGGTGCTAAGGTTTCGTCTTGTGAAATTTGAATCCCAGCCAGAGTACTCAACAATCAGTCTCATATTTTCTATAGCAGCTACTTGCCAGTACACCCTAATCAATGCCACATCTGCCACAAAATTTGTAAATCACGGGGAGGTTTGGAGAGACATGTTAAAGTACATCAAATGCAGACACCAGTCTTTGCCAAAACTTATTTATTTGTAATTTGTGTCGTCGACTTTTTGCTTCCATACCTGGTCTTAAAAAGTCAAATAAGACACCATGCTGGAAATCATCTTC
>OZ024742.1:217810068-217815068 GCA_964016885.1 Eledone cirrhosa | reverse complement strand
TCTTTCGTTGCACATCGTCAGTGGTGCTATTATTTCCTCCCGTTGTATTGCATGTCTACGCCATTTTTATTCAGTCCCCAAGTATAACAATATTTGTTTCGACACACGATTTCATATAAAAAAAACCTCGCAAAACTAATTCATCGCGGTTATATATATATATATATATATATATATATATATATATGTTGAAACGCCAAGAGCTCAGCCGTCAGAGCCCCGACTCTTTATGATATATGTATATATATTTTTTTTTTCCAAATGTATCTTGTTTCAAGCTGATAGTTACACTGTACAGATTTTCTTGTTCAGATAATAAATACTTTAGGTAAAATATTTTTTAAATACCTCAACAACGGTACTTCATGTAAATTTGTTTCAAATAAAACCAAATACCAACTACATTTTCATAGAGAAGAAATAACAGGATGCATGGCAACAATACCATATTTCAAATAAAAGAAACATCAATTGAATTATTATCAAATTTACGTTTATTTCTTTATTTGATAATTTTAGATATTATTGTTGTGTTGATGTTGTTGTTATTGTTGTTTATATTATTTGTTGATAACACGGTTCAGCCCGTAATAAAATATGATCTCATTGGGAATTCATCGAAATACCAGACAAAATTAAGAGATGAAGGAGACGAACTTCACATTGATTTCCAATATTTTTATATTATTTCGTACGCTATATTTCACTATCATCATCATCATCATCATGCTACATATTGTTAGCTATATTCTACGGAATATTCTTTTGATATTCGAAATATATTCGCTATTGTATCTCAGCCGTAGAAATCATTTTTATCTGTCGATACTTCAAGAGTAATATGAGAAACTCATTTTTTTATTAAAAAAAATTTTTCACTAATTCTGGTGGAAACATTGCGAAAGAAATATATATTCTTTCAATGGATATATGTTTTATAGCCATATTTTATATTCTACTCACGTAAAAATTAAATAACTGCCCTCCATCCACCATTCCTTTTGATCATATGTGTGTTTCTCTCATTAAAAGAAACATCTGCTTCTGCCAGCAGGATAATGTTCTCTCCATTGACCTATTCATCCATATCGAACTCACACCTAATATAAAGGCTTCTAATTTAAGCACAAGGCCAGCAATTTGGAGGAGGTAAAAGTCGATTAAATCGATCTCAGTGCATTACTGGTACTTTATTTTATCGACCACGTAAAAATGAAAGGCAAAGCTAACCTCGGCAGGTTTTGAACTCAAAACGTAAAAGGCTTCAACTCTATGCTGCAAAGCATATTGTCCGATGCTCTACCGAATCTGCCAATACACCTAATATAAAGGTTTCTAATTGAAGCACAAGGCCAACAATTTGTGGGGAGGAGACAGTTCTTTGCTGATACTTTATTTCATCGACCCAGGAAAGATGAAAGGCAAAGTTAATTCCGGCGGGATTTGAACTCAGAACCTAAAGAGACATAACTGAATGCCACAAAGACTCCCACATAATACAATAAATATAGAACTAGGGTTTGAGTTAGTTTTCATAAACATTCTTCTCATTATTAAAAAAATATGAAGGCGGTGGATTGACACTATCGGTAGAGAGTCGAACGCCATGCTTTGACGCATAGAGTTATGGTCCTTGCCATTCTGAGTTCAAATCCCGCCGAGGTTTACTTTGCCTTTCATCCTTACGGGGTCAATAAAATAAAGTACCAATAAAATAAAGTACCCCTGGGTAATTGCTGGCCTTGTACCAAAAGTAGAAACAATTATTAAAAAAATATACATGGTGGACGACAAAAATTTTTCCGTCATATTGAACAGCGGGCTGTCCATAAAATGGAACAGCCAAAGTTAAAAAACAACTATAGAAACAGCAGCAACAACTGCAACAGCGACAACAATAACAACAGCGGCAACAATAACAACAGCAAACACAACAACAATATCAATGATAACAACAACAACAACAACAACAACAACAACAAAAAGCATGTTCGCAGCAACGGCTGCTAAAGATATGGAATTGTTTCGTGTAGATTTGAACAAGAGAGAAGAATGTTTGGCTCAGGCAGCCAAACATGTAACAATAGAAAAAACCTGAGCCGACATAGGTGTTCCGCCTGAAGTGTTGGCAGTGACGGATAAAATAATCCTGACATACAGACGTATCGGCATCAAGTCCCAAAAGTCATAGTTAGACCCACAATTCCACGGGAGGCAACTCTGTAGGGCTTGACATGCAACACGTTACAAGGGCCAACCAGTTTGGGAGCATCTCAGAGCTCTTCAAAAGCTAGGCCCTTGCAAAGAAATACACTGTAGTCCTCCGTAAAACAGACTAGATTATAATGTTTCCTTCTTACATGGGAAGAAGAATACTAAAAATCTGAATTGCTGGGATTCCACCTGAATTAGACATTTGGTGGAACCTAACATTGTCCTGAAAGGAAGCGAAACGATCCTGGAAGTAAAGAAGACCCTGAGGGAGAATTGGTCTGTGATCAGACTGGAAATATCTCTGCATATAAAACCTGGTTGGTGAGTATTTTTGCTTGCATCACATGCGGTAGATTTTCTTATGACTGAAGACTTCCTCTGACGCTAAACGCGTCAAGCAATATTAATTGTCTTCATTGGTTAAGATAATTAATACTGTTCTTGCGTCTTGAAATTACAGTAAGGGAAATTAGTTTAAGCTTATTTTGCTCGTGTCTCCCTTTGTTTCGGAATTCGAAACATAAGTTTTGTTTATATATACTGCTCTGAATTTGGTTTCTCGTCGCAACTGTTCGTTGAGATGTTTATGGATATATATATATGAAGTGTTTCCGTATAGTATATATATCAGGGGCGAAGAGTACGTGCATGCAACGCATGCAGTGCATGCGTTATAGAATCTTGAGTTGATCAATTGCGTCGGTTGAAGCAAGCAGAATTTTGGCTGCTTGCTATATCGTAGACACATAAACAGATAACACACATACACACGCACACACATACACACAAACACACGACAGCGTCGGTTGAAGCAAGCAGAATGTTGGCTGCTTGCTAAATCGTAGACACATAAAAAGACAACACACACACACACACACACACACACATACACATACACACAAACACATGACAGCGTCGGTTGAAGCAAGCAGAATTTCGGCTGCTTGCTAAATCGTAGACACATAAAAAGACAACACACACACACACACACATATACACACAGACACACACACACACACATACACGCAAACACACGACAGCGTCGGTTGAAGCAAGCAGAATTTTGGCTGCTTGCTAAATCGTAGACACATAAAAAGACAACACACACACACACACACATATACACACAGACACACGCACACACACACACACACATACACGCAAACACACGACAGCGTCGGTTGAAGCAAGCAGAATTTTGGCTGCTTACTAAATCGTAGACACATAAAAAGACAATACACACACTAGAGAACACTACATGCGGCATTTAGAGGGGAAAAGCAGCCCACTTTCCGCCATGGCGATTGGACTGCATGCCCTGCTTTCTAGGTTACCCTTCGCCACTGATATATATATATATATATATGAAGTGTTTCCGTATATATCTATATCTAAACTATAATAAAAGGAGGAGCGCGGGACTGCGTACAGTTTGTAATTTTTTATCCCATTAGTAAAATAAGTTGGATTACTTTGAATAAATAATGAATGAATATTACATAATTTATCTACTAAATTTCATGGCTGTTGATTAAATATATTTTGTTTATTTAAAGATTCACTTCTTTAAAATTTCTGAAATGTCAACACTTCCGGCGGCGATCGCTTAAATAAACATACTAATTTTCTGTCACTAATTTTCTCCTAATGCAGTTTATATATAATATCGTCTTTTTTTAATGTATCATGGATTACGTTACTGATTACATAAGACAGTGTAACACAGTCTTCGTTCAATTTCTATGTATTATATATTGTCAATTACGATTGTATTGGATGTATCATATCTACATATATATATACCTGCGTATAGTATCAATATACACACTACACATGCTAGCAGAAAACCACCCGAGTGGTGGTTTTTCTACTAGTATATCTAACAAATACAGGAGGTAGAATAGATTTCTTAAATCATTTAATACCTTACAAATGTTTCAATACAAATATGTTAACTAATACTTATGCTAAAACAGTATAGTAAAAAACAGAGGAAAGATGTGTGTGTGGGTGTGTGTGTGTGTGTGTGTGTGTGTGTGTGTGTGTGTGTGTGTGTGTGTGTGTGTGTGTGTGTGTGTGTGTGTGTGTGTGTGTGTGTGTGTGTGTGTGTGTGTGTGTGTGTGATGTTGACGGACGCGAGAATGAGTATACAATACCGAAGCAAAGATTAATAATATTACTCTGGAATTTCACCTGCGTACTCACACAGTCATCAGACACACCTTCCAGAAAGTCCTGTCAGAAGCGACCGTCTCAAAATGGTTCGCTTGGATCCCCAAATGAGACAAGCCGAGCTAATGGATGTTATCCAGCTATCTTGCTCGTGGTCTACATCTGGATCTCCTGTCTGTTGGATTTGCCCACATTATAAAACACTTGATTAATGAATAACAGCCATCAAAAACGTAATTCTTATCATTTTTCAAACGCATGCGTGAGCACACACACACACACACACACACACACACACACACACACACACACACACACACACACACACACACACACACACACACACACACACACACACACACACACACACAGACACACACACACCACAGACACACACACACACACACACACACCACAGACACACACACACAATATGAATGGACCTCCGCTCGTCCCTTCAATCTATCTTATTTCTCATTATTTCTTCTGATGAAGGACTAGCGTCCGAAACGTTAAGACCCACTTCCTGCTATTTCCAGCGTTAACCTAATATATTCCTTCCATATACTGTACCGATTGTGTTGTTATTTCTGTTTACCTTTTACATACATACA
>OZ024742.1:217802568-217805068 GCA_964016885.1 Eledone cirrhosa | reverse complement strand
ATTTTTGCAACACAAAAATAACGCTGGAGCCATTTTTTTAACATAAAAACAGGTAGAATTCCCAAAACTAATCAGATCAGAGCAAACAGCACGGACACTCTATCTCAAAATTATTTTTGAAAAGCATTTAGAAATGCGCAACCGGTAAAAACTTAAAAACTTAAAACCACAACTGAATACTAACCCATACAATCACTAATACTCTTTTATTCCTAATTAAACCATTTTTCAACTGTGAACAATTTGTCAGCATTTTCTATTCCGTTTACCAATATATAATAACTTGTGTGTTACACCTCTATTCTTTTAACTATATATATATATATATATATATATATATATATATATATATATATATATATATTTAAAACCATTCTGTTGAGAGCTTAATTCGTTTTGTGATATTTTGCAATTTTTTGCAACAACACACATACTGAATTCATCCGCCAAAACTAAGGGTCCCCCCCCCCCCCTTGTCAATCCCCACGTGGGTTTTGATAACGGTCAGTCCTTGGCTTGGCACTGAACTAAAAGCCTGTTGAGAAAGTGACTTCCTTGTTCGATCATCATACCAAAAGCTTAACATTATTTGTCTAAGGGCGGTGGATTGGCAGTATCGGTAGAGGGTCGGACGCTATGCTTTGACGTATAGAGTTGCGGCCCTTGCCATTCTGAGTTCAAATCCCGCCGAGGTTAACTTTGCCTTTCATCCTTACGGGGTCGATAAAATAAAGTACCAGTAATGCTCTGGGTAATTTCTGGCCTTGTGCCAAACGTAGAAACAATTATTTGTCTAAGCAGACAGTACTTGATTTAGGAGTTGCAGAAACCCAATGCTGGATATTACCAACCTTCCATAATTTTCAATCATATTTTATTTGTTTGACCCGAATTACGTGGTCGTTTCTATGGCTGTGCGGATAATGGTTTAACCATCGTCTCAGTGTATTTGGTCTTTTAACTTATGTTGTAAAAATGAGGCTTGTTTGCATAATTGCAAACGAATCGACGTGGATTGGCAGTATCGGTAGAGAGTTGGACACCATGCTTTGCAGCATAGAGTTACAGTCCTTTATCGTCTGAGTTCAAATCCCACCGAGGTAAACTTTGCCTTTCATCCTTACGGGGTCGATAAAATAAAGTACCAGTAGTGCACTGGGTAATTACTGGCCTTGTGCCAAAAGTAGAAACAATTATTATTAATATTCGAAAAACTCAGATTAGATTTATGTATATACATATATGTGTGTATATATATTAGTCTTCTAATTTATTATTATTACTATATATATATATATATCCAGGGAGTGTAACATGAAGTTACTGTAGGTTCACCCAGGTGAGCACTCGATGTTTAGATTCACGTCTGTACCGAGGTGTAGAGCTAAACAGAGTGTAAATATAATAATACAAGGACGATTTGTTGTGCTTTCATTACCTTTATTGATTGGTGACGCGCGTTTCGCTATTGATCAGCTCATGGTTCGATCTGCATCGATCTGACCCGTCTCTGGAGTCAAAAGCGTATCGGACCTCTGCTGTTGTCATTACAACAGCAGAGGTCCGACGAGTGTGTATGTGTGTGTCCCAATAGTTATATTTTCTCCCCAAACTACCAAAACACACATCTATTTGTATATGCATTACAATTTATGTACATATGTTTATCACATATCGAAGTTTTGGGGGTTTTTTTACATCTTGGTTGATATTTGATAATAACAGTGTAATATATTATGTTAACTTTCATTGTAATTGTTTTTTTTTTTGTCATGTCATAACGTTTTCTCCACGTATCATTATTTGGCAATTGCTCGTATGTGTATTCAGAGATAGATTTGATAGGTCATTTTTCAATAATTATTGGAAGTTGTAAATCTAATATGACTTGCGTGGACTCAAATTACATTTTCTGACCATTTTAGAGTACAATGAGTTAAACTAAACGCTACCACTAAATTGGCCAAATTTTCTCTCCCCCCCCCCCCCCCCCCGCCCTCATTCAAAAATACTTCCACCGCCCCTGTATATATATATATATATATATAAACGGAAAAAATGAAACGAAATTTCATTTCCCACTCTTAGTACGGCTGTTACTTAAATATAAGTATGTATACGTACATACCTATATGTATACAGACGTACAGTAGTATGTATATATATATACATACATGCACACATATATATATGTACGTATGGATTCACCGAACATTTATTATAATGCTCGGTGTGCAACGATGGTTGCTAGACACTGTACGGCTTAATTCGGGATGTTTGTTTACAAACACACCGAGCATTATAATAAATGTTCGGTGGATCCATACGTACATATATATATGTGTGCATGTATATATATATATATATACATACTACTGTACGTCTGTATACATATATGTATGTACGTATACATACTTATATATATATATATATATATATAGAGAGAGAGAGAGAGAGAGAGAGAGAGAGAGAGAGAGAGAGAGAGAGAGAGAGAGAGAGA
>OZ024742.1:217782568-217797568 GCA_964016885.1 Eledone cirrhosa | reverse complement strand
TGCTGGCCTTGTGCCTAAAGTAGAAACAATTATAATAATATATGTAGTAATAAACACAGTAAATCGTGTGTCTAAAATTACGAGGACTGAAAAACCACATTCGTTTGAAATATTTAACCATGTGGTTAAATATGTGATTAAATATTTCAAACAAATGTGGTTTTTCAACCCTCGTAATTTTAGACACATGATTTACTGTGTTTATTACTATATATATATATATATATATATATATATATATATATATATATATATATATATATATATATATATATATATATATATATATATATATGAAAAGAGTCAGGACCCCGACGGCTGAGCTCCGGCCGTTTCGATAGCTAGATCTAGCTGTCGAAACGGCCAGAGCTCAGCCATCGGGGTCCTGACTCTTTTCCTATTGCTCACTCAACTACCCTAAGTATTGAGTACTCTGGTGCGTTATAGTCCACCTGGTATCTTACCACACCCTCTTTGTTTTATATATATGTATATATATATATATATATATATATATATATATATATATAGGGACGAGGCTGCGTGGTTACTGATAACGAGTGTTAGAAAAGGGAACACAAACAAGAGATGGACATTTTCCCTTCGTCAGTTGTCTACTACGGGTCACAAATGTTTCAGCGCATTATAGACAGTACATCTAATCATAGCCGCCCATAAATTATTATCAAGAAGTTATAAGGGAAAGAAAAGAGGAAAAAGAAAAAAAAAAAAAGAAGAAAAAAGAAAAAAATACATCTATCGGTATGTTTTTTATTTTTTTTTTCCTTTCTTTTCCTTTCTCTCCGCTATCGTCTCTTTTTCGTCTTTTCTTTCTATACATATACTAGATGAGGTACCCCGTTTCACCTAGGGTGAACAGTTGATAAGAGAAGACAGGTAGAAGAGAAAACGACTGTATTGGATGCGTTGTCTGGTTTACAATATGAGGCGAGACCGTAGTGTATGTGTGACAAAAAAGTCAAAAAACTTTCAGATGCACCAGAGTCTTGGTTTTACCGTTCGTGCATAGTATATGAAGATTTTTAGATGTTCCCAATCGTGAACAACCTACATATAACTGTCCATGAGTAAAAACCGATTCTCTCAGATAAAATCCTACAACTTTGAAACTCTGACCCTGAACTTTATTTATGGTCATAGCAAAACAGACTCTAACAGGGAACTGAAGTCTTGAGAATTTGAATGGCAGCTCGGTAGAGGAAGGGATAAGTGGAATCTTTGGAATAAATGCATTTTCGCCTTGATAATTGCCTCCAAGAATAGTGACCTCTAGGCGATGTTTCACCATCCGCCTCACTATTAAGTGTGTGCCATTGCATAGACGTGTTGGGTCGAGGTTTCTCAAAAGGATGATGGAAGTTCCAATCTTTAGCGTTAATTTGTGTGGAGGAAGTCCAGAAAGTTCCAGACTATTAAGGAACTCTGCAGGATAATGAACAACTCCGTCATCCTTTTCAATATTGTCAATGGAAACATATGTATGAACCTCCCTGGGAGTGTATCCAGTAGGCAATGGTTGATCTGATTTACCATATTATTTTTTGGCGCTAAAATTGCTCGCTCAAACAGCCACGATTGATTGATATAATTTGAGGCAACATTTGGAAATACTTGATCAATTAGTTCATTTGTTGTATTACAGACATTTCCAAATGGAAGGTTGACTTCTCCATTTTCATATTGTTGCAGATTTCCATCACCTAGTGTAATTAGCTGTTTTGCAAAAGTATCAATTTCTGCATCATTGTACAACTGCGCTCACATGTTTGTCCCCGTGGGTAATCGCTGGACTTGTTGCCATATAGTTGAGACTTTGAGGCAAACATTTACAATATCAGCTCTCGTGCTTTTAGGGACGACGGGGAGAATCTGTCTGAATCACCAGCAAGCACCATCGTTACTCCTCCCATGATTTCATTACATCCTCTAATGTCTCTTAAAGAATGGTCCAGAGCCTCAAATAACTTTCTATGTGCCATTGTGGCCTCATCCCATATGATCACGGAGAATTTCTCTAAAAGCATTGCTTTTGGTGTGTTCTTTTTGGTATTGCACGAAGGAGACTCTTCCCTTGTGACATTCAATGGTAACTTGAACGCTGAGTGTGCTGTTTTGCCTCCATCAAGTAAGGTAGCAGCAATACCACTTGATGCAACAGCCAAAGCAATTTGCTTTCGCTGCCTTATTTTTGCTAATATAAGATTTATTATGAAGGTTTTACCAGTTCCTCTGGAGCATCCAAGAAGTAAAGGCCTCCTTCATTCTGATTGATACTGGTCAATATTTTTCATAAGCAATTCTTTTATCTTCAATCAGCTTTTCTTTATTTTCATTGACCTATTGTGTAAGTTGTTGATGTCATAGTACATCTATCTTCTTATATCCTGTACAATATGACATGCAGCTGTGTCCCCAGGTTCTGGTAACCGCAATCCTTAAAGGACCAGTCAATTTCACTCAGGTGGTTGTTAATTAGGGGAAGAAAAATCTACATTAATGCCAGTGTTTTTAAGTTTGACTCTGTGCAATATATCTTCCGACAAGTCTTTCTTATATCTTTCCCAGAGACTCAAGGGATCTGAAATATTGCACGTAGTGAGCATTACAGTGAAGAGCTGTCAAAGCTTTTTAGGCATTTGTGTGCCTTCCAATGTCTTTTCCCCATCTTTAAGTAGGACAAGTAATTTCCATGCTTCAGCATACATTGCACAGGGAGTTCCATGTACAGTTTTAATATTTTCTAATGA
This sequence comes from Eledone cirrhosa, assembly GCA_964016885.1. Lineage (NCBI taxonomy): Eukaryota > Metazoa > Mollusca > Cephalopoda > Octopoda > Eledonidae > Eledone > Eledone cirrhosa. The sequence continues at coordinate 217,794,800 of OZ024742.1, read as the reverse complement.
TGTTGGCCCTCTAACAGTGTGAAGGAGTGACCTCAAATGGAAACATTCCCTATGTCTAGGATGGGCCGTGTACACTCTTCCTATTGCACCACTTGCTTTGAAGTCTTGATAGCCATCCACATGGTTGCCTATCTTTCGTCTGCTCCATTTCTTTTTATTCCATGTGTAGAATGTGAGAACCTCACGATAAGGCAAGGTTTTAGCAAAGGTATCTTCTTCACAAAGCTTTAAAAAAGCAGTGAGCGTTGTGTCTGGAGGATACTCAATTATCAATTGTGCATTTTCGTCAGTGTAATATATCCTCTGACCATTCTCCAATTGGACTGCAAGGTTCACTTCCGCTGGGAGTCTATTGTGTATGTCAAAGCCACAGATTCTCCATATGGCTTCATTGCTAGAAATATATCTCATCTATATAGGTGAGAATGACGTAGTAAGTGGAAAAGTAGTGGTAATCCGTAGGGCACCGGTGTAATGTAATAAGCAGTGTAAAAAGTCCTGTAATCCGGGAAGATATACGGTGGAAATGCAGGTATAATCCAAGTCCGGTTTGAACATTTAATGTAGAGATGCAACGAATTAAAGGTGTCCACACTTAAGTGCATATGGTCAGAAATGCTGTCGCTTCCAAGCTTGAAACCCTGTCAACAGGTCATTCTGACCAGATCATCTCAATGCGCCTCTCACTCTTCAATGTATTCTTCCCAACACTCCAAGCAGATCATTCATTAAAGGACAAGTTTTATTCTGATCTGCGCAGTCCCCTACAAGCCACCCCTGCGGAGGACAAGATCATAATCCTTAAAGATGCAAGAGTTCTTACAGATTCCTTTCGTGAAACACTGTGGGAACAATTCAAAACTGCCATTCGACAGACATCTGGGGAAGTCCTTGGGTTCACCTCAAAGAACAAAACTGATTTGACAAAAACAACAACAAAATTCAAGAATTGCTGGTTAAGAGAACCCCCCATCAGGCACACTTAGCTTAGCCATCTTGTCCTGCGAAGAAAGCAGCGTAATCCCTCGTATGCAGTAACCTCTAGTGCAAGGTTCAAGAGATACAGAACAAGTGGTGGACCAACCTCACTGAGTGAGCTCAGCTATACATAGACACCGATGACATCAGAGGCTTTTACGAAGCCTTAAATGCAGTATACGGTCCTACGTGTCAGGTCCAGGGTCCTTTGTGCAGTGCAAACGGTCAGGCACTTCTCACAGACAGGGTGTCTATCCTAAGCCATTGGTCAAGATATTTCCAGACCCTCTTCAGCGCTAACCGGACTTTCCAGTAATCATCAATTCTCTGCATTCCCTAAACAACCAATAAAAGCAGAATTGGATGAGTTGCCCATTATTGAAGAGACCAGAAAAGCCACAGAGCAACTAAAGAGTGGCAAAGCAACAGGAGTCGATGGAATTCCACCTGAGATTTGGAAGCATGAGGCCTAGCTTTGCATGCGAAATCTTACGAGCTCTTCGTCTCTTGATGCGAGCAGAGCAATATACCACCAGATCTCCGCGATGCAGTCACCATCTTCCTGTACAAGAACAAAGGGGAAAAGTCTGGCTTGGCTGTTCAAATTACCGGAGGGTTACTCTGTTCACTATCATAGGAAAAATCTTCACAAGGATTCTGTTGAACAGACTGGTACACACTATTGCTGAAGATAACCTCCCAGAGAGTCAGTATGGCTTCAGGGCCAACAAGATCAACACAGACATGGTGTTTGTTCTCAGTCGGTTCCAAGAGAAGTGCGAGGGCAAAACAAAGGGTTCGTTAATTTGCCTAAAGCATTCGATGCAGTGATCAGAAAAAGAATGTGGCAGATCATGGAACGTCTCGTCTGTCCCCCAAAGTTCCTGAACATAGTCATCCAGCTGCACAAATACCTCTCAGTGGTGACCTCTCAAAACACTTCCCGATCATCAATGGAGTGAAGCAGGGTTGCGTACTGGCACCGACTCTCTTTACCATCGTCTTCTGCATGATGCTCTAGCAGGTCACAGAAGATTTTGATGAGGAAGACGGACTCTACATCAGATACCGTCTTGATGGTAGCCTGTTTAATCTTCGATGTCTACAGGTCTACACTAAGACCCTGGAGGAACTGATCCGACACTTCTTTGACGACGATGCTGCCCTTGTTGCCCTCGTAGCCTTGCTGCGTAACACTTCCTGCTTAAAGAAGCCAGATGGAGCTACTTCATCAGGCGGCCCCTCGGAAAGAATACCACTCTCTTCATATCACCATTGGTGTGACTGAATTGAAAATGATCCATCGGTTCACTTACTTGGGGTGCACCATCACGCCAGAAGCCAAATTCGACACTGAAATTGACAACAAACTGGCAAAGGCGAACAGTGCATTTGGCAGACTATTCAAACGCGTGTAGAACAATAAACACCTGAAGAAAGGTACCAATATCAGCGTGTACAGAGCTATAGTCTTTACGACTGCCCTATATGGCTCAGAATCGTGGATCAATTTTCGTCACCATCTTCGACTCCTCGATCGCTTCCACCAGCGCTGCCTCCGCACCATCCTCAACATTTCACTTGTCACCAGCATCGAGGCCATGGATGAAATATCATTGCAAGCCCAGGATCACATTGTACGGTGAACTCTCCACCGGCCATCGCCATAGAGGAAGTGATACAAGGACTGTTTGAAAAAAATCCCTTGATGCCTGTCACATTGACCATCACCAGTGGTGCACCCTAGCTGAAGATCATGACGTTTGGCATGTCACCATAAACCATACTGTCTCTTCCTTCGAAAACACCCGCAGAGCCAATCTCGGGGACATAAGTCGCAGGATGAAGAACTGCAACACCACATCATCAAACCCTAACCATACCTTCAGCTGCAGCCGCTGCGGCTGTGCCTGTCTGTTCCGCATTGGTCTTGACAGCCACCGGCGTGTCTGCAGTCAACGTAGCGTTTTTGTTATTCTTAAATTCACACAACATTACGTGTCGAATATGCATTTTCAGTTCCTCCATTTTAGGGGCGTGAAATCATTGATTAAATTATGATGCGCACTCTTTCACTAATGAAATAAGAATGACCGATTAAGACTCTCTCTAATCAGGTAATTTCCGGTTGCGTTTAAAACATTGGAGGTTTGAATTGCAGAGTTACAACTTGCTTTTAAAAATCAAAAATTATTTATGACTCATCCCAAAATATATATATATGTGTGTGTTTGTGTGTGTGTGTGTGTGTGTGTGTGTGTGTGTGTGTGTGTGTGTGTGTGTGTGTGTGTGTGTGTGTGTGTGTACATATATATAGAGAGATATATAGATATATAGTTAAAAGAATAGAGGTGTAACACACAAGTTATTATATATTGGTAAACGGAATAGAAAATACTGACAAATTGTTCACAGTTGAAAAATGGTTTAATTAGGAATAAAAGAGTATTAGTGATTGTATGGGTTAGTATTCAGTTGTGGTTTTAAGTTTTTAAGTTTTTACCGGTTGCGCATTTCTAAATGCTTTTCAAAAATAATTTTGAGATAGAGTGTCCGTGCTGTTTGCTCTGATCTGATTAGTTTTGGGAATTCTACCTGTTTTTATGTTAAAAAAGTGGCTCCAGCGTTACTTTGGTGTTGCAAAAATTCTTGTGGTCAAAACAATTTTGATTGGTCGGTAGAGGTCATGTGAATGTAAAAAATTGATTTTGCGCCAAGACTGTTTTTATGTTAAAAAAGTGGCTCCAGCGCTACTTGGTGTTTGCAAAAATTCTTGTGGTCAAAACAATTTTGATTGATCGGTAGAGGTCATGTGAATAAAAAATTGGTTTTGCGCCAAGATTGAGAAATGACTCTTTCACAACAAATATGTGTGTGTGTGTGTGTGTGTAGTAGTAGTAGTAGTAAGGTGTTCGATGTTGTGATAATGGTTAGCAGGGATGTGTGTCAAATGGGTATTAAGATAAGTGTGTATGTATGTGTGTGTGTGTGTGTGTGTGTGTGTGTGTGTGTGTGTGTGTGTGTGTGTGTATAGCAGAGTAATTCGTGGTAGCAGGGATGGTCAGTAAGAATGTGTCTGAAAGCAATGGGGGGTATTTTAGCATGTCAAAAGATATTTTTCAGCTTTTGTCTTATACGGAGAAGTGCGTGTGTGTGTGTGTGTGTATAAGTCTCTTTGTATGTTAATGTACGCGTGTGTATGTGTGTGTGTATATATGTGTGTGTGTGTGTGTGTGGGTGGACCAGTATTTTTTTCCCCCTGGTAAAATGGTGTACATTATTCGATTTTTTCAGTAAAATCGGTTCTCTTAATAGAACATCAAAAATCTTAACAATAAAAGGTGTGAAATGATATTCACTATATATATATACACATACATATATTCACTATATATATATATATATATATATATATATATATATATATATATATATATATATATATATACATATATTTTTTTGTGTTGCACCATAGAGCATGTGTGTTTACGTATGTCATTGTGTTTATATGTGGGTAGAGATGTGTGCTGATGTAGGTATGTATGTTGACGTGTGTATCTTGTGGGTTCGTCTTAGGGAGAAGTGTTTAGACGGGGTCCGTATTTGTTAATGAAGTAAGATTCCTTGCTGATGCGCTGTGTGTGGGTGGCATTATCTTTAAATTTGTAGAGGGGAAAGATTCTGAAGCTGGGATGATTTTGGGCGGCACAGGTATCAATGTGTTCACTCAGTGGTATTTTCCTGTATTCCCGTATTTTAATTTGGGATCTATGGACAGTCATGCGTTGGCGGAGGCTGTTTTTGGTCTGGCCTATGTATTGTTCTTGACAACCTGAGCAAGTTAATACATATATTAGATTTTCCGATGCACATGTGAAATTGTGTTTTACTATAAAACGTTGTCCATCTTTGAAATAGAATTCCGAACCCTCTATTAGGTTGATGCAAATGCCACAGTTGGGTCTATCGCATTTTTTTACTGTGGGTTTCGTTGTTGTGGTTGGCAGTACTTTGGCATGTGTTAGGATGTTTTTCATTGACTTGGATTGTATTTTGCTCTTTATGATATCGTGTGTTCGTAGAATTTGGTTCATTCTATGGTCCTTTTTCAACACAGGGATGTTCTGGAGGATGGTGTCAAAGGCCTCATTGTTGAGGGGGTTGTGTGTGGAGATGTATGGAAGAGCTTTTAGTTTCGGTTGATTTACTTTAGGGTGTCTAAGGTCCTGGGTACTGAGTTTTAGGGCACGTTGGATTCCATTGTCAATTAGTGATGCAGGGTAGTCCCTGCCTATGAGTGTGTCTTTTAGTTCTTGTAGCCGTAAGTAGCAGATGTTTTTATTGGAGACTATAGTACAGATTCTCTTGGCTAAGTTGTAGGGAATATTAATTTTAACGTGTCTAGGGTGGCAAGAGTTGAGGGGGAGATATTGCTTGGAGTCTGTGGGCTTGTAGTATATGTCTGTTTCTATTTTTTTGTTATGGATCTTAATGAGGATGTCGAGGAAGGGGAGTTGTTGATGGCTGTATTCCATTGTGAAGTTAATATTCGTGTTGAGCCCATTTATAAGGGTGTGAAATTCTTTAAGTTTTTCGATGTTTTCGTGCCAAAGGATGAAGCAGTCATCTAGATATCGCTTCCAGTTCCTTTCAATGTGTAAGTGGAAGGTGTTTCCAAATTTGTTTAGGACTTTAGTATAGAGGGTGATTTCCAGGTATCCCATGACTAGGTTGGCATAAGTGGGGGCTGTTTTCGTTCCCATAGCGGTCCCAGATTTCTGCCTGTAGGGTTTGTTATTGAAAACGAAGTAATTGTTCTCCAAGATAGAGTCCCTCTATCACGAATTCTTTTTTGATGCGTTGTGGGAGTTCATTGTGGAAATTATCCAGCCAGAATTGGATAGCTTCTATTCCTAGGTTGTGGGGGATGTTGGAGTATAGGTTGACTACATCGAACGTCACTAGTAGGGTTTGTTCAGAAAGTGGCATATTAGGGAGGTGATTGAGCATATCTAGGTCGTCCCTTATATAGCTTTTGATGTGTTTGAGGAAGGGTTTGAGAAGGGTATCAATGAAGTTGCTAAGACGGTGCGTTTCGCAAGCGGGGCCTGCTATTATAGGTCTTAATTTGAGATCATTGGGTGAGGGGACATTGATGACTATGTCTGTGGCTTCCTTGCATGCCTTACTTATTGATTCGCTTTTATGTACTTTAGGGATACCGTAGAAAAGGCTGGATTTACTTGTGAAGTCTGTGATGAAGCTGAATTCCTTGTTAGTGAGTCCTTCTTTGTATTGGTTGATTAGAGTTTTTAGGTTTCTCATAATTTTCTGTTGATTGTAGTGTTCAGCCTTTTCGTAGTATGTTTCGTTTTCCAAAGTGGAGAGCGCTAAGTTGATATAGAATTCTGTCTCCATTAGGACTACTGTACTCCCTTTATCAGCCTCTTTAATTGTAATGGTTCTGTCGGTTTTTAATCTATTTAATTCTTCCCATTCTTTCTTGTTGAGGTTTGGCTTGTGTTTTTGTCTGTGCAAGTGTTGGTAAGGGAAGTTTGTGATGTGTTCACAGAATTCGTCCAGGATTTTATTTCTACCTTTTGAAGGGGTGTAATTGCTTCTATTTCTGGCTAATGATTCATCCTCATTGTACTGGTCGAATAGTTGTTCACTAAGTCGTAACTGTCTACAGAAGTCTGTGATGTCTTCCTTCATTTCATAGTAGTTAGGACGTAGTGGGGTCGGTGTGAATTTAAGACCTTTGGAGATTAAGTTGATAAGGTTGGGTGTTGGTTCTGCACTAGTAAGATTGATAATTTTTATTACTATCGGTTTCTCCTCCCTGTCTTGTGTTATTTTGTTTGCCTGTATCTCTGTGCTGTGTCTAAAAAATGGTTGGGGTAGAGGGGTTGTCTGCTGATGTTAAGTGGTCTCCTGTGTTTGTTATATTCCTTGTTGTTGTAAAATGTGGTTCAGGTTGGTGGTTGTAGATTGAATGGGGTGTTCCTGTACTGCGAGTATGGGTGTGTGTTTCTATGTGCCATGTTGTATTGTGGTGTTATAAGTGGCCTACGTTGTTGGTTGTATCGTGTGGTGTGGGTTTGTTGTGTATTGTGGAAGCGAGAGTTGAGAAAATGGTAATTACCTTGCTGTCCCCTTGAAGCGGGGAAGTTGTTACATCTATCATGGCGCTGGTATCTTTTCCCTATGTTTGACGATGAGGCATCCGCGTAGTAGTTGAGTGATTTGGTATGGTGTCTCCTTGAAGGGGGAAAGTTGTAAATGTCATTCTGGGGGAGATGATTTCTTGGGTTTTTGTTCCTTCTTATGGTAACGAGGTTGGGAAGTTCATCTTCGGTGTGGTGCTTCCTTCTTCGTTTGTTAGAGGCTTGGGGGTTTGAGAAGTTGTTGTGCGGTTCAGTTATGGGTTTTCCTATTTTTATGAACGGGTTATTGGAGGTGTAATCCGTTTGAAAAGTCGATTCATAGTGTAGGAACCAAGCGGCACTTTTTTCCCAGCGTTGAAGGGATTTCAGTTCTTCTCTGTTGCAGTCCCCTTTCCATAATTTGGAGATCTTCTCTACCTTGGGGCCTTCAGTTTTGTTGTTGATTTCCAGGAGGATCTCTTCATCGATGGTTTTGATTTTTTCCTCATTTGTCTGGGCCCTCAGTTTAAGAAGTTCAATTTCTGTCTTCATTTTTTCCAATGCCATTCTTTCCCTAAGATGTCTTTGAGGTTCGGGTTCATTTGGAATGGACTTTATTTGTAGTTTACGGGGGAGAGTTAGAGGGGTTGAGTTAAGCCATTTTTCATATATCTCTGCTTTGTTGTGATTTTGTATCATCTTCCAGAATGAGAACTTTCTGTCTCTGAGGGATTTGTTCCATTTTGGAATTGTTCGAATTTTCATTTTGTATGAATCAATCTCACATGGTTCTTCGTTGGTTTTTCCTGGGTTGGTAGTAGTGAACATAGTTTGGATAGTATCGCAAAGGTTTTGGAGTTTGTCGCCGATTTCGGAGGGTTTGTATCCGATGGCGGTTTCCTTATTTGTGGAGTCAAGTTTGTCGACCAGCAAAGATAGGTTGGTGTTGATTTTCTTGAGTTCCTGTAGGATCTCTTCATTTGAGTTGATGAGGGTTGTATCCGTTTTTGTTGGCATTTTCTGTATCTCGTGTGAGGATATGATAGTTAAAAGAATAGAGGTGTAACACACAAGTTATTATATATTGGTAAACGGAATAGAAAATGCTGACAAATTGTTCACAGTTGAAAAATGGTTTAATTAGGAATAAAAGAGTATTAGTGATTGTATGGGTTAGTATTCAGTTGTGGTTTTAAGTTTTTAAGTTTTTACCGGTTGCGCATTTCTAAATGCTTTTCAACACGGGTGTGTATGATTGTGTATAGAAGATATTTTCGAACTTACGAAGCGCTGAGAGAATAAAGTTCTTTTTCCGTATTGCAAACTTGACTGTCACCACACAATATGAACCTGAAGATTGCGAAAGCATGATAGTACTTGTTCAATTAACACTTAACATTTAATATTCTACCATACTATTTCATTCTAATACCATTATAATTTTAAAGGATTGTAAATAAAACGAGTAAATCAGACAAAGTTGGAATTCCTTTTATTAATATTTATATATATATATATATATATATATATATATATATATATATATATATATATATATATATATATATATATATATTTATAACATCGTATTTAAAATTGAGTGGCACTGCTTCTGGTGTTCAGCAATTTTTAAACATCTTTATCAGTGAAACAATTGTTAGACTGTAAATAAATCCCCTTTTTTGCACTGTTGACTATCTTATTCTCCACTTTTTCAATTATATATATATATATATATATATATATATATATATATATATATATATATATATCGAGTGCGAAGCTCGATCTTTCGAACTTACGAAGGTCTGAGAGAATAACGTTTACAGAGATGTAGTATGCTCGGGCACAGAAAATAACTTTAAGTAGATTCAGTTGCTATAAAACATTTTATGAAATAGGGTAAAGACCTTTAGAGACGGAAAAAAAACTTTATTCTCTCAGCGCTTCGTAAGTTCGAAAATTTAAGCCTTCACACACGGTGTTTGTTAACATTTTCAAACCTGTTTGATTCCTATCCCTAATTCAGACGGTAAAACGTTGCCCCTTAGCCTTTTAGCATTCCCATTATTCCATATTTACTATTGTATTTTCACAGTAAAGGCTTTATCTTACATAATTATTTCACATAATATTGAATCTATGAGATTTTGATGTTATTTACTTTGAGAATAATACCTTATTATAGGTATGAGCAGCCAGTTACAGCCGGTTTGAACAGAAAGAGATGAGAGAATACTGGTCGGATACGACCGGTTTAAATGCTAAAGGGTTAGATCTATGGTTAGAGCACTTAGCCGATATCTGAAAGATACTAGGTTCGATTCCTCGTATCGGCCGCTGTCAACTTCATTTTCCTTCTCTAAGGCTATTGGGTCTCAAGTATGAAATTTGTAGAAAAAAAATTTGTAGAAAAAAAAAAAATTTCTACAAATTTCATACTTGAGACCCAATATTTCATAACAATGGAGGGCGGTGGATTGGCAGTATCGGTAGAGAGTCGGGCGCCATGCTTTGCAACAAAGAGTTGCGGCCCTTTATGATCTGATGTCAAATCCCGCCGAGGTTAACTTTGCCTTTCATCCTCACGGGGTCGATAAAATAAAGTACCAGTCACGCACTGGGGTCGATTTAATCGACTTTCCCCTCCCCCAAAATCACTGGCAATATTTCATAACAACTGACTGTACTTAGTTATTTTCTGCACTTGGGCATACTACATTGTCTATAATATATTGTATACATATGAGAAGAGTTAATCAACAAGTCAATCAAACACTGGGGAATAATACAATACATTGATAATATATATTAGCATAACGCTTGATATAGCAAGAAAATAATTTTACCGTTCCAGACGTTAGTACGCCATCGAAAAATAGAATGAGAGAGAGAGAAAAAATAGGAAGATAAACAAGAGTAAGAAAAGGAAGAAAACAGGAATATATATATATATATGTGTGTATGTGTGTGTTTGTATGTGTGTGTATATGTGTGTACGTGTGTGTGTATGCGTGTATGTGTATGTGTGTGTGTGTGTGTGTGTGTGTGTGTGTGTGTGTGTGTGGTAATGCAGCTCCTGGGGATATTTACCTTTACTCATCTTATTCAACTACTTTACAAAAAGCTTATATATATGTGCGTGTGTGTGTGTGTATGTATACTTATATATATATATATATATATATAGAGAGAGAGAGAGAGAGAGAGAGAGATATATATATATATAGAGAGAGAGAGAGGGGGGAGGCAGTCTGCGTTTCTGTTTGTTTCTTTTTTCATTTTTTCTTCCTCTCTTTCTTCTTCCCTTCTCTGCTATTCTGTTTCTTTTTTTCTTTCTTTTTTTCTTTTCTTCCTCTTCTTCACTTTCCTCCTCTCTTATTCCTTGAAAGTTCGATAACCAGTTACATCTAGCGGTCGAATCTCTATCTGATTAATATATGTATATGTATATATATATATATGTGTGTGTGTGTGTGTGTGTTTGTGTAAGTATATATGTATGTACGTGTATATGTATGTATACTTACCATCATCGTTCCTCGTTGCTGTTATTTCTGTAGCACTCCATATCTTAAGGAGAACCACAGCAAGCTATTGAAGCAGACATTAAACATCCCTACTGTTTCCTGTCCACCTAAACAAAGTATATGGCCGCTGGAAAATCACAGATATACGTAGCATGTGTTCATCCCGGTCCCTCAAACATCGATTTATGGGCCTCGTTGCTAAGTCGCACCTCTGCCGCTCGAGTACATGGTCATCGGGTCTTTTTTATTGTATATAATCCAACATATCCCTAACACAACGTGCTGGAACGCATTTGATAATAGATCAGCTCTGTCAGAATTGATGAATGTAAACAACAACAGCAACCTTGAACAAACGTTTAGGTGTAGATTTGCCCTGGATTAACCATTAAGCAAAATAAGCACTAGCTTACGGCCTCAAATAAGGAAGTATATACGGATACCATATAGTATATGAGGGTGTAATAATCTTTTCAATGCTTAGGGCCTATAAAGATCTTATTCCGGCCGTAGTGTATATTTGATTACTTTGTATAGAGAGAAAGAGGTGAACATCAGTATCTAGTGGTTCGTGTACGTGTAGTTGGGTTCAGTCCTGTATTGAGAGGTTGGCAGCTCACTGCACTATATATTTATTCACATCTGCTCATGGATCAGGCGAAATGGTATTCAACATAAATCACAAAACAGGCAAAGTAAAACACAATCCAAATTAATTAACATCATCAACAAAAGTAATAATGATTACACCACACCCCAAGTCATAACATTTACATTAAATAATTTGAGTACATTCCATCAGAAGGTAAATTCCGTTTTAGGCAATCAGAAAAAAATATACAGGCACTGGGAGTGCTAGAAACATATTTACCGCTAAAACAATAACCTTGATCTCTTTATACATCAGACAGGAACAACTATAGGAGCATCCAAGGACTAAAAAGTCTCAGAGCTTAACATAATTACAAACAAATGAAACCAAAGGACCTAAAAGAATTATAACTAACACTCATCGACATCTTCGACGTTTCAAGGTAACACTGCGAAGTCCCAGAATCTAGAAAGTGGGGCAAAAACATCAATAACTAGTGCCTATAATAGAAGAATACACTAGATAACGTAGTTGAAGATTCTCCGGAAAAGACGAGAGCGGCACGTCTAGAACGCCCTTGATTATAGATTTGCTCACACAGTGTTGACCTGGGCTAAACAATAACAATTACCAAACAACCCATAAACCCTCACACAAAACATATATGAAGTATAGGCCGCTCTCCGATAGGTTTGTTACTGAATAATGGTGAAGACTTCTGGCGTTCTTAGAACCCGAACTACCTCCCTACTGATTACTATCGGGATGGAAATGGCCACTCGCATGAGAGAGCCTCGTGAGTTGGGATGGCACTTCCAACGCGTTTCCCTCACTATCCTCTGGGGTAGCGCTTTCTATATTCATGAGGCGGCATAAGCCTGTGGTTCTGTCGTTGCAGAGCGTTTTCCCATATCGTCCAGGCAATTGTGGTAGCGATGGTAGTAGTCTGTATATTAACGACACATATGCATATATACACACACGTT